>JAZDUA010000631.1:252500-804562 GCA_038098605.1 Gryllus longicercus | reverse complement strand
CCCCGACGATCTCCAATTCCCCGCTCTCTACTCCTCCATTCCATCCCATTGCCTGACCTGCGCCGCCCAGTCTCGTCCGTCTCGCCCTTCCCTTCCCCACTCTTTCCCCATTCCGCCCGCCAGTCCCGCCTCTGCCTCGGGAATCGCTACTCGTCGCCCTCTACTGCACCACTACATTCCTTTGCCTATTCCGCACCTTCTCGTCCCCACCGTGTCAACCCTCCGTCCCGTCCCGCCCTCCTCTTGCGCGTACCCCATGCCTCATTCCGCCTCGCCTTTCCCGTCCGTCCCACCCTAGACTCATTGCATGTACGCCCCGCCACGCCCACCCGTCCCGCCTCTGCCTCGGCAAACCCAGCTCCTCGCCCTCTACTGCACTACTACATCCCTTTGCCTATTCCGCACCTTCTCATCCCCCCGTGTCAATCCTCTGTCCCGACTCGCCATCCTCTTGCGTGCACTCTATTCCTCAATCCGCCTCGCCGGCCCGTCCCGCCGCCAACCCATTTCACGCACGCCCCGCGTCGCCCGGCAGAGAAAAAAAGCGGTGGGCGCCGAGCGGGTCGGGACGGGCGCGCAAGACGGAATTCGGTTGTGCAGCGGCTGTGGAATCATTCGATTGTCGCGTCCGCGGCTCGTCGCTCCCCCGGGCGGCCGCTGCATTTTACTTAATGACGAATTAGCGAACGGGTGAATGCGTGGCGCGAGGGGCGAGCGGGTGGGCGCGAGGGCGCTTTTCTTACAAAAGGTGCAGCGCGCGCCGCGTCGCTTTTAGTCGCGGGCGGGTGAGCGCGGGCGGGGACGCGCGCGCGAGGGCGTCGCGACGCCCCCGGGGGACGCGCGGGTGGCGCCGCTTTTGTCCTGACGATGACGCGGCGCGCGCCTCATCAACGCGGCGCAAACAGCGACGGATTGCGGCGCCCGCCACGCCCACTGCGGCCCCCGATTCCGCTCGCGGCCCCGCTCGCCCCCGCTTCACCCCCGCCCCCGCCCCCCGCCAGTCCGCCCGTCTGGTCCGTTCACGCCGTTCCGCCCCGCCCCCACGCCTCTCAGCGCCCACCTCTGCCTCGGCACACGCACCTTCCTTCCCGTCAGTACCGCCCGCTCTAACCGACTCTGCCACCGCTTCATCCCTGTCCGTCACCACTAGTTTCCGCTGCAGTGTCTCTGAAAGGGGGAGCAGTTTTGAGTCCTGGCGGTGGCAGGACTTTCGACACTAGCTTGTTCGCTAGGTAGAATTCATTCGCTGTCTGGAGGAAAATTCTAAGGGTCGGCTGCTCTGATCTGTAGTTTTCAGTGGTTTCTCCGAACAATTCCAGGCAAATGCCGGAGCAGTACCCTAACAAACGGGCCACGGACCGCGCGCGATATTTCCTTCTCTTCCTTGTCCTAGCCTCACCCCTTAGTTCTGCCCATCCTCCCCGCTCACTCACAGCAACCTACGCAACGCTCCGCATCATCTTCTCACTGTCCTTGCGCGTCCGCTCTGCCCATGTTCCGCCTCTGCCCCGTCCCGCATCCCCGCCTCTACCAGTGCCCTGCCCACCCTGCACGCGCCGTCCGTCAGTTCGCTTCCTTTCTCTCCCCTCCCCCGTCCGTGCTAAACAAGCCGATCACATTCTCTCACCTCCACTCGTCCCCGACAGCCTTCCCCGCCACCACTGCTGCCACCATCCCGCACCCCCGTTGTCTTCTTACCCCCTTGCCCATCCTCTCTCGCCTTCCACTCACTTGGCCCCCCTTCATCCCTTTACCTCCGCACCCATTCCCTTCCAAGAAGCACTAGTTGCACAGGGCTTCGTGCGAGAGATTTTGTAGAGCCTTTTGCTTGGAGAGAACTCTCGCATCTGGGCGCACGGTTTCGATTCCCCTCTTTGGTCGGTGGGTAATGATTTTCGTTTCGGACATGTTGTGGTTGATTCTTAGATTCGCAGACAGCGGTGTAAGATCCTAAGCGATTAGTCTCTCAAGAAATAATCTGGGTTGACTTCCGCAACCGCCGACTTCATCTCGACAAATATGTCCCAAATAGTGATGATGTCCCTGATATTTTGGAGTACAATATACAACTTCGAGTACTCATTTTATCAATATAAACTTTGATTGCCAAATATAAATTACATTCCAATTTAATTACAGTAATAAAATTGAAACAAATGTGTATGTTGTCTGTAGTGTGTACACATTGCCTGAAGTCTCTATTGTGCTAAATTCTCTACAGACGTACCGCTCTTGAGAAGCACTTTGCTTACGAACTAATACTCAGTTACTTAATGAATTCGATCTCCCCAAAAAAGATAATTAGTTCTCATTCTTCATATTCTTTTATAAAGGGTTGCTTTCATTTCTAGCATAACAGTTTTCTAGTTTGAAAATCCAACAACAAATAATAAGAATTCAATCTATATTTCCGAAGGGTTCAAACCCTCATAAAAAAACTTATTTATTTTCATAACGGTAGGATTTTGTAATTCTATGACCAATCTTCCTGACTACTTCGAAGCTAGTTCATGCGCGGTGTAATGCTAATTTAATTTAAGGTTGATTCTTTGTCTCACTCCGTTGTAAATCATTGATATATCAGGATAACACGATGTTTCAATCGCTAATGCCTAATATTTGAGTACTTCGGCTACTCGTTCATTAAGCATTGTTCATTACTTCCATTCAAATTAAATAAAGTGTAGAGATAAGGCTAAAAACCAACCTTGTGTTTACATGCGTTTCCTTCCTCTATTTATTATTTGTCTTTAAAACAATTTATTCATTAGTACTCGAAACTAATACGTAACTTCCAAATATCATAATTGTAGGCATTTTAGGGTAGTACGTAGTAATTGGTGTGTCAAGTATTGGAACTATATATTCGAGTGTTTAAAGAAGTTATATTAAGTTTAGTTGGGGTTCTACTGATAAGCAGTCGAACAGGATCAATGCCTTCCCCCCTCTATTTTAAACACATTGGCACATTGACGCATCACATTTACTGGCTATCTGCGTAATCCTAGAGCAGGCACCTCTTCAAACTGTCGCGATGCTTTATCAGGCAAATAAGGGGTTATGTCTTTGCAAACAGAGGCACCCCCGGCGTTCGAGCCGTATCTTTTCAGCGCAGTTGTCACCTCGTATCCCGCGACCATCTGTTGTTTTGGCAAATAGAGCAGGCTGTCATTGTCCTGTAAGGTGCATGCCGTCGCCCGCACTCTACCAACACGGGAGTGTGCCGCCGTGCTTGGCCCACCTCTATTGGGAAGGCTTACCGTCCCGAAGAGGCTTGGGACGCGAGTAAATATTCCCGATCTGCATACGGAACGAATATTTAAAGCGGCGCGAGCGGGCAGATGGTTTGTATTTCGCGTAATGAAGTCACGTGTTCCTGGCGAGGCAGCGGCGGAGAGGGCTGATTGCAGATTCACTGCACT
The DNA here is from genome assembly GCA_038098605.1 of Gryllus longicercus. NCBI lineage: Eukaryota > Metazoa > Arthropoda > Insecta > Orthoptera > Gryllidae > Gryllus > Gryllus longicercus. The sequence continues at coordinate 801,140 of JAZDUA010000631.1, read as the reverse complement.
GCGTTTAAGGAACCCATGGACGGCCTTGATCGAGTAGAAGAGCATTGTCAATAGGCCGCTTGCGATATTTACGATCGCACCGAGAATCAAACACAGGTGCCTGGGCTTCTTATGAGAAGGTATACCCTCAGTACTAATCCTTCGCGAAAAGCGTCAATCCAGTGATTTGATCAGAGCTTAGAGACAAAGACTTAAGAATTCTATGAAAGTTCTGCACTTTGTTCTCGCTTTGTCATTTCTTCTGCTGGAATCATTTTAGAAACCTGAGAGTTCGTGGAATCTTATATATTACTGGCGGTCAAGTGTCTTTGTGGATGTTAAGAGAGTTCAGGAAGACCAATATTCACACAGTGCAGCAGGTGGTTTTTGACAAAGCAAAATATTTTGTCAGGTGGAGCTCGGTAGACGGTAGCTCGTCTTAACCAGAATATCATCAGTTCGTTTTTGCAGAAACCGAAAGATCGCTACAGATTCAACTGACACCAAGATTGACTTCTTCACACACCCAATACCTCCAAATTTTTATATTTGTTTTTTAATATATGTGTTATACCTTAATCATGTATATTTTAGAACTTAATTTTTATGGTTTCACAGTGGTATTGGGAAATTCGAACCTAAAACAAAACTATCCAGAAGCAAAAACATTAAGCCGTATCTTTAATGCAGAGGTGAAAATGAATAATCACAAACGTTTGAAAGCAGGAGAAGCTGAGATCTTAAAGAGAGAATTGAGTGTTTGAAAATACATGGAAATGTATGTAAATAAATCGCACGTAGCAGAATCGTGGATAAAAGGGAAAAGACGAAAAGGGAGACCTGGAATAAGCAAAAGCTCTTTGATGAATAAGAGCGGCCTGCAAAGTGCCACACCAGAGGTCAACTAACGGCTCACCTTGGGGGTCATTCGCAACCACCACCACCACTACCACCACCACCTCCACCACCACCACCGCCACCGTCTCCGCCACCGCCACCGTCTCCGCCACTGCCACCGCCAAAGTCACCGCCACCCCCCACCACCACCTCAACCACCACCATCACCACCACCATTCCTGTCGCCAACACTACCAACATCCATAACACACCAGCGTAACTCCTCGCCATAAAACGTCCTCGTGGCTCTTTCTTCCACCTCCATTTCCACCAGCACGTTCTCTTCCACCAACTTCACATCTACCTTGCCACTCATCTTTTTTTCATGCACACGCCAAGCTGCTACATATTTTGACGACAATGTTGGCCCTCCTCAATAACACTATCCCCATTAGCGTCTCCACCTCCTCTCGAGATCAACTACTGCGCGATCTGTCCAGCCTTCTTGATCATCTCCATCCCACCCTCCAGCCTCTCGGGCAGCGGAGCACCTGTCGCCGCCTCTGACTCAGCCTCCGCTGTCCCCGCTTTCGCTGCGCCGCCTCGTCGCCGCCGCCGCCGCCGGGCAATCCGCTAATGCGCCAGTGCCAGCGCCAGCGGCGGCGACTCGGCCTTTCAGCCTGCACGCGCTTTGATCTGCGCGCCGCGGTGGCTGGCCGGCCGGGGTTGGGGAGGTAGCAGCGGTGGGCGGGGGTGGCGGAGGCAGCGTTGGGGGTGGAGGGGGTGTTGATGGAGCAGCTGGGGTTGGTGAGGTGGTAGCGGGACCGGAGGTAGTGATGGTGGCGACGGCGGAAGCGGGGATGTTGGCGCGAGCGGACAAGGGAGATGGTGGAAGCATTGGGGATGGTGGAGGCAACAGCGCCGGCATTGGTCGGGGGTAGTGTCGTCGACGTCGGCGGTGGTGGTGTCGACCGGAGGTGGCGATGGCGGTAGACGTCGTTGGCCGCGACGGCAAAGGCGGCGCCGGCGGCGGTGAGGGTGGCGGTGAAGGCGCAAGTGCAGGTGGCTGTGAAGTGGGCGCTCGGAGGAGCTGAAGTAAGCGGTGGCGCTTGCGAGGTCCTGCGGGCACTCGCGACAAGGTTGCAGCATTGCTCGGGACTTGCTCTTTTGTACTTACGCTCAATATACTTCACGTGCAAGTTAAGAATTTGACTTGGGGGAAAGGAGACCTAACATAGGTCTGTTATTTTTGCATGCTCTGATATTGATACATCCAGAAATGAATGGCACTTCCATTAACAAAGGGCTGATACGGATGTTTCGGTTCTTCAAATCGTGACATTGACATATTGAAAAATGAAACATTCTGCACATCTGTCCTTTACCTTTCATCTTAGGGACAATAAATAATGTGTTCATCATAGAGTTGTACAATAGACAAAACCTTTAATTTTGACTTTACATTTAAGTGGTTTTGGAACCAACTTATGCAGAAATAATGCAGTACTATCAATAAATGAATTAAGGTGTCCATCAAGTGTTTGTGGGGTTAATAGCAACAGAGAAAACCATTGCAAGTGGTCGCTAAGTAAGCGATTATGGAGTCTGATTTGGACAAGAATTCTCGTAGGATGTAACAATTTTGAGCATTTAGCTATGGCCTCACTTGGTCTACAGAAGATTGTCCGTTCCCGAAAAAACACAACATCCCGAGCAGGGTTTCAACCAGCGAATATTAGAAAACCTAGCAGGAATTTTATTGACCAAATAATTTATTTTTTGGAGGCGTTTGATACTGTTGATATTTCCATCCGACTCAAACCAATTATCATTTCTCCGCGTCGTTCCTTTTTCATTCACTCGCACTCGGAGGCGAATCAAATCGACTAAAAACGCCCGCGCCACCTGGCAGCGGGAATGGGGCTACTCCGCTCCGCTCGGCGGCGGCGGCGGCGGCGGCGGCGGCGGCGGCGGCTTTGAATTCGGGCCAGCGCAGCGCGCGTATGGCGGCGGCCTTAAATAAATAAGGCGCGGTCCAATGCGGGGGAGTGGCCGGTCCAATACACGAGATGCGCCGCCTGGCGACGACGGCGTCATAACCTGCGGCGACGCGACGGCTGCTGCCAGGCCGCCACGCCTCCGCCACGCCGCCAGTCCGCGGGATTGTGATGGGCGTCGTCGGCCGGACGGCCTCCGCCGTGGTCGGGGCCTCTGGGTGGCCACTAGGGGTTGAACCGCGCGGGCGGAACCGAGAGGCGAAACGAAGTTTTCAAAACCAAAAGAGCTGCAAATAGAAATGTGAGAACAAGGACTGATGTTAATGTTCGTAAAATATCAAAAGAAAATTCTAAATTTTTCTAATAGAATACAATATTGTTAACGTAATAAAAAATTTAACAATGTATTGACCGAATTATTGTTGAATGCATGTATCTTTGTAGAGATCTTTATAAAAACGTATTTACGTAATAAAACTTTTTATTACGTAAATATTGTCTGATGGTTTTGATAATACTTAATCACAGACTTATCGTTGTATACTGTAAGCAATGAAATAATTTGTAAATTATAAAAAATAATTTATTTATATGTTAAAATGATTATTTCCTCCTGTTTTTCATTGAATGGGTGGTTTTATATAATTCTGTAATTTTCATACCCTAGGTTATTTCTTTTACATATTATTTTTGTTCAACGTAATGCAGTTTGTATCATTCTATAACGTTGTCAAAGTCACTAATGATTCAGAGAAATTGATGCGACTATAAATAAATCAAGCTACGAATTACATTGTGGTATCAATATCGGGTGAGTGACTTAGTGGGGGATTGAGTATTTCGTCTTTTCGTGGGTGTCAATTATTTTTATCATTACTCTCGTGTATGTAGCAATAGTTGTATCCGGGAGGTGCAGATGTTACTCGCCAACTAGGACGTGAGATCCGACGCCCACTTATAAGTCGGCTTGCGGGGGTTTCCTCCCAAGGTATCTTCCCCAGTAGGGCTACGCTCTAAGCTCCCGACTGATCTCAGATATGTCTGTTAGTGTTGTGCATGTAAGTGTACGTGCAAGGGGAGAGAAGGGACTTGGATGAGAACACGCGTGTTCCATGGCTCTTTATTGGTACTGTACTTCGCAGTTCGCATGGTTTTTATCCGAGATACAACAAAAATTAAGGTCGAAAAGTGAAGGTTTAGGAGGAGGTAGGTAATTTACAGCGTCAAATAACATCACATCCCGTTCGAGTTGTTTTGGTACTTTACCTCTTAAAGTAACCAATTATGTATTGCAATAAAGTGGTTCTAATAATTTACTTTTAACGTGTACTCCTCTTTGTATTTGAAATGTAAATATTGGTATTCTTATAACCATCAGTTCATTGGTTACCAGAGACCGTGAGTTATCAATCATGTCTGCATAATATCACAACTGCGCATTTTTAGCGAACTTATCTAGTTACATATTTAAAAACTACACTGGTAAAATTATTTTACCGCTCTTTTTTGAAAAACCTCAACTTCACAGACGATTCAAGGCACAGAAATGTCTGCCGTAAGTAGCGAGCATACAAAAATAGTGTATGGGGTTCATTTTCTCTTCTGTTCTGTATATTAGGAACTCCTCTCGGTTTGTCGAACTCTCTTCAAGTTCCGCTTGTGAGCCTATCGGGGCCTCGAGGATTCTCCACCGCTCCCTGAGTAATCTCTCTAGAAAAGAGTCCACATAATCCATTGAATCTCTCACCGAAGTAGCCCCCAAAAACATGTTTTAACAAAAGTGGAACCTTTTTATATTAAAAAAGGGAAGTACTTGAAATATATTTTAGGTTTCCTCTTCATTTTTTTAAGTTAGCAATTTGAAAATCGGTTCCATGTTTCCACCTTGTAAGAACGAATAGAACGAGTGGATTAAAGTAGTTTGGTAATGTCTTGGTCACATTCGTTTTGTAATTGCATTTCCTGGGACAGTTTGCACTTTTTTAGACATTACTAAAATCGTCTCTTAACGCCTCTTGTGGAGTGTGTTTTCACTCGTTAACCTGTCACTTCTTAAACACGCATCTCCGGCCAAGAGAAAAACACCGGAGGCCAGTTTCTTTATCCCTTACAAAATGCCGAAATTTCATCGAAGTCGGAGACGAACAGCCAGTGAGGTTTCCTTGTTTGGGCAAATTCCACGGCGCCCGGCGTCCTCGTTTTTCGACCCCTGTCCGCAGGCGTCTGCGCTCGTCTGCGCGCCGGGCACGCGTGCCTGCGCCGGCCCCCGCCCCCGCCCACGCCCCGCGTGCGGCCGGCGCGGCGCCTCGCGGGAAATCTCGCTAAGTGCGAGACGTGTCGGGAATAAGGCGTCGGGCGAGGCCCTGGGCGCGACGCGGCCCGGCGCGGCGCCGCCAGATTTTCCGGGCGAATCGCCCGCGGGGGGTGGCGGAGCGCGGCGCAGCGGGGACCGACTGACTCGCCCCCGCGCAACACCACCGCACCCCACCCCACCCCGCGCCCCGGACCCGCCCCGTCAACGCGCCATGCCACCGCGCCTCGCCCCCGCTCCCTACCTCCGCGCCCCACCCACGCGTCCCAACCCCCCGCCCCGGCTCCGCGCCTCGTCCCGCGCACCCTACCGACGCACCCCACCTACGAACTTTCGCGCCCTACCGACTCACCCCACCCCCGCGCCCCGCCCCCGCTCCTTGCCTCCGCGCCCCACCCCGCTCTCCTGCTCCGCCCCGCCGCCACGTGATGCCACCGCGCCCCGCCCCCGCGCCCCGCCCCCGCGCCCCGCCCCTGCTCACTGCCCCCGCGCCCCACCCCCCACGTCCTGCCCCCTCGCCCTGGCCCCGCGGCCCGCCCCGCGCACCACTTTCGCGCCCTACCCACGCACCCCACCCCCCGCGCCACACCCCCGCACTTCTCCCCCGCGCCCTGCCCTTGCGCGCCACCTTCGCGCCCCATCCCCACCCTTCGTACCCTACTTCTGCACACCACCCGCGCGCCACCACCCCGCATCACCCTCACGCACCACGGCGCTGCGTCATGCCTCCGCTCCCCACTCTCCTCGCCGACCCCCCGCCCCGCCTTCCGCCTTGCCCCCGCGCCCTAATCCCCGCACCCCGCCCACCGGCCCGCTGCCGCGCCATGTCACCGCGCCCAGCCCCTGCATTCCGCCCCTGCGTCCTGTCCCCTACCCGGCCATAACCCCCCGCTTGCCCCGCGCGTCTCACCCCCGCGCCCCACCCCCGCGCCCCGCGCCCTAATCACTAATATTTTTCGTTTATAGTACCTTGAAGGAATTGCAAAATCTAGGCAAATCTTTTAATTTGTCATTTTCGTCAGAGTGATTGTGGAAAATCAATTTTTGTGAAAATTTTATATGCACAACCGTTCACGGTTAAGTAGTTAGAGTTGTTTATAGATGGACACACGGACGGCAAGATAGACGGAAGAACAGACATTTTAAGGCGTAATTCGTAATAATAAGACGTAATAATAATAATAATAATAATAATAATAATAATAATAATAATAATAATAATAATAATAATAATAATAGTAAGACGTAAGACGTAATAATAAGACGTAAATAAATGTTTTGGAATCGGAGAGTCCCATAATATGTAATTCCGTCGAAATCTCAACATTAGTTTCCTGAAGTATTACATTTCTTTCCCTCTATTTCGTACATACTACGCCCATAAAGTTTACGAGAAATGGAAATACAGTCGTTCTTCATATTTTCACTTGATGTTTTGTAATTTTAATTTTTTAAAAGACACTTTTAAAGTTCTTTCTTAATTCAAACATATTCAATTTCATTAGTTCCGGGTGTCGCCTACTTTAAATATTTTTATATAAATCACTCCTCACAATCGCAGCTGACTTCGGTATTGAATCCAGACTTCATAATTGAGTTCGCGACACTCCAATGAACCATTAGAGAACGAATCTCTTCTCCCAGCATTCGTAAGCAGGAGTCTTTTGGACTGGGCGCTCCTTTCATTACCGTTCGCGCCTTCACGCGATCGGAACCATTCACGCGGCGCCCGATATTCAAACGCGCAGTGAAAGCATTCGTTGGGTTGTGAAGGTGATTCTGTATGCATACGAGTCTGCGTGGGTCGCGAATACTAATCATTAGGGCGCTTTCATTGAATCGACTGTTGAAAATTGCAGTCTACATTGGGATCTGAAAGTGTGATTCATGTACGCGCTTCAATATTTCCATTGCGTTGGGCTTCTGAAAGTGTTTCGACATGTAACATATTTTCCAGTTAGGTCCCTATACAATGAGAACAAAAGAAGTAACAAAAGCTCCCGAGCAGGAGGGCAAATGTTTACTTATGTAAAGTGTGTGCAAAGAAATAATAAAGGATAACGCAGTATATCATATGAAACCAAAACCTGTTGATTGCGGATTATCTTCGCATGCATAACAAAATGGCCGAATAATGATCGGAATGGCTTTGAATTTTAGTTGTTATCACCTTAGAGGACAAGAAATTCAGGTCTAAATATGTGATGAAATATATCAGGGTTATTTATTCTAATCTGGCATTAGAATTCGTTTTTATTTATTTGCAAAAAAATACTTAAGTATCAGAGTCCTAATAGAGGGAAATGATCAGCTTACTGATGTGATTACTGCCAATAGTCCGAGCGTCAAGATCCGGATATTCTATTGTTTGGGCCATGCTGAGAAATTTCACCCGTAAAACTAGGTCTAGTACCGAGTAAAACTTCATGAGTTAAAAAGCGAGGGGACACCATATGACTTCATTATATGTTTAAAAGTGATGCTAATGGTTGAGTAATTGTATCACAGATCATGTATCACTGTAATTGGTGCATATGGAAAAGAGAAGAGGTACCCGACTCCAAGGACATGACTTTGCACCTCTATCTCCAGTAATGATCATGATGATAAATTATGTTGTATTTTATTTTTTTCGCGATTATTCTGTGAGTAATTTTAAATCAGTTTAGTTCTGCAATGCTTCATGTTAGGGAAACAATAATTTAGAATGCTCTCACATTCCCAGTATCTCCCTTTTTGCTAACGAAACATTTGATAACAAATTGTTATTTCCATAAAACGTATTTCGAATATTCGATTTAATCGATACACTTCACTTCAAAGTTTTGATAGCAAAACACTTCTCATACCAACACCGCATTAGGATCTGAATACAAAATGTTCAACTGAATCCGTCTTCCTCTCCCATTCATGGCCGACGCCTGCTTCTCAGCCACCACCTTTTTCTACCTCTTACACCATCTCCTTCGCTTCTATCTCAGACTCTTCCTGTTTCAAAACCCCTGCCTTAGGATTCAACACAGCCGCCTCCAGTTACCCTCGCTCACTCTCACCTCCTAAGCCTCGGACTCCTCTTCCACGACAGCCTTCTGCTGTCTTCGACTCTGCTTCGCTTCTGCTCCCTTCTTTGCTTCCCTCTCCACCAACGCCTCTTCTTTTCCTCTGCTTCCGCACGTACCGCGTCTTTAGCCTTTACCATCTTCTCCTTCTAATCCTCCGCCGTTCTGTCATACATTCGACCTTTGCCACTCCCTCCTTCGATTCCATACATCACTTTTTATCAGCGTCCGCTTGACCTCTGTATCCTCCTCAATCGTCTTCTCTATCACTACCATCTTCACACCCATCTCCTCCTTCGGCTCTACCTCCTCCTTCGCTACTCTTTTTTCTTTCACCTCATCTTTTCATTTGTTACAATGTTTATATGTGGCGATGGCGTAATGGTTGACGTATCGGACTGTTGTACCCAACTTGGCGGGCTCAAACGATCGAAGCCGTGGATTTTTAAGGGCGCAAAAATCCTTCGTACGCCTTCCTTCGGAGGGGAAGTAAAGCCGGCTGTCCCATGTTAGTAGATTTACTTGCAGGTAAAAGATCCTCAAGCCTAAATGACGCCTCTGAGCTAAATTCAAATCGCCTGTTTTTCGCCTTCAAGAAACACCTCCTTTCTCTGCTAGTTAGTGAAGGGAGCGTAGCGAAATTTGCGTGGTCAAACGGAAGAGCGAGCCTGACGGTCCGAGTCTCTCCACGGAAAATAAGGCATTAATTCAATTCAATTCAATACAAGTTACAATGTTTGTTCATTTGTTTTTCGCATCCCACAGACCGAGGTAGATCAAAGCAACAAATATTGTCGTTGCAGTATATTTGACCGGAAGGTCCTAGGGTTCGGGTTCCGATGGGGGCGAACATTCAACACCAATTGATTCCTAGTGGAGTTCAGCCGCTGTCTGAAGGAGGCCAGCGGTCAGCTTCTCTGGTCGGTAGTCTCCCGTGAGTTTTTCGATCAGTACTAGGTTTATGGTGGAATAATAGCTTAACTGAAGGTCAATGGACCGAGAGCGATCTTTTCTTTCTTCTTCTTCTTGACACCTCGTACCTTAAACAAACACATTCCTACACACACAGTTACACTCACTTGCACTGCACTTCCACACTTATCGGGAGACCAGTTTGGAGGTTGAAGCTTATGCCGTATGGAGCGATGCCCCGCTGCGGGGAGATACCTGGAGTGGGAAACCTGAAAACCGTTGTTTAGGCCGACGCTAGATTACATGATCCAGTGAGGCAGGAACCCCATCACCTGTAAAGAAGTAACACTCACTATACTTACAGGACTGGGCACTATAACTGCTGACGCGACCGGAAATGCCAAAATCAGTCCTCCACCTTCACCTTCTCGTGTTCTGCCCCCGCGTTCTTTGTCCGCGCCTTCACCCCTACCTCCTCCTTTTCTTTAATCTTCGCCTTTACTTGCGTTTTCACTACCACCTCCTGCCCCGTCTTTGCCCTCCTGGCCTCCTCCCCTCACACCTTCGCTTTCGCCCTCCCGTCCTCCTCTCTTTAAACCTCCGCCTTCGCCCGCGCCTTCGCTCCCAACACCTTCTCCTTCGCCTTTGCCCTCCCTTCGTTCTCCTCTCTCACCCCCTCCTTCGGCCTCCCTTCGTCTCCTCAAATACCTTCACCTTTGCCCTCCCAGCCTCCTCCCCTCACCTTTGCCCTCCCCGCCTTCACCACCCCTCCCGTCCTCCTACTCACACACCTCCGCCTTCATCCGCGCTCTCGCTAACAACTCCCTCTCCTTCGCCTTCACCCTCCCTTCTCCTACTCACACACCTGTACCTTCGCCCTCCCGGCCTCCTCTCCTCACACCCCCTCCCGACCTGCTCACACACTTCCGTCTTCGTCCGCGCCTTCGCTCGCAACTCCTTCTCCTCCGCTTTCGCCCTGCCTTCCTTCTCCTCTCACACTATCCCCGCCTTCACCACCCCTCCCGTCCTCCTGCTCACACACCTCCGCCTCTGTCCGCGCTTTCGCTCACAACTCCCTCTCTTTCGCCTTTACCCTCCCTTCTCCTCCTCACACACCTCCACCTTCGCCCTCCCGGCCTCCTCTCCTCACACCCCCTCCCGTCCTGCTCACACACTTCCGCCTTCGTCCGCGCCTTCGCTCACAACTCCCTCTCTTTCGCCTTTACACTCCCTTCTCCTCCTCACACACCTCCACCTTCGCCCTCCCGGCCTCCTCTTCTCACACCCCCTCCCGTCCTGCTCACACACCTCCACCTTCGCCCTCCCGGCCTCCTCTCCTTACACCCCCCTCCCGTCCTGCTCACACACTTCCGCCTTCGCCCGCGCATTCGCTCGCAACTCCTTCGCCTTCGCCCTCCCTTCCTTCTCCTCCTCAAACACCTCCACCTTTGCCCTTCCAGCCTCCTCCCCTCACATCCCCGCCTTCGCCACCCCTCCCGTCGTCCTACTCACACGCCTCCGCCTTCGTCCGCGCTTTCGCTCACAACTCCCTCTCTTTCGCCTTTACACTCCCTTCTCCTCCTCACACACCTCCACCTTCGCCCTCCCGGCCTCCTCTCCTCACACCCCCTCCCGTCCTGCTCACACACTTCCTCCTTCGTCCGCGCCTTCGCTCGCAACTCCTTCGCCTTCGCCCTCCCTTCCTTCTCCTCCTCAAACACCTCCACCTTTGCCCTTCCAGCCTCCTCCCCTCACATCCCCGCCTTCGCCACCCCTCCCGTCGTCCTACTCACACACCTCCGCCTTCGTCCGCGCTTTCGCTCACAACTCCCTCTCTTTCGCCTTTACACTCCCTTCTCCTCCTCACACACCTCCACCTTCGCCCTCCCGGCCTCCTCTCCTCACACCCCCTCCCGTCCTGCTCACACACTTCCGCCTTCGTCCGCGCCTTCGCTCGCAACTCCTTCGCCTTCGCCCTCCCTTCCTTCTCCTCTCACACCCCCGCCTTCACCTCCCCCCTCCCGTCCTCCTGCTCACACACCTCCGCCTCCGTCCGAGCCTTCGCGCCCCGGCCCCTCCTCCGTCCTCCTCGGCCGCGGCAGCGCAGCGCCTGCGCGTTTCATATTCATGGCTGGGCGCGGGCCGGGGAGCATATTGGCGGCGGGACTTTTCTAAATGGAAATGCAGCGCGCGCGTGAACGCTCGGCTGCGCGCTCGATGGCTGCGCGCGGGGCGACAGCTGCGCGGCCGGGCCGGACCGGGCCGGGGGGGGGGGGATTATCGGCCGCCCGGACGCGCGTAATCCGCGGGGCCCTCCCCCGCGCCGTCTCGCAGGTGGGGGAGGGGCGCGGGGCGCGGGGCAGGTCGCAGATTAAATGTTGGCGCTGCTAAGTACCTCGGATTGCGCCTCCGCTGCCGATGACGGCGCGCGGGGCGACGCGCCGGCGCAGGGCGCGGGGGGGGGGGGGGAGGGCGGCGAGGGACGTCGGGTCGCTTTGCGCACGAATGGGCACCACGTCGCGCTGAGCAGACGGACGGAAAAAAAAGTAGACGGCGCTTCTGTCACTGGCGTTGATTTGTCTAGCTTCATTGAATTCTCATCGTTATTAGTACTAATAATGCATATTCAAAACATTTATTCCACGTTGAATTCTGTAAAAATTATAAAAAGTCATATATTAAACTAAATGCATATTAATGTATTCTTAAAACAAGGGGTATGGCGTAAACACTACACACATGCTGAATAATTCATATTGATTCAACACCCTTCCTAATCGTAAACCTTTTGTTGCTTAAGATGCGGTACAGTTTGTTTTTGAAATGTTACTTTGCAGAACTATCAAACAAACTATTTTCCCAACTCATCTGTTGCTCTTTTAAGCAAATCTCTGGCAAATCGAACTTTAAGTTATTATTACCAAAAATTCTGATAAGCAATATAGAAATGGACATAAAAAGTAGTGTTGTTCTCCTAACGAAATAAAAGTTAAGAATTTTAAAGAATAATAATAACATTTTGCAATGTCTTTGTGTTTTTAATTTATACACGCGTGGGGAGGTTTGAAAATTATGGATTGTTTTGATATTATTCGAACTCTACTCCGCTCTGCTGTGTTTGGGCAGACCTGTTGCCAGGGGTGATTAAAATCTTAAAAGATCCTACGTGGGAACAACTCGAAATAATATTAAACATATTAATCACATTTAATCCGAATTATGACTGCAAGCTAAAACCTTCTCAGTTAAAAATATTTATTATATATATTATAAATAAAATTTGTTTCCAAGTATTGGCAATCCTTACTCAGTGCGACGTCTTAAGCACGTATTTTCAGTTCCATACACTCTCTGTTTGCAAGCCTGACTTTTCTGGTTATAAATATTTGGGCGCTGCAATGTTTCCACAATGCAACGTATGCAGATGCGATATTTCTTTTATCCAAAAGAATTTATTGGAAAGTCGACTTTTTGCTCAATTATTCTTCACATTTCTGTTTAGTCAGATAAATTAATTTCCTTTTGGTTAGAAGTAATGGGTGCGAGTGTATTAACGAACCTAATGTAATTTTTTTGAAAATCGTTAACCTTAACAATATAAGTCGAATTATTCACGACATACCAATAATTTGCGCTTACTGATTTACACAAAATAACCCTCCTGTAATATTTAGTTTTCACAAATTTCAGCTTATGACAGACGTCTCAGAAGATTGACACCCCCAAGCCTGGCTCGCAAGCGTCACTTGAGGGTGTTTGGCGCGCATCAGTCCGCTCGTGCATTAATCCGTCCTCGCGTATGGCCCACTGCGTTCGCCGCGAGGGCGCAGGGTGGAAGTGGGGGAGGGGGGCGAGAGCGCCGATTGTTTCTGCTTTCTTGCGCGCCGAGAGGCCGAGAGGCCGGGGGGCGGGCGGCGCTCAATCGTAACGGGGGCGCAACCCCCCTCCGCCCCCTCCACCAACCCCCCTCGCCGGCCGCGCTGCTGCACTTCGCTCCTCAGCGCCGGTGGGATGCAGTGACCTTGCTGAAATGCACGAGGGAGGGAGCAAATTCATTAGCGCTATGACGCTCACAACACTCAGCATAAAATCTGCCTGCCGATCGTTTGATCAATCAATCAATCAAGAGGAATTGTAGGTATCGGTCGATATATCGTTCAAATCCATTACACAATGCGGATTGATGGTGTAAATCGTCTTCTCCGTCAGGTTAATAAATAAATTATTTAATTGTGTCACCATCTATTCGCGGTCATTTTCATCACCTCCATCAAAATCACCATCATCATAACGGATAATCAATTTCTCATAAATGAATTGCCTAAAAATATAACAAAATTACGCCGTATTTAAGGGAAGCGCTGAGAACAAGCAAATATTTTCTTCACCTTCGGAGGATGAGATTTTAAATTACGTCTCTGCAAAAATAATAGTTTTTAGACTGAAATAAGGATAAATGTGTGCCACCATAAACCACCTCGAAGAGTGCATTATAGTTTTATTTTTCAAATAATTGGTTGTTTCAGTGATGCAAAGAGTATTAAGTCAAGAATGAGAAAAATGCATTTTTACGACAATTTTCCGAAACATTTTGTTATGCTGGCCTCTCGAAATTTTTGAAGAGGGAATTTTTAATGGGGAATTCAGATGAGGATAAACATTTCTGAAAGCAAATGCATTTCAAGCTTTTGTTGAATAAACATGTAGAAAGTATAGACTAGAAAAGGCGAAAAAATTATTATAAACAGAAGAGATGCGGTAAAAATTGTAATTTTTCGTTATTATGAGAAGCGTGAGTCAAACAATACGCCTAATATGTATAAAATAAATCAGAAAGTTCCACTTGCGGTATCAGGATATGCATTCCTGTTTGGTGGATAATATATTTGGGAAGCTGTCACATTTAATGATTTCGTAGTTTTAAAGAAAGTATGTGGTCTCTATCTTCCTTGACGATCACAAAACTTTCATATTCATTATGGAAAAAAGAAACTGAGGAAACCTTCAACTTACTAATATCAACATTTAATTTGAAATAATTTTGCTGAGTTATTTTCTCTCATCTCTCCAAATAAAGCTCAGGGGCATTACCAATTATCATTGAAAAAATGAATGTTTAAAAAGATAAATTAAAATGTAGCGTCACTTCGTTAATTAATTAATACTATACGCATCGCAAATTGGCCTCTCATTCGTCATTTAAATTTATGTAGTTGCGAATAGAAATAAAACACATAAAAAGTAAATATAAAATGCAAGCAATTAAAATACATTCAATATTATATAATGAATATTTTATTATGAAAATCTGCTCTACGCGTACCAAAGAGTTTACAATTTTGACGAATTATCCACTGTACATTTTATTCACTTCTTTAACGTTAAAAAATTAAAATTTCTATCGTTGGCTCAGCTCTGTAAAACACATAAAGAATCCTTGTACGCACTAATTACACAAACAGGGAACAATTCGTTATTCACACTAATCAGTGTATATTTAATAAAAATGCTGATTCTATATGAAAAAACTAAAAAACTAAATGCATTATATATATATATATATATATATATATATATATATATATATATATATATATATATATATATATATATATATTAGGAGCAACTAACCAAAACGCATATTGTCCACTGGTGGAAAAAAATGAGTTTGATATGAAATTTTGTAGTTTTTAATACATTCTATATGTTTCTGCTTTCAAATTTCTTCAAAATGCATTTTCACACATTAAATTAAAATGCAGTAGAGATATATTATGCAATAAATAGCACTTACAGCATACATAACTCAATAAATGACACCTAAAAATTCTTAAATGCATCCCTTTCCTCCTTTGCCATATTTTCTGAACATTAATACTATTTACCAAAATCACCTCTCGTATGCATTTTCTTTCACTAGTATACCCTTCTCTTCAGTTGTTCAGTGTTTTGCCATCTCAATGGACCCAGAGCTTTTGACGACATCGTCTTTTGCATTCCGCGCTGCTTAATTCTTTATCCTCCAGCCTGACGCCAGACAAGGTTCTGTCGCACCTCGTGCCGGTACCAATCTCTCCGAGCAGCTTTCAGAATTCGAGGAACCGGATCTTTGCGCATGCATCAGCTGTTCCGGCCCACGTTTCCTTGGTTGTGTATAATGAACGATCGTTCAATAATACGGGTTCGGGCGAAAAAGATTCGACCAGGGACTGACTCGTGTTAGGTATCGAAAACGCCTGGATATACACGTAATGACTTTCAAAGATATCGTGATCTGTGTTCGAAATAGCCATTTACGTTACAACACCGCTGATGAGTTTATCATCGCCTGAATTTGTTCAGAGACAACATGGTCGTTGTCTCTACAGTGACTGACTAGGACGTCCTAGAGTTCGAGTCCCGACGGTGGCGAGTTTTGACACTAGCTAGATAATTAGGTCGAATACAGTCATTGTCAAAGGGAATTTTCATCTTCCAGTCGGAGAAGAACATTGCCAATTCCCAGATTGAAGCATTCGCTACACTCTCGGGAATAATGACCACAGAAGCTGACATGCTCGAAAAGAATCAATCAACTCGTATCAACAATCATTTCACTTGAAAATAGAGAGAACATTAATGAAGGAATAGCTACACACGTTCTTGATACATAAGTGCACAAGGCAAAACATTCGGAAACAAATATTGCTCTATGATCATAAATATTAATCGTAAACAATATGTGTGCTATTTACAAAATAAATAACGGAGATCGATCTCGCTATTTAATTTTTGACGGGCTAGAAAAATAAAATTGGTAAAATAATAAAGAACTTGGATTTTTTTGGAATATTTGTAGTAATGTAGTAACTGTTGTCTGTGATGTTAAACTTTGTGGACAGCATCCCTTAACGTGCAATTGTCAAAAGCTTCATTGTCAAAGTCTACTGAGTTTTGCTATCAAACAAGAAGTTCATAATTTATCTTTTGTTTTGGTTCCTTCCTCGTGCATTATCATTATATGATAATGATTCCCATAAGGGGCTTCTCAAATGCGATTATTGTAAAATGGTGTTTTAATTAGGATAGTTTATAAGCGTGAGGGGTAAGTTGGTCTCTCGTACATTTGGAGAAAAATATATTGGTCTGAGGAATTGATCATCTTTAAACACAGAATGCCCATTAGAATGCAAAAAAAACAACAACTATTAATATACCTAATAATTAATACTAAAAAATAGTGTAACCGACAGACAGAAGTATTAATCAATTTTGTGTTTCTTCTCTCAAGAAATCTCACACAGCTATTAAAAGTCTTTAATAGTGTGACAGGGTTCCTCAAAACAAATCTGTATCACGAGTGTAACGCACATTACCGCAGAGAATACATCGGCCCAGTAGCAACCCTGACCGAACGAGCAGTACGTAACCACGACTACGACCAAGACATTCTATGCATTGTTTGCGCTTCAAGGCACTCGACTGCCCGCAAGGGACACGTAATAACAGCGCCCCTTCCGGCGCTGCCGCCCATAGGGCGCGGGCGGCAAGGGCCATCCGCGTGTCGCCGCCTGCCGTTCCCCCGCCGCCCCCGCCGCCGACTTATCGAGTGTCCACTAATTTCGCCAGCGCCCGCACCCTCGCCCTCGCCGCGTCCTCGTCCTCGTCTGCGTCCTCGTTTCCGTCCCCGCGAACCCCCGTCGGAGCGTATCCGTTTCCAGCGTTCCGCCGAGTGTCTTTTCCGAACTCATAAGCCAGTGCTCTGGCTGACGGACCCCGCGCGGCTCATTTCGCAGGGCGGAGCGGCCCCGACAACGCCCTGCTGCAGCCAGCGGCAGCGCGCCCGCCCGCCCGCCCGGGGGCTGGGAATTAAGACAAGTGAGTAACGCGGCGCGGGTGCCAATTGAGTTATCCGCGCCGCCCCGCCCCGCCCCGCCCCGCTCTGTGCCACGCCGCGCCGCGTCCGCCGCCCGATCCATAAATTAATTGAAAATTAAATGTTGTATCAGAGGCGCGTCCATTAGGGCGAGTGCTGCAGGGGTGGGGTGGGGAGGGGTGAGAGCGAGAGGGGGAGGCGGCGGGGGAGCGTGACCGCCGGGGGGAGGGAGCGAAGCGAGGGGGACCAAATCCCCCGAACCCTCTCGCCGAAGCCGTCGCCGCCGCCGCCGCCGCCGCCCGCTGTCGGCGTGGCGTGTCGTATCGGATCGGTTGGAATCGGATGGTGTGCGAGGCGCATATCTGCGGGGGCGCGGAGGACGCGGTCTCCACCACGAGTGGGGAGTGGGTGGCGGTCAGTAGTGGCTGCCGGAATAGAACGTGTGTGTGTATGGTCTGGCATGTGCTGGCGTGGGATGCGGTGGCGTGGGGGGTGTGGGTGGGCGTGGGTAGGCGTGAGCGTGGGTGGGCGGGCGTGGGCGGGCGTGGGTGGGCGGGGGTGGGTGGGCGGGGGTGGGTGGGCGGGGGTGGGTGGGCGGACGTGGACGAGCGTGGGCGGTCTGGGCGGACGTGGCTGCCGGCTGGGCGTGGGCGGGCGTGGGCGTGGGCGGAATGGGCTGCGGGGCCGGCCGAGGCTGGCGGGGCGGGCAGAGCTGGCTGGGCGGGCGCAGGAGGGCGTAGTGGTGGCTGTGGTGGCATTGGTGACTTGTGCCGCACGGGGCGGGCAGGGTCGTGGATGGGCGCGGTCGGAGGTAGGCTGTTGTGAACGGTCCAGGGTGATATTTCCCTGCGGACGGATTGGGGATCAAAAACGAAATCCTACGCTTTTGAAGCAACATTTACTGCTGCCACGGAAAGACTTATGCGGTAGATGATACTTCTTCGGAGGGGAAAGTTTTGGCTTACGGGTATTTACAGGTTATTCGCAGTGACAAGGTTAAAGTAGAAATGAGGACATATACGTGTACTTTTAACATAAATAAGGCGTTCTGTTCACTTTGACCGTCAATGTAAACCTGTACACAGCCACCAATGTTATCGATTTGAAAAATATTTGGCACAGAAGTTCTATATGCTATAGAATGTTATTACGAAACGGAATTAGCGCGATGTTTAGGCGATAATTGTTTTGCATACCAATAACATGAGCGCCACGAATAATTCTCGGGAGTGATTAGTGAGCAATTATAATGATGGATTACAATTTCTTAAATAATGCTATAGTATCTGCCTAAAGAAATTGCTAGATGCTCCGTGGACATTTCAGCGGTATACGTTATTGTGTTATTCTCAGATCAAGTTCATGTGAACGTGAAGCTTGTCAACTTCCACAGTGACGTCTTAGGATTAGATAGACGGTTACTTTTAAGTTCACTAATTGTGTTCAATAACAAGTCACCAAGGTTTTCTGATTACGTTACCTTTACGTTAAAATTTCATTTGGAATAAGACTTGACTTTTCAGATATACTAGATAATAGATTATAAATATTTACTAAGCAACTGATTATTTTCGTTTGTATTATATAATTTTGGTAAGCTATATATTGTAAAGTTTAAAAATATAAGAGTATTTTGTGCATCTGAGTGCTTTAGGTCGTGGGACGTTTAAGGCATTGTAAAGCCAACAGAGATAATTTCTAATGTGCCATAAACGGTGTTTATCACAGAGCACCTCACCATCTCTTGAAACCTCAGAAGACTGGAAATGGGAGACGGAAAGACGGGAGATGATGCGGCGAGAGAAAACTCTGTGAATGGGGAACTTTCAGCAACAAAAAATTCTTTGTAACACAACCTCTCCTGTAGACTAAAGAATAATGGTTTACAGGGTCGTTGCGAATCGCGACGCCATAATTTCATATTCTCAATTTTCGTGGCTTCGTGCAACATACAACCTAGAACGTTTATACTCAACATAGTTATTCGACTTGTATACACACTTCTATAGTTTTCCCTGTATGTATTCTGTTGTGGGTATCTTCGACATCTGCTTCAAGAGATGCGATTGATAAAACGTATATTTCTTTACATATGAGGTAGCATTCTCAGCTCGCATGGATGTCACACATTCTTCGAGCCCCTTTTCATTTTCCTTGTAATCTTTTAAACTTCAAATCTTGATATGTGGAACGACGCGATGTTTAACAAGTTATCTGTAATTTATCTGCCTTGCAAATGTTATTTTCTAACTTCTCGCAAGACTTCCGAATTTCCACTGGACACACCACTTAAATGAGTTTGATGAGTTAAGAAAATTGTATTCGATTTTTTTTTTAATTTTAGAGAGCTTTTAAATGTAATGTCTTTAGACCGATAAATTAGCTGAAGAATAGATTGCGTCAACTTATTGTTTACGTACATGGTCCTAATTTAAAACGCAATAGTCCTAAATATTCCAATCATTACCCTTAAACTATGTGTTAGATTGTTTTTTCATGCAATATGACTTCCAATGTTATAATATACAAGGACCGTTTCCATATAATCCATATCTTTTATCGTAATTAAAAATGTTAAATCATATAATCTAAATTATGATTAGGACAGGACGATATTTTGCGAGACCTTTTGAATTTTGCGGCATAATACACTCCTTTTACCTACAGAGTCAGTCAGAGTTTTATGGTGATTACCATTTTTTTTTTTTTTTTTTGCAATGAAATGAAACCTTTTACATGTTTTGTTTAACACGATTGGGATTTTAAATCATATTTGGGAGGAAAAAGTGCATCTCTACCAATTAATATAATAACAGCGTGTACTGTAATTAACTTCATATTTTGCAATAACTGTGATTGTTTGATTGAAATGCGTACGTAAATGCATAAACTGTAATTAACTTCATATTTTGAAATAACTGTGATTGTTTGATTGAAATGTGTTAATTACACTATCGAATTACACCTATGTCAATACGGTGTCATAGGAAAACAAAATAAACTATTGTTCCGACGTGGCCTCTTTGTGTTTAATGTCTAACCCTCTTCCACGGTTCATCGGAAGACACTGTAAGACATTTACTGGGTTGATGAGTTAGCTCATGTTGATGCACAAGGCATGCGTTCAAGTTAAAGATGGAAATAAATTTGCTTAGCTGATCTGGTGGTCGTGATGCTTGGTAATCGGGTAGTTGAGTGGTCAAATTACAGAGTGGCTAGTAGTCGCTGGATAGTCACGAGGGCAAGTAGACGGCTGACAAGATATCGTACCTTTGGGGGTTGAGAATCCGTCTGGATGGATGTTTTGGTACCCTGGTGGGTGGGTAGCCTTCTAGTCAAAGTAGTGTGAGCGAATAGTTGGGTGGTCGAGGGACGTAGGTTGGTTGGGAGGTCGGGTGGTTAGGAAGTTGGATGGTTGAATGGTGAGGTAGTTTGACGGTTGAGAAGTTGGAAGTTTTGGATTGTCGTATGGATAGGTAGTCGAATGGTCGGGTAGAGAGGTGGTCGGGAGGCTCGGTGGTTGAGAGCTTGGATGGGTTCGTGGTCGGGTGGTCGGGTGGTCGGGTGGTCGGGCGAGTGCGATGCTTGATCCGCTGGGAGCGGGCGGCGGAAGGGCGAGAAGCGCCGGGCGCCCGTGACAGGGTGCGGGTGCGGCGGGCAGGGACAGCGTTGTTTGCCGCTTGCGAGACGCGCGCCCCCAGCGGGGGCACCGGTAATTAACGGCCCGCAAACATGCTCCGCCCGTACCTGGTTGCCGGAGGCGAACGCCGCAGAGCGGAGGGAGTGAAAAGGGCGGGGAGGGGGGAGATCGGGGAGGGACGGGCGGGCAGTCCGAGCGGGGCGGGTCGTTCGGAGCGTGCGTCGCGGGCGGGCGGGGAGGGCGAGGCGGGCGGGGCGGGGGGCGGGCCGTGAGGGCGGAGCGGGCGGGGCGGGCGGGGCGAGCATTTCCCTGAGGCAGGTTGAACCTTAGTGCACGATGCTTCCATTTAGACACTGCGCAATGAGAGGACAATTGGGTATCAATATGGGGGGAAGGGGCGTCCCATGGTGGAGCATGGTGTATCTTTTACCCTTAGTACCACAAATTCCGGTGGATCCAAGTGTTCTCTTGCGGTATATTTTCTGCGGGGTATCCTGTTTCCCGCCGAGAGATGACTGTTTCCCTCTGATGTTATTGCCGTGCCTCTGACCGGGAAGTCTTCTGTTAATGTCCCGACGGTGGCAGGATTTTCGACACTCGCTTGATAGCTAGGTCGAGTTCAGTCGCTGTCTGGAAGAGAATTCTAACGGCCGGTTGGTCTGATCGGTAGTTTTACGTGGTTTCTCTGATCAGTATCAGACGAATACCGGAGCAGTACCCTAACAAACGGACCACGGACCGCGCGCGATCTTTCCTTCCTCTTCCTTGTTCTATCCTAACCCCCTACTTACATACACTTACACAAAAATGCACTGCACTATCACATGCCGATCGGTACCTTAGTGCTTGTTCCGACCGGGGCAGTGCCCACTGGTGGGAGATACCTGAGTAGGGAAAACTCTGCTAGCCGACGGTAAGTCGGCGCCGGGTTTCGCCATCTAGCGGAGGAAGATTAACACCACCTCCCGAGAAAAAAACATGCACTACACTTACAATAATAATGATCTTAGCCTTTGAGGCGCCCGAGATCACTAATCAAGCAATTGAAAACCTGTTACCCTACCTCTTATTCCACCACTGCTTCGGCATCAATCAAATCATCATTCTTAATATCACCCTTTCATTAAAATCACTCTTGTAAGATATTTCCGAAAGGACTAGAGACTGCGATTCCTACTAGAGAACATAAAGAATGTGCAAGAATAATTAATAATAATTGATAATGGGTAAAAGAATTATACACAATCTACTTACGAGAGAATAGACTTTCGTACACGGTTTACGTTTCTCGCATCGTTATATCCACAGAACATAGGCAAAGAACAAGCAACGCAAGAAAAGAGTTGGACATATAACTCTTCAGCAATTGGTTGGCTTCTCTGGTGCAGTAATTTGCTCTATGGGTGTAGTGCAAGTTATATCCTGTGGTGTTGTGTTGTTCCTCCTCCGCTAGAATGTGGGACACAACGCCGACCACGTTAAATATCAGTGTTTCCCTCTGAAGATATTTCCCCCAGCGGGGTCCCGCTCCAGCCGGGACAAGCTCTGAGCTCCCGACAGGTCTCACGACATGGAAGTGCCTTACGCTGCGCAAATGTGTAAAGCAAGAGGTGGACAGTGATGAGGAAGGCATAATAGCGCGCTTTTCGTGCCTCATTTGTTACACTGTTGCTCCGGCATTCGCCTCCGTTGATCAGATGAATCACGGAAAATGAAATCGATGAGAGTAGTCGGCCGCTAGAATACTCCTCCAGACAACGACTAAATTGGATCTTGCTATCTACCGAGCATCGAAAATCGACCACAGTCGGGAATGGGAACCTAGAACCACCCGGTCAGAGAGGCTACAACGTCAACAACTGTTGCTCTGACCCTCCTCAGACGCTGCCCAATCTATTTCGAAAGTACGTTTCTCGCTAGAAATTAATGAAAGACTCGCGCCCCGTGCAGTTAGCGAATGCACAGAGGAAGCCATCGCTCTCGCCCCCACTTGAGCTTCACCGTTCGCGAAAGAGGCAGCACATCTTTTTTTATGGGCGGCGCCGACGGCCGTGCGGCGGGCGGGCTGCCTTTCACAAAAAAGCGGCGGCCTCTCTTATCTGCGCGCCATCGCTACAGCAGGCGACACATGCGGCGCGGGGCAGGGCGGGGCGGGGCAGGCAGGAGGCGGATGGTGGCCGAGATAAAAGAGGCAGCGCAAATTAAAGAGCGGCCGTCTGTCCTCCTGCATGTCCCTCGGTCGCGCCCTCCCTCCCCCTCCTCTTGTCCTCGGTCCTCGCGCTCCGTCACGCCCGGTGGCCGTCCTCGCTGCTCGGGGAGTGGCGCTTGCCCTGCCCCGCAAGGCGCTGCCGCTGAGGACGGGAGCTTTTTTTAAGGGCGATGAAAACGCCGAGGAGGGCTTCCTGTGGAGGGAGAGCGAAGAGTGCGGCAGCGGACAATTACACTCACGCACTACATCAATTCAATGCATGGCATCTTGGCTTGTAGCAGTGCATTTCCGTATGTCCTTCGGCTTCCAGATGTTTTCTACGTTTCTACCGCGGTGATATTTCATATTTGTATATATAAAACAATGAATTTTGCATTTAGAAAGTCGTCTGAGCTTTTTACTTATCGAAAAGTTGTGATTTTTAGTTCAAATGAAAGGTAGTGGGCTCTAGTTGTGTTGCCACGTTCACTTACTAACTTATTCTTTTATCGCATATAACCTAATATTAATAATATCTTAAAATAAAAAGAGGAGAGCTTATCTGAGGTCAATTTTTCATTACATCGTTTTGTTTTGCAAGGTTCAATGTATCAAAACCAGTCGTCGTTTTGCATGGCGTGAGCAAGCGTTACATTTAATAAAGCGAAGACAGCAAGCTTTTTCAGTGCAAAGATCAGGGAGTGTATAAAACCGTCAAATTTTGACAGTTTCCCCTGCTTGGTATTTAAAATAACCTGTATGTGTATTGTTCGTTCCTTTGATCTTTTTTTAAATACTGTTTCGCTAAAGAGCTACATATCAATATATGATCAACCAGGTTAGTTAGTACTGTCGAAGTCCCTTTAGACTATTGAAGATGAGCAATACGGGAATGGTAGATATCCCCCCGCCATATAAGAATAAGAATAGAGATTGGATTTGAAAGAAATAATTACGAGCCTTCTGTGGTCTATAGTGCTAAATATCCACCTGAAAATGATGGGAGAAAACCACGAAAATCGCTGATAATAGCAGACGTCCTATTGAGTCATCAGCCAAGCAGTAGCATCCTATGACATAACTAAATAGTTGGTGTCATTTAATCCATCACTCTTCTATCGTGAATCGTATGTTCAATTTCGTTTCTATTGTAATCAGCAGAGTACTTTCTTCGAAGATGCAAGCAACTTCTCTCTGCCTCTAGACCATTCTGTAATTGTTCGCGACAGATAGAGGACTAAAGAACGAATTCGTAGTCGACACCAAAGGAATAAGGAAGGGACTTCTTAGGCGTGTAAGTAATAGTTAAAAATAAATGGAAACTAAGAGAGATGTTTATTTCATACACGGTCTCACGATAGCGAATTGAATGCTTCCTCAAGTAGTCGAAATGTAGAACAGTATCATTTGCACCAGCTATTCGTGTTTGATCCCGGAGTGTAAGCAATTTTTCCTACAAAAGAAATCCAATACCACTTTTCGAGATCGTTAGTAATAATTGTGCACATCCAATGGATTGACCATATTTCTAATGACCCTTTTCGTAGTGCAAATGATATTTTGCGTATAGAACTCAATATATTCTACAGATCATTGTCTTCGTTTTCCATTATACTCGTAGAAGTGAGCGCCGCGTAAGACCATGAAATAAACCATTTCTTACTGTTCGAGAGGGCTCGGCTGTCTTTGAAATTGTTCCGAAGCCAGGCGGTGGCATTACATTCAACGTTCTAGGTTAGAATAGAATCAATGTCACATACATTGGTTGTACCCTACTCACAAGCGTTGTGACCAAGAGGTAGGTTGATGCAATGAAGATTATATATATGGTTCGTAATTTTATACAGAACTCCCTCAAAATATTAAAATACCGTGCGGCGACAGACGTAGATGGCGCTAAGAAGTGTTTAAAATTACGATTTCGTTCTTTCTTTACAATAGATCGTGTTTCAATTATTAGCACTTACTTAAAGTAGAAACGGAATTCCAGAACAATCCAGGTATATTAAAATGTATTTAACATTTTAATAAATTAACAGTTCAAATAATTATGCAAAATACTAAAATCGAATATTGCAATCCCTTTACCGTTCCTCAAGTCACGCGTATGTTTTTAGCAACACTTGAATACGAGTGGGTGGCGGTTCGGTCGCACCCTCCGGCGATGTCTCCAGGCGTCTGTCGCGCGCAGAGCTGTCTTCCCCCGCCGCTGGCTTCCGTCAACACGGAAGGGCGCTCGCCGCTGCCCTGCGCGCCCCGCCACGCCCACCCGGGACTCGCAGCCTCCTGCGCCGGTGGCCTGTTCTGCGCCTGCGCCCACCCCACCCCACCCCACCTCCACCCCTGGCGCGCTTTGTGCCGCCACATGGCGCGCCCGCCTGCCTGGCTGCCGGCCTGCCGGGGCGGCGCCTTTGAAGGGCGCTGGACCGGCGCGGCGCGGGGCGAAGGGCGGGGAGGGGTGGCGAGGGGAGGGGAGGGGCGGGGCGCGCGAGCGGCAGATGCGCCCTCAGGTGCGCCCCCTCTTTCCCCTCCGCCACTCCGCTCCAGCGCCCGGCGACACCTAATTACCCGCGCGCGGCCGATCGGCGGCGCAATGACGCGCACGGAGCGGGCGGGGAGGGGAGGGGAGGGGGAGGGGGAAGGTGGGGGAGGCGGCGGGCAAGCGCGCAACGCTGGCGCGGCGGGGGGCAAGGGGGTGAGGAGAGGGGGAGGAGGAGAAGTTGGGGAAGCAGAGCAGGCGGCGGGTGGGAGTGGGTGGTGTATGGGAGTGTATGGCATGCGGGTGGTGCAGTATGGGAGTGGGGTGAGGGTTCGAGAATGAGTTGGCGGGATGGGCGTCGGAGAGCGTGAGGAGGTGTATGGGAGTGTATGGCATGCGGGTGGTGTATGGGAGTGGGGTGAGGGTTGAAGAATGAGTGGGCGGGATGGGCGTCGGAGAGCGTGAGGAGGTGTATGGGAGTGTATGGCATGCGGGTGGTGTATGGGAGTGGGGTGAGCGTTGGAGAATGAGTGGGCGGGATGGGCGTCGGAGAGCGTGAGGAGGTTAGTGATGGCTGGGGAAGGGGGGCGAGGAAAGACGGTGAAGATGATTTCGTGGGAGTGGGATCGGTAGAAGTTCGGTGATGGCATGGGAGTAAGGATGCAGGCGGCTGAGGGAGGGTGGTATTATGTGAGGATGTTGATAACGATTGAGACTGTGAAAACGAGCGAGAAAGTGTGACTGCTGCTGAGAACGGGTTACATTTGGTTTAAGAAGATAGGTTAGGGGGAGATAGTTTGAGACCAAGAAAAGGCGGGTGACTGTCGTTGAGGACGGGTAATAATGTGACAGAGTGGTAAAAAGGAGGACATCTGTTAGCAGAAGGCGGGTATGGCGAAAGTAAATCGGTGACATGACTGATGCCGAGTAAGAATGATAACTGACAGAATGAAGGAATGTTCTAGGAAGGTTGGAAATACCAGAAGAGTATTCGTTATCAAAATTTCACTAAACACAATTAATTTGAAACTTAGTGCGTTTGAAATTTGAAATAAATCTACGTCATTTCTTAGTTTCGAAAAGGCGACAAGAAACAGTAAAACACGTAAAGACCACATTCCAATGATATGTGTAAAACTCGACAGTTTAGGTAAATAATGATGTGTTCAGGATGAGATGTTTCCACAACCGACATGTACTAAACTGTCAGGAGGTGGGAAATTGCATGATCCTTGCACGAAATTAATCATGCTGATACTTGAAAGCATTTTCAACTTCTATTGTTAACAACAGTTTTTTATTGTTAAAAAAATGAACATTTCCCGATCTGAACACATTTCGGATATTCGAAATCATTCAAACAATCTTTGCAGTCAAAGACCCATAACAATATTTTAATATCTTCTAAAGTGCCCCCTGGCTACAAAAAACGTTTCAACAGCCCCGTGCAAAGCAAACGCACGTCCCTTGGTGGAACGACTGGGCTAGGAGGGGGGGCGTGGGGGCGGGGGGCGGGGGTTTCGCTGAGGCGGGCGAGGATCAGATAGCGCTCGCGGCTTACACCCAGAAGCAGGTCAGTAGCTCTGCCGTCTGGTGCAGCTGTTTGCGTCATGCGCTGCTCTCTCCTCGCCTCTCTTTGTCCCGGGACAGGTCGATGGGATTACTCCTGAACACCCGAGCGGTCAGGATTAAGGGATTTGAATGGGCGATTCATTCGATATTAGAAGAGGGTTCGAGGTATTGTAGTTGAAAGCGAGAGCAGCTTCGGGATGGAGTGTTTGCGATTTGCGTTTACCTCTCACTTGAAATGCGATTGTAATCAGGTTTTCGAGGAATAGGCACTTGTGTAGTAGTATATGGATGACTTACGGCTTCAGAGAAATGTTAATACTGCCACTAGTATTATCTACTTGTATCACATGTGTTCTCGATGTCTCTTTATTGCAGTGAATGGGTCTGCTTGCTAATCAGACTAAATACTAGAATGTAAAAGAGCTCGTCACTACATTGTATTCCCAATTTTTATCCCCAGGCTAACATTTTGCACATGGTAGATACTTGCCTAATGCACACCGATATATTATACATTTAACCGAAACTCATATATAGAACTACTATAATAGTTGTAATGAACAGGAAGTACGAGTTTCTATGTTGCAGAGGATTATAACAAATTTCATCACTTGCATGAGTCGGTGGGTTACCCGCATCTCTTTGATATAGTTAGCGATGAGAAGAGAGTGCCTGTAACGTTTCCCAGCGTTGTTCGGGAAACGATCTCTTATGACAATCTTCTTTGTTCAAACTTGCTGATTTTTCTTGAAATTAACCAAACAGCTTTCAGAGAAGAGTAAAAAATGTGACACCAGTCACATGCTACCATTATTCGTCCGTCCGTCCGTCTGTCCGTCTTTCCGTCTATCCATCTTTCCGCCTGTCCGTTCGTCCGTCCGCCCGTCCGTCCGCCCGCCCGCCCACCCGCCCGCCCGTACCCGTCGGACCGCCCGCCCGTTCGACCACCCGCCCGCCCGATCGAAGCTGTCGCACCTCAAGTCCGGCACGTGGTTGGGTGGTGAGTGGCGTTCGACCCATCGCTCACGGGCGACCGCGCCGCGCCCCGCCGGGCTGTCCCATTAGTCACCCTCCCACGCGCCCGCTCACCTCCGCCTCACCTCGCCCGTCGGCGCCTCCCACGCACTCACGCTTATTAGGGGCTACGCTCGCTCTAGCACTGCCACCGCGATGTTGGTTTTATTATGTTTATGTTGTGGAATATCCTTACATGTGCTAGAAAATTTACTAATAAAGCTTTATTGCAATGAAAAGTATAAGTTGTATCCCTAGTCGTTTGTGTATGCATATGAATGAACGTGAACAGTTATGTGTGTGTATGGTTATATGAATCTATGTGTGTGTACGTATGTACTAGGGCGAATCATTAGAACGGCTAGGTAGGGGATGAAGTATTATTATTGTAAATTTATTTCATTTCATATTTGTAAATTTATTGAGTTTATATTTCTGTATAAACTAAATGAACTTCTACTGAAGCGTTGCCCTTTAACAAATATGAAAAAGTGAAAAATACGTATCAAGAAACAAATGTCACCAGGATATACTCATATATTTACAACTCATCAATGCAAAAAAGTAATATGAAATTTCACACGCAATATACAACTATCGAACATTTTTATTATTACAATACATCCCATCGCAGCGCAAGAACTCCCAATCGAAAGATGGTAGTGATGTTGGTGATGGGTTGGAGGTGGAGGTTCAATCATTTTTTTCTATCTTCCTGAGGATTTTTCCAGCAGGTTGTCGATTTCGAATATCCGCGTCCGGTATCCACTATGTCCCTCATGGAGTCATGTATGAATCTTTACTCTAGACACACTTGCGGACTACTCGGTCTGTGGTCACCAGACTCCCAGATTTCCACAACATGAGATACAAGGGACAAACAAACTTGCTCACGGCGGGACTCGCACCCGCGACCTTTCGGACCGAGGCACTTTGTGGGCACACGCTCCAGCCCCCTCGACCATCCAGGTTGGCGGGTCAGGGTTCAAGCACAGAATAATGTATAATAAAGACAAAGAAACCGAGCGAAGTGGCTCAGTGCGTAGCGAAGTGGCTCAGTGCGTAGCGCACTGACTTCGTAATCGGGAGGTCCGGCTTCGATTCCCGGGCCGGCCATCCTGACCGGGGTTTTCGTGGTTTCCCTCGGTCATAAAGGCGAATACTGGGATGGTTCCAAAAGTCCACGATCACCTATCGCCTCCTAATCCATTCCTATCATCTTTCATCTTCCATACCCCCGGGCTAACAACCATGGGGGATAAAAATCGGATCCAGCTAAATGCTGGTCCCCCCTAAGAATTGTTGCAAGCACCTGCCACCGTGATAATAAATAAAAACTGAGCCACGGTAAATGCAATGCAGGATGCTTGCTTGCGTGGTCCTAGTCGGCCGATCAACGAAAAAAAAAAAAAAAGAAAAAAAAAAAAGAGAGACACGACAGCAAAATGGAAAGCGGGCAGAGAAACAGCACATAATCACATACATATTTATTGTCATTACCAATATACTTCTACTTTCCTAGAAGGTTTTTTGTATTTGTTATGGTTAAGACGATAAGATTGACTTTGCCTTTTCTTCTTATCTATCACAACAAAAACGAGCGCTGTTGAGATGTGATACATTTTTGAGTATGCTGTGTAAAAATATTGTTTTCTTTTAAACTGAAACAATTAAAGATTACTGATTACCTTTCTTACTTTCGTTTTGAATTCTCTTTATTTCAAGGTCAAGAAGTGTATTACTGTATTTCAAGTTCAGAACGGTACAATTTTTGTTTATAAATTTTCTACCCAGAGAATGCATGCTCAGCATAACATTGGGCGTGCTTTGATTTTGTTCTCAGTTTATTGTGCACATAATTAACGCAAACGTCTCATTTCATTGTGAAGTCACGAAGTGCTTTCATTAGCTTGTTGGCCAAACATGTCCCTCTCATATCTTGAATTACAATTTCAGTACTACCGGGCGCAACGCAGATCAGAACTTAACTACTAGAAGAGTGACGATAATTAATGGAGGAAGTCTGATTGGACGATAATGGGCAGAGGTGGTGGACGAAGCCTTGCACTGTCCAACACGTCCGCTTGCGCGGGGTCACTCTGCCGCATAAATAAAACAAGGCGGCGCAGCGAAGTTGGGCCCAGGGCCGGAGGCGGAGAGCGCGGCCG
Source organism: Gryllus longicercus (assembly GCA_038098605.1). NCBI lineage: Eukaryota > Metazoa > Arthropoda > Insecta > Orthoptera > Gryllidae > Gryllus > Gryllus longicercus. Next base: position 771,129 of record JAZDUA010000631.1, on the reverse strand, counting down.
GAGAGGCACAGGAAGAACCAACCAGTGGAGAAACTTCTCGCCCCATCCCGCGCGTCGTTGTTGAAAATAAGTGAAAATATTTTGACCTTTTCTGTTTGAAAAACGAACACTATAAAACTATTTTTCTAATAATTGTACTTACTTTTAACCTTTCAAACTTTTTAGGGTCTTTTCAAAAAATCTAAAAATTATATAAGTGGTTACAATTAATAAAATATGTTATAAGTCGTGAAGAGATAAATCAATAACGTTGTGAAACATTTTAAGTAATAAAACAGAAGGAAATAAAACCAAGATAATAATACAAGTTCTGACCTAACTTGAGCAGAGGGTTATGAAAACGAACTTAAACAAATTTAGAGCAGGTAGCATTTTATATAAAAAGTTAATAATATAAAAACTACGTGTCCAAATAATAACTATTAAAATCACCTCCCCGACTGGTAGGATACAAGTTTTTTTATAAAATATCCACAGGTTCATCAAAGATTACATATGTATAAAACATAAAAAGTAATCAAGAATATCATATATAAGGATATCGAGAATACATCAACAATAAGGTATATGATGTCTTTATCATAATGCCGGTCGCTGAGCTAAGGCGAAACATGGCATGGATGGATAATTTGTTGGATAGATGATTGTGAAGGATGATGGAACAACGGTGGAATTAAAGTAACGCTGCACGAGAGAACCACCAGAGAAACTGCAGGGAACTCGCTTTGTTCTCCACTAATGCCACGTAGGTTGACTGAGATTCGAAACTCCAGTCCGTGCGGATGGCAATCGATTTGACCCTACACCATAGGCCACCCAGTGACCTTTCGGTTTTCATCAAAACTTTATAAAGAACTTGTACATTTCAGTTTATTGCACAATGCAAGAGGGTGATCAACAGTGGGGCACAACAGTTACTGATCGGAGTTGGTGGTCGAACGCCAAGTTGTTGTTCAAAGCTTGTTCACGTCCGGTTTTCCCGTTTCCCGTAACTCTCATTACACAAATTAACATTATCATCACTCCCCACACCATCATACATACCGGACACTGTGAGCAATGTAATTATATTTATAATTACGTTATTGACCGGTATCAAATATGTTTGCCCCAACGGGCAGCTCCCTGGTCAGCGTGCTCGCTTCCCATGATGCGGTCCCGGGTACGATTCCGGTCGGGGTAGAGCTTTCATTGCAATGTCCCAGTATCTATTGCTGTTTGACGCTGAGAAAGCTCACTTCTCAGGTTGAGAAGAGCAGAATACGGCGTACAGATGTCTATGTGCTAAACACAGGTACCCCTTAACCCATGGCAGCAAGGCCGGAACGCCGCGGCGCGCCGTTGGTAGGCCCCATCAGGAGCTGTTGAGTCAGTACAGACAGACATACAGATCAATGTTTGTAGTGGCGAGTCCGTAAAAGAAGCTTCGAATAACAGGAGAGTGTTACCAATGGTGAGTAAATTTCGATATCAGTTAATTTGGTGGGTCGGCTGATGGCATTGTGCTTATGAGCTTTAGAACACTTCTGTTCTACTACACTTAGTTTGTTTTTTTATCATCATCATCATCCTCATCATCATCGTAAGCTGCGTGGAATATATTTTTTAGTTAAGACTGGCTCCTAAAATTGCTCATTTAATCTTTTAAGTTGTCTTCTCATCTTCTTCCATTTTACCATTCCGTTTCCTCCGTTTTTCCATTTTACTCTACATTGTTTAACAATTTCATTGACACTTAAAATATTTAATTATTTTATAATTTCATTTCTATATGTGCTCAAAGGATGTGTATTCAGGTATTTCTGAGAATTTTCATTTCTGTTGATTCTATTCTTTGCATTTGTTTTTAACTTAGTGTTCAGCATCCACTATCGTACAGCAAGAGTATATATTCATTGTTTAATATTGTTTAATTTTCGTTCCCTGCTCTATAATGATTTTACGAAGAACCCTTTTTTCTTAACGGTTCATATCCCGTGAATAACAAGGTCTTTGTTTTCCTTTCAAATGTCATGTCGTTTTATTGTTTCGTACACAGTATTTTTATCTTTTGCCGCTAGGCGTTCCTGTTCTGCAATCGCCTGGGGTCCTTCGAGTGCCCTGTGCGCCGAGGAAGGCACGGAGGGGCGAGGGCGCGCGCTGCAAATCCCGGCAATGAATTCGCCAAGGAGCAGCGGGGCTTAGGCGCTGCCGGCCCCTTGCCGTTCCCACGGAGTGCCACGCCCCCCTCCGCCCCGCGCCTCCTTGCCTTCGCCCCCGCGACGCCGCCGCTGCCCCTGCCCCTGCCCTTGCCCGGCCCTTGGCGCGGGCGTCGCGGGGGAAAGACACGCTGTCTAAAGGTGGCCCTCCACGCAAGCCAGCTCTCTAGCCTGGTGTGCGCCAGTTGTAAATCTGTTGTCCACATACGTTCGCATTCGCTCCCCTGGGTCGCGGTCTTCGTCCACTCTTTATTCTGGTCGCAAAGTTAAGATACCCTGTCTAAAGGTGGCCATCTACGCAATCCAGGTCTCTAGTCTGGTTTGCGCCAGTTGTAAATCTGTTGCCTCTGTACGTCTCCATTCGCTCCCCCGGGTCTCGGACTTCCTCCACCCCTTGACTTGGTGCTCGCCAGGAAAAGACAAGCTGTGTAAAGGTGGTCATCCACGCAAGCCAGCTCTCTAGCCTGGTTTGCATCGGTTGCAAATCTGTTGCGTCCTTGTGTCCGCACCCGCTGCCTGAGTTTCCGGGCTTCCCGCAACCGTCGGCCCGGACGTCGCGCAGGAAGAAGCGATCTCGACGCGAAGCTAGTCTAAAGGTGGCCTTCTACACAATCTAGCTCTCTAGTCGGGTTTGCGCCAGTTGTAAATCTGTTGCCTCTGTACGTCTCCATTCGCTCCCCCGTGTCCCGAACTTCCTCCACCCCTTGGCCTGGTGGTCGCCAGGAAAAGACACGCTGTCTAAAGGTGGCCATCCACGCAATCCAGCTCACTAGCCTGGCTTGCGCCGGTTGCAAATCTGTTGCCTCCGTGTGTCCGCACACGCAGCCTCAGATTCCGGCCTTCCCCCACCCGTCGGCCCGCACGTCGCTAAGGAAGACGCGATCTCGACGCCAAGCTAGCCATCCACGGCAAGCGCAGTTCCTTCGCTTGGCTTGGCTTGGCTTGCGTAAGATGTAAAAATGTGGTCTCAGTATGTCCCCCGCCGCTGCTCCAGATTCCGGTCTTCCTCCACCCCTCGGCCTGGTCGTCGCGAGGGAAAGACACGCTGACTAAAGGTGGCCATCCACGCAAGCCAGCTCTCTAGCCTGGCTTGCGCCGGTTGTAAATCTGTTGCCCCCGTACGTCCGCATTCGCTGCCCCGGGTCGCGGCCTTTGTCCATCCGTTGGTCTGGTCGTCACAAAGGAAAGACACGCTGTCCAAAGGTGGCTATCCATGCGAGTCAACTCTCTAGCCTGGCTTACGTAGGTTGTAGATCTGTTGCCTCTGTATGTACCCGCCGTTGCCCCAGGATCTGATCTTCCCCCACCCCTTGACCTGGGAGTCCCGGGAGAAAAAAGTCACGCCATCTAAAGGTGGCCATCCACGACAAGCGCATCTCTAGCCTGACTTGCACAGGTTATAAATCTGTTATCTCCGTATGTTCTCACACGTGGTTCTGTTTTGGGAATAATGCGGCGAAGACAGATTTACAACTAGAGGATCCAAGTTCGCATAATTAAGCCTACCTTAAGAGCCTTATTCAACTACCTAACTTTTGCCGAATGTAAATGTCTTAAATACTCTATTGTGGCTTCCATATTCCTTGATCTCAATGTCTGAAGTGAAATCCGCAATTTGCCTTGCTTCTAGCACAATCATGCATTTCCTAGACATATTCTTGTATTTCTTTAACATGTTAAGCACACAGGGTTACCTTAGTCTAAAACTCAAGCAAATAGTCAGCAAGTGTTCACACAATTCTAATTAAGTGAAGTTGATGTGAAAGGAGTGATGATCTCATATTCTCATCCATATAAAGCACTTCCAGAACTGATGGAAAAGTACTGAGACAACTTCGTGAGTGAAAAATTCTTCCGAAAATATTATATTAGCTCTTTGCCAAGCTCTTCTCTGCTTTTGTGTTCCATATTACCATCTGTCGAGAGAAAGAATTAATTACAATATAAATATCACATCTTGCAGTTTTCTCCGTAATTCTTTCGACCGTTAAACTGTACTCTGGGTTGGAAATTCCCCTACGATGAAATATATGTTAAATCTTGAAAACGAAAATAAGTGTAATGAAAACATTGTTCATGCTTGTGTTTACTTTTGAGTACAAGAGCATGTTGAAAATATTTAATCCTGATGTCATTTAAGATTTACATTTGTGAAGATATTACATGTTATTTCTAAAAGGAACCATCACCAAAGTTAACCAATATAAGAGGATAATAACCAAACATCTCAGATGTAATTTGAAATCACAACATTTTTGACATTTTAGTTACGCATACTTCAAATAGTATTCATACTTAATTATTGAACAACATGGACTCTGTTAAGAGTCTAGTATTGTGTTATACTAGGTAACTAAAAAAGAAAACTCGAGAGTATGTTAAGAGTGAATTCAGATATATGTCATCCAGAGCTCATTATAGACAGACATTTTAAGAATCTGTTCTTTCACAAAACGTTGCAAAACTTAATAAAGAATCGGATACACCAGAAACTTAGATGTTTGACAATGAATATATCTATTTTAACTCCTGTAACTGCATGCATTGCATTCTTCAGTGTAATGAGTAAAGCCATGAGGAATACCCTGTAGGTATTACAACAAAAAAACGAGGAATTTCAGTTGTAACATACGTCGAGTATTTGAACTATTTTGGAACTTTAAACATCCTTCAATTTTAAACCTTGAACGGAAACATGCCAATATGGCGAATAAATACATATTATATACAATTTTAAATCATTATGTAGGATAACTGAACGCTGTTGGAAATGTAATGTGGAAATGAAAGCAATAGCTTTGGCGCAGAGCGTATTTTTAAAGAAGAGGATATTGCGCAGCAAGATGGGAAGATAATGTGAAACTAAATGATTGAATATTTTAGGGAGCAGATATCTGGACTTCGAAAAAGAGAAAAATGCGACAAGAATATCTGAAATGTCAAGGCAAAGATTGGCACATTAGTTGGAAAGACAGTAAAGAATAAGGGAGTAGTAAGACGAAGAGGGGATGGAGAGCAGTAATTGAGGTGGTAGAAAGATTGAAAACATCTTACATTTCAGTTGCTCTTCCGAGACATAGATCGGACTTTACAAGAAGTCATTGACGGGTAAATTTCTAGAAAGAAATATCAGGAAGATAGAAAATCTAAATATTGGATGAGGGAATGGAACGGAAGCTCTACAGAGAGTTGACGAATAAAGTCATAGACATAAGTGAATGAAGAGGGCATGGACATGGGGCAGAAACTCCACGTTAATGATGATATGGTGCTGATAATAAAAACTGAAATGTATACTGAAATATCCTAACTTAAATTCGTGCACCCTAAAAATTGGGTGGTTTGTCATTAGTCTTTCAATCTGGCAGGTATTTCGCGGCCCATGTGACGGAGCGCCGCGCCACGCGACCACGATCCACATCCGCAGCCAGCCGGGCGTTCGCAGAAAAGCCCACGCGGCCGCGGCCCGGCCCCTCTGCGGCGGGGGGCGGGGGCGGGGCGGGGGCGGGGGCGGGGGCGGCGGCGCTCGTCAGCGGTAATGCGCGGGGGGGCGGCGGGCGGCGGGGGCGGTTGACCCGGGCCCGCGCTCGTAAACACGCGACAAAGCCTAAGCCAAACACGCACGCCGGCGCGGCGCGGCGTACCCCAGGGACCCGGGCGAGGCCGGGGAGGGAGGGAGGGTGGGATGGGGGAGGAGGGGAGGGCGTGGCGTGGCGTGCCGCGGCGCGCCGGGCCGGGATGAGCGCTCGCTGCTCGCTCGTTCGCTCGCACGCGCGCGCCGCGCACGCACACGCGTGCACCCGTGCGACATGTGCGCGGCGATCGACGTCCCGCCCGTGCGGGGCGCCCGCAGCTTCTACCTCGCGCAGTGGCTGCCGTCGGGGCCTCCTTGGGCAAACTGGAATAGATGTGCCATTCCGCTGGAACATGCTGTGGAACGAGCTCTTTCTAATTTGAACTCTGTTTCTGAACGCAGTTAGGCCCGTTGACACGCTTCATGTTGAACGATTCCGGTGTTTTGTGAACATACGCACGCACTAAAGCATTACTGCCTATACGCACGTTTGCTCCGAAACAGAAAAAAGGAACCATGTAAGTTGCGTCTTATAGTTTTCAAGACCAGGAGTTTTAACGTCTCAATTCTCGCATTCGCGGCCTTCTTCAGGCCAAAATACCTAGCATTACAAGTTGTTTTAGGATGAATTGTTGTTTTCCGACCGGGGATGCTGTGACGCTGTGACAACAAACGCAAATGCTCGATTTGAGTTTGGAGCCCACGGCTGAAACTTCGTTGGTTGCCAAGTTCTGGCCAAGGTCGCCCGCCAGGCAGTGTCTCCGGAAACAATGCACGGAGGTTGCATTTGGGTCTCTGCGACAACCGGAGCTGCTCTGGAGCATAGACGAGCTCCTTCGCAGGCCTCACCAATTGTGCTCTTCCTAACGGGACCTCCATTTCTGATCGGAGCCTCGCCACTACAGGGTCAAGTGCATATAGTACGTATCTTCTCTGACACGGAGGGGGACAGCCAATGTTTTGATTCTCGTCTTCGGGTGTTTCGCGGGCCGATGACTCTTTGAACCCTAAGTATTTTGCTCAGAGGAAAACCCCGAAACTGAGATCGAATCACTAACAACATTGTTACTCCATGAAGCCTATGTCTAAATTAAAGGGAGTCAGCACTATACATTTCGATACTCTGATCATTGTTTCAAAGATTATGATATATGTTAATATTATCACGTCGTCAGAAATATCTTTGAACTTGTATTTGATCATGTATTCAAGATATGTGGATAGAATACTACATATAATCATATATCATTTTGTAACTAATATTTTAGAAAGAGGGAATCAAGAAGTAAGAGTATGTTTATTTAATACATTTGTTATTAGGTATTGATTGTTAAAGCTATTACAGCCAAAATACACTGTAAAATATATTGAGTAAGTTATTTAATATACTTGCTTTTAAGAGTATTACACTGACCCTAAGTATTTGCTTTGCTATCTCCATATTGGACATCATTCGTAACTAATTGACACTTAAGACAAACACAAATTGGCCATATTGTCAAATAAATATTTCTTTTTCCGAATACTAGAAGATTCAATGGTCGGGTATGATCATTGAACATACTCCATGATCTTCATTTCGCAGTTACACTTTTAAAACTAAATTATCAGTTCGGTATTTTTCTTTCATTTTTAAACACAATTCATTTTCAAAGAGTCTATTAAAAGGTGACATTCCTTCCCCCACAAAATACTGTCAATGACACTGTCCGTTCATGCTTTCAAGGACACAGGTTGTACGCACTTTGCTGGCGTATGGTCCGCCAAGCTCCAACTTCGAATTCAGCCCTAGATTGTTTATTATTATGCAGTTTCTAAGCCTTATATCTATATCTGGAATGCTTGGAACAATTTGAGGAGTAATTGATAAAAATTGTGGAGCAAAGGCAGAATAATAGACAGGGAGAACGTAAGAGACAACCAGTCGTTATTCTGCTTTTACCACCACAAATTTCACATGATTCGATTGATATTTGAACCGGATTCCCAGAGGCAGATTGCTAATGTACTTACCACTAGATTTCCGATCGCTCCATTAAACTTTAGAAAAGGCCGCAGGATATCGAGCAAAACACTGGCCTCAGGCCTCAGATGAGATTAATTATGATAGTGACATTGTTATTTATACTTTATACTTATAGAATCTCTTTTCCAAGATTTTCAATGTTGGAAATGGAAGTTTTTGTATTTGCTATTCTAAGTTGAGTACAATAAAGTTGATACGCGGTACAGTATAGTTCATTGTTCCTAATTCAGTACAATATCAGTTGAAGTAGTACCTTGGGATAAACTTTTCTTCCAGTTCATACAATTCTATTTATGAGTATTTTTTTAAAAAATCATATATTTTGCTTTTAATAAGCGCTTTTTGTAACTGCTAGTATGTTTTCTCTTATAAACTTATCTTGTAATAGTTGCTCTGTTTTGTGCCATTCATTTATTGCGCTGCCATGACATTTTCGCTCTCAAATTCCCATTACTTGCCCACGGCAGCGGAGATCTCGAGTGGCCGGACCTGCCGGAGCAAGAGCAAAACAACGACTGCCCTCTCCGCCAAATCCATGCCCGCTCCTGGCCTAAGTCGACATCCGCCGCCGATAGCTTCGCTACGAGCACGCGCCTGCCAGCCAAGACGTCACCCACCGCCCTCGCCAGCCTTCGTCATTTCGCCCGCGCGCGCGCTGCGCGCGGCCCATCGCGGAGCAATACCGAGATTGCCGCCCGCCCCATGCATATGGATGCGCGCGCCAGTGTTTGCGATCGGCTGCGCCCCATTGTCCGCGGGCATTGCATTCCGCCCGAGATTGGCCGTCGCGCGCGCGGACGTGGGGACGGGGAATGGGAGGGGAGGGAGGGGAAGGAGAAAAAAAAATTGTTTGCGCATTGTCCCCGCGCGGCCGCCGCGACACGGCGATAATTACGCCGGCGACGGGGGGCGGCCTAGGGCGGGGCAGGGCGGGGCCGGCGGGGCAGGGCGGGACGGGGCGGGATCGGGCGGGGCGGAGGGACCCTCGTAGGTCTTAGAACAACAGGCGAAGCGGAGCGCCAGTCGTTGCAGGGGAGAACGCTGCTTCATTTGGTTTTCCTTTTTTGGTTATCGTTCATCTTATTCCTAGCCAAATTCGTATATTTGCATCTTGAATCATAGATAGCTGTTGTAAATTATAAGTTATAACTTATAAAGATGGGAAATGGAATGACATAAGTAATGCAAAGAAGAGCGTATTTTTATAAAGAGTGGAAAGCATTTCTGCATGTTGAAAGACATATTATGTTACTAGTTTAACCGAGAAACTAGGCAATTAAAATATTTAATCTAAAGTTGATGGTATATTAAAATAATAAATTGGATTTGATGAATGAATAAGAATATTAGAATTTCAAACTAAGGAAAGATGGAGCTGAAATAGGGGCAAGCAAAGTGGAACTACACTAATAAAATACACTAATAAACATGATGGTGATAAACATGGAGAAAGAAATAGGAATAGGATTAAGAAACTCTGGTGGAAGAACAAGGAAAGAGGATAATTATGTATAATCATCGATAGAGAAACAGAGAGAGAGAATGAAGAGGTTCTCGATGGAAAAGAGAATGTCGCAAATGATGGGGAGAGCACCATAGAGCAGAAAAAGTATTAATGATTAACAGTAATTAATAATGTCAAACTTGTCTCTAATTTGTAAAATATTTGTATTGCATATAAATTGTCATTTGTATATCTTTCAGACAAGCAACTAAATAAATAAATAATTATTCGTGTACTTCAAGAACAAAATGTTAATAGTCTGTATTTAAAACTACGTAGAAAAATACGTATTAGAATCGCTATTTCAAATTTCAAATATGTTTTCTGGAGTAGCGTAATTTCGAGGAATTGCATCGAAGTAAATTCTGAATACCCGTACATTTAAATTTCCATTCTGACAGGAATTTTTTTAAAAATAAGGAAACAGATTTGACGAACGTCTATAGATCTTCTATAAGATTCTAATGAGATATTCTATAAGATTCTTCTATAGATAAACTTTTGCACAAGAGAACAAAGAAAAAGGAGCATTATGAAGGTAACAATGTTAATGAATTACATAAATAATGCAGACGACTCCATCTCTGTTTAAACCAGCTACCTATTACCAGGTCATGTATCGCAGTCGCTGCGTAATTCCTCGCAAGCCCTCGGCACGTGCATACACAGACAGTGAGGCGCGAAATCAAGGGAGGGTCTCCGCTGATCGCGTGATTAACACGCGCGTCGCGCTCTTCAGCCGAAAAACGAGCAGCCGCGCGCGCAACCTCGCGGCAGAACGTATCCGCCCCTCCCCCTCCACCCCCCTCTCCTCGCACGCCTGGATTAGAATGAGAATAAGGGGATAAGCAGTGCAGTATTACAGGCCTCCATAAACGCATCGGGTGCATTATACACGGAAAAGGGGTGGCCGCTGTCGTCATAGGCGCAAATTTATCTTGCCCCAACTACTTTCATGGAAGGCTCATAGCAATTTGTATACAAACCCGACAATCAAACGGCTATCGAACAGAATGACACGGGTTGCACATGTGGCGTGCGCGATTTTTTTTCTTTCGCTAGGGGAAGGAAATATGGTATTTGTGGAGACGGTCGCATTAATGGATTGCCCTGACAAAAGCGTATTTGTCATGCATTCATGAGTTAGCTGATTTTCTGAAATAAATGGCAAAGAGTAGATTTATTTTATTAGGATGATTTGAGTTTTTATGTATATTCCTATTCATGCCATATATTCATTGGATTTATGATTTCGGTGCAGAAATATAAACTTGTCACGGTAGTAAATAAATTTAAATATTTTATCCATAAAATTCCAAACACTTTTATGTGAGATTTTATAAAATGACAAAGTGGGCTCAACTGATACGTAGACAGATCATCACTTGGAAATTAATCACTTGGAAATATTTGTCATTTGTGATTCCTTTGTGTTGTTTAAGTTGACTTTGAAAATATACATAAAATCAGTATAAAGAATAAAATAAAAGTTGGCTAAATATAATATTTCATTTACAAGGTCTGAATACATCAGTAGATCGTATCAAACACTCGTAAAATATCTGGAAATTTGCTATTCACCAGGAAGAAAATGTCTATGCCCCAACAAACAAGAAATGTTTATTTAAAATATGCATTTATGACCTAAAAGTTAAGGAAAATGCCATTTAATATGCAATTAAAATTAACAATATTTCATTTTCCACTATAAACATTCCTTGATAAAGTTCAAGAGAAAGATGCTTGGAATGAAAATATATATTTTTGTGCAAACTTAATATAATCTACACTACTTCGCGAGAGAAATAATTGTAGTAATATTCAATTTTTGAAGTACATTTTGTCGTGTATTTATTCTGACTGGTTAAAAAAAATATGTTATCAAGAATTATCCTACATTTGCACAAGTATTTATAATCTATAGAAAAAACTGTGACAAGGTCTTTCAAATCAATGAACGATCACGAATAAATAAATACTATGAGAAGATAAACATTTTATTGATAATCGTCTATTTTAACGAAATATGCAAAATACGCGTCCTATAATTACATGAATATGCACCAGCAGGAAAAATCGGCCAAATATGCACAAATATATTGATCTATAGCATTATAATCTAACTAAATGTCAAGACATTTTACGTAGCTATGCACTGAAGCAATGACTAAATTATGCAAAATCGTAGAAATTCACTCCTACTAATCACTTTGATACGTATGTAACGAATTATTGCACGACAGAGGAGCGCGGTTAATGTGTGATGGCTCCGGAGGCAGGTATTGCTTGTGTAATTAGTTGATAGCTACTTGAAAATCATCTATTTTATTGTTTAACTTTTTATGATCTCATTTTGTATTCAATTTTTTACTACATCATTTCTTATCAGTCAATACACTATAAATTCTAATATTTATTTTAAGCCTTTATTATTATACTAATTTCAAAGTTGACAGAAAAAAAACTTAGCGACAATGAATGATATAGATCACACCTTCAGACAGTTTTCAATGATGAGACAAGAGACAAGATTCTTGAGATAAAGAAAGGGACAATTAAATGTAGCAATGTGATGTCTTTATTGAAATGTGTAGTGCGTATTGAATAATCCTGACATAAACAACGAATGATTGGTGTAAACCAAAATATTAAGAAAATTTGTGATAAGTGCGACGTTGAGAAATGAATAAATCATTGTTGTTCAGAGCATGAGAATATGTTCGAGACATTTTCTTATGAGTTGCTGGTATAAACATCCTGAAGTGAACATATTATAGACTGGGCAAACACTACTTCACCTTGTTTAAGACAGACTTCACCTTGTTTAAGCCAGTCTTCACCTTGTTGAAGACAGACTTCACCTTGTTTAAGACAGACTTTGCTACGAGCGGTATGCAGTAAACGAAAATAAAACTAATACACAACAATATACTTTAACTAATTAGTTTCTTTTAATAAATATTTTTTACCTTTTCATATGGTTTCCATTCATTAACTTTGTCTCCAAAATTTCTTCTCCATCCCAACAAGAGAGAGTAAAATTCGGGCCCAAGATTGAAAGTGGCTTGATGACGCGAGCGTTTTGTGAGGGTACGCGGAATCTCAGTTTGTTTAATTACCGCGGCGAACGGACTTAATCACCGCCTCTGACCAGGGCCTCCCCTGCGGGAGGCAAAGGTGTCGCGTCCAGCTGCAGGCCAACCGGGAATACGCGGCAGCCTCCGTGACTCTATCGGTGTTTAATGTCGGCCCTCCTCCCGCCCCGCGAGGGCGGGGATGAGGGCGCGGGCGAGGGCGCGGGCGGCGCGTCCCCGGGCACTCAGCGTCCCCGCGGGAGCTGCCGTCCGCCCTAGCACGTCCTCCTCTGCGTCCCCCGCCACCGCCCCCGCCACCCCGCCGTCGCCTTCGGCCCTTCACTCATCCCTCTGCCGCCGCCGACGCCGCCGCCGCCATCGCCTTTTCCCTCTGCTCGAACCGGAGTCTTGCTTGGTTCCTCCGGTCGATACCTGGCGACACCCGAAGCACTACCGTGTCAAATGTGCCAAGCATTGCACACGATCACTTCTTCCTCGTTTTTACTCCTCCTCTCCCCTTGCACACACCCACTTGTACTACACTAGTATACTAAGGAGACAAGTTGGAAGTATAGAGCTTGACCTAACTGGGAGAGATACCTGGAAGGGAACATTTGCAAGCCTGGTGAAGGTGGTGAAGGTCTGTGCCGAATCTCACGTTCAAGATGGAGACGAATTCTGCCACCTCTTGAGATGTATTACACCCAACACCGGCAGGACGACTGCCCGTGGCAGTTAACGAGCTTGGAAACACGAATAATCAATCAATCAAATTCGCTGCAACTGTCCCATAGGCTACGCCACCCTCCCTCCACTCCTTCCTCTGCCACCACCCCGTTGCCGTCGTCTCCCGCCAGCTCTGCCGACCACATCTCACCTCACTACCTCAATTCCACGCCGTCCTCGATGCTTCTCCCGTCCCTTCCCCTGCTGGCGCCATCCCCTTCTCCCCCTAGTCTGCTCCACTTACCCCTCGATTTGCCCTCACCCCCGTCCCCATCCCTGTCGCCGATGCACTTACACTCCTCCAGCAGAAGACTCCGCCGACCCTGGCCTCACCCCCTCAGCCCTTTCTGTCGCCCTCGCCCCTAACTCCTTCTGCAGGCGACCCCGCCCCCGCCATACACTCCGCCGCCCTTTATGCCCTCGCTAAACGCAATCATGTATGCAATCTCTGGAGGACGAGACTGAGTTTTCGTTTTCTCTATTATTTCATTCAGGTACGAAATCGTAGTTCAACATGTGAATCTGCAATCACCAGCGTTTGATACGAATACGATAAAGGATGACGATGAATGAAATGAGTCGCACTATTTTGTTATTAATCAGTTCCATTAGCGTTTAAAGATTGTTCTCTGGTACATACAATTACTGACGTAGCGTCGAACATATCGTGGAACCTGAAAGAAATGACAAATTGAGTTCCTGCATTTTTCTGCGAGAAATGACTGCAAGTCCATTTTGAGGTCATTATGCAATCAAACTTTGACCTCCAAAAATTTAAGGAAGTTATAGCTTAACATCTGTTTAATTTCACTGAATATAATTTGACTTCCTGATGTAGACACTGCGTAACTGAATGTCAATATGTGCATTTGTTCCTTTGCAACAGTAAGCTAATATGCAATAATGGTATATTACTGGTGAAAATACTAAAAGTTAAATGTTTTTTCTCTTAATATTTATTTCTAAATGTAATGTTCAGTAGTGCAAATAAGGTATAAAGTTCATAATTTTGTATTGGTTAGTACCTTCAGCCCCTCTCCTTCCTAATATTCCCTTATGGTTCAGATCCTCAGCAGTTCTCATGGAGTTCTCCGAATTCAACTCAGCCCGTTGAGAACTGTTTGTTATTGACGTTCACTGTAGGGAAGCTCTCTAGGTCCCTTCGGTAATAACGGTGCCTGTTAGATCATTCAAGTTAAGCTGCGTTGATTTGGCTAATACTTGAATGGACTATCACCTGGGAACTGGGATAGATGTTACAGGGAGTTGCCGAAACGGGGTAATGTAAGCATTAAGGGCTTTGCTACCTGTCCATCCACAGGGTACGGTTCCTTGGAGATTGTAATCAACCTCCATTTCATTATAGTATAAATAAATTAGTGAAATACTTTCCAGATAATGATGATTTGTACACTTCCCGTTTTCATACCAGTATTAGGTTACTCCTTTGAATAGCACCTTCAATTTCATATTCAGATGGATTCAAAGGCTCAAAATGTAATGCTTGTCACAAATCCCACAGAAAAACCGGAAACGGTGTTAGATGGAAAGCATTTACCTACGGGAAACTGTCATGTAGAGTCTCGCATTGTTTAACTTAGGAGTGGTCTTTTTTTCTCTAAGAGACAGAAATCTTGAAGCGACAAGTGTCAACAATGTGCCAATTTTAATTCATCTCTAAATGCTGTTTCTTCCTCTTTCCAATAATCCTTTACCATTTCTCAATGTTTCTTCTCTTTATTCTCTGATCTCTTTGTACTAGTATTTCTTAATCTTGTACCTTGGAACACTTCCATTGTAATATCTTTATCCGTGACTGTGTTTTCTTTGTTTCTTTTTTATACTACTTCTTTTCAAATAATTTCAACCTCTTGTACCCATGCTGGAGATTTCTTCGTCTCCCAAAGGTATTCCAAAATATTTTTTTCAGTCTACATATAAATAAAATAAAAGAACATATGTTTGTCAATCTACCCACATTAAAGAGATGTTCAAAGAATAATAATTTCATTTGTTTAGTTTCCACTATGCTTTTCTAAGGTTACTTTTTATAGATCTCTATCGTTATTTAGTCCCAGCGTTTTTCCAATTAGGCTTAAATTTTAGTGAGAAATCTGACCGTTTTAATTAACGTTTCAGTTTCTGTTAAAAAAAACTTCGGTTTCAGTTCTGATTTTTAAAAAATCGATTCCGGTTTGAATTTTTGGTTTTGTAACGTTTGCAAACGGAAACCCTTAGCGATTTATTAGTACTCAATTATTTGTTTTGAATTTATTTATTTCTTTGATTTCAATATTACAAGAGTTTTTGAGTGAGATTTGTTCTGTTTGTGCAAATTCTTTGAATGAGATTTGTTAAAAAGTCAAGTTTCTGACAAAGGCAGGCGTTGATTACATCTTATCACGTCTCTTACACGTTGTGTAACCTCGAATGCGACCTAATCGTAAGACATTGTACGAAATTATAAAGAACTTTTAAAAACGAATCAGTGTCATTCGATTACGACTCTGCAATATATTGCAATAGAGACGTTTGTTTGTCCGTCCATCCGTCCGTCCCTCAGTCAGTCCGATCGTTTGTCCGTTTGTTCGTCCAGCCGTCTGTCTCTAGTCAAAGCTCTGGCCCTGACAGCAAAGATGATTTTCTCCAAAACTAATATTCCCCGATCGATCTGACCGAATTCGTCGCTCTACGAATTTGAAGCGGATATTTTGATATTGAGGGGTGGTTTACATGAAACCATAGCAAGAATTTCAAAATTTATTTCAAAACGACTAAAAAATGTTTGGATTATTTTCTTTTTGTAGGGAGCAAAGAACGCTTAACAAATGTCGCAGGCCACATTTTCGTAGAACTCTCAATTTTGAAAAATTTCAGAAGTTACGGATAATGCTAGAAAGTATGATCTGTTGCAGCTGCACTAGTTTGTGTAGAGCGGCAGTGTGGTGGGTGGGTGGGTGGGTGGGGGTGCGAGCTGCTCTGCCACACGTGACGCAAGGCCGCAGCGGGCGAAGGACGAATGGCACAGGGCTGCGGTGTCCCTAGGCGCTGCGTCGTGTCACGGGACCCCCGCCCACGAAGGGCCAACGCGGCGCACGCCCTGGGGGCCACCCCTGCGGTGGCAGCTGCCTCTTTCTCTCTCCTCTAAAATCTTCCTTTTCTTCTTCCTTTTCTTCTTCCTTTTCTTCTTCCTTTTCTTCTTCCTTTTCTTCTTCCTTTTCTTCTTCCTTTTCTTCTTCCATTTCTTCTTCCACTTCCATTTCTTCTTCCACTTCCATTTCTTCTTCTTCTTCTTCTTCTTCTTCTTCTTCTTCTCCTTCTCCTTTGCTTCTTTCCTCTTTTTCAATGTCTACTTATTTCTTTTCTCCTTCTTTCCTCTTTTTCAACTTGTAATTCTTCTCTTCTTTCTTCTTTGTCTTTTTCCTCTTCCGTCGCGCGCAGAAGGGCACGCACGGGTAATACAATAGAGAAGCATAAAATCTGGAGAAACATAATTCGCGTTTCTCGCTCTGCAATCTGGTGGCCAATTACGGAACTGTTATTTTATAATGAATATGCGCAGTAATGTAAAATTGCGCAAGATGGAGCATTTTGAGCAGACATCCTATAATCTGTGCATAATACTTTAAGAGTTGCCTGCCCACATTATTGTGCAAAAATCTCTATCGTGAAAGGACGCCTAGATTTTCGGTAGGAGGGCCACCACTGCATTTTCAAAACTTGCCAAATAGATTATTGACTTTTGCGGCTTCAAAGCCGCAATAGTCCGTTCGGACAGTTGCTAGAAGGGGGACTGTTATCTGAGAGGACATGGATATTCTAGCAAAGTTTTTGCATCACAACTGCAGAGCTTTACTGTTGGCTTGAAGTCGTAGGCTTCCGCGGCCAGAGTCATGTGCATGATCTGGGCTGTCCGGGTGACGCCGCATCGAAGCTGTGTTGCCGACGTTTCGACCATCTTTTCGTGGTCTTCCTCAGGGCTGGTATGCGTCGTGATGGTCAGCGCTCGGGTGTAATGCATGTCTGGGCCGAGTATTGCCGATTCCGATTGGCCAGCTGCTCCAGCCAATAGTACTCGGCCCAGACATTCATATACACCCGACCGCTAACCACCACGGCGCATACCAGCCCTGAGGATGACCACGAAAAGATGGTCGAAACGTCGGCAACACTGCTTCGATGCGGCGTAACCCGGACAGGTCAGATCACGCTTACAGTTGTCTTATTCCTTCTCGATCGCTTTCCTAATATTAATTTACAAAATATGATAATGTCGTCGGGTTCGGGTTATCGCAACGCGAGACGTGGAAGGAGAGGAAGGTGCATGTGGCACGGCCAAAATAAGATGCATAGCTGGTGAAAGTGCTGTATCACCTGACATGACTGGAGCGGTACTACCCTTGAGTAGCCTGCCATCCACACGGGTCGGGGCAGAGTGGTGTGCCACGACAGAGCAAAGAGAGGCCGGGAAAGAGAGCTCGCGACTCAAGGGTGATGCCTTGAGTTGTACGAGGCCAGCGACCCAGAATGCTGGCTCATCTGTTTCAGCAGCCTGGAGCTCCCGCATGTATCTAGATCGCAGCTCGTCCGGCCACAATAATATTGATATAGATTTTCAACATGTAGGGTGGGCAATGCGAGATAACCATGGCTATCTGCTAACCACATGTACCCCTTAACCACTTTCCGCAAGGCCGGAATGCTGCTGACAGGTCTTAGCTCGTAAAGAGTAAAAGTACATACATAAGTAAAATGCGAGATGACCTTGAAAAGGAAAAGTGTGTATACAATGTAAAGAAGAGGGGAATGAAAAGACTGTAGTTTCGGGAGTTCCATGACCAAAAAAGGTACAAAAGAGCTACCAAAAACTGACTAGTCGCTCTTCGTGAATCCATTGTTAAAAGATGATTGGTAATTAGGGCGTGCCAGAGTATGATCAGTCAGAGGATGTGTCAGAGAAAGATACATAACTCTTCATGAGATTAAAATGCATGTTTTTGAAAAGTAAATATTTTCAACGAACTAAACTTGAAATCAGAAATCATTATCTGTCTCCAAATTGTACTTCACACTACACACAAAATTATATTTGAGCAAAACAATACATTATCATAATAGCTAATATGCATTATCTATTTCGATAAGAGACTTCCTGGTTCGACGCCCGATGTCTGCACGTCATTCATATCGAAGGCGACGTTGAAGATAAGCTGCCCCAAGTCACTTGCGTCAACGGAGGGCAATTCCCGCGGGGTCTTCTTACACTTCCTTCCGTAACCGACGTCTCTATGCGATTTTCTTTGCATGTGGACGAGTTTGTTTTCTGTTCACAAGACGTGATATCTATTCTAGAAGCCAGGCTCTTACATATGTCAATAATGCATTGTTACTTTCTTGTCTCACAGTTCAATCGTATTCTTGGTATTTGTAGTTCGTGTTAAGGTTCTTGTCCTAGACTGTTTGCCTAGACGTAGAGCTTGTTTCAAACCCATTGTTTCTAAAAAGATTTTCATCTCAATCAGTAGTGCCCGAAAGTGCTATTATTATTATTATTATTATTATTATTATTATTATTATTATTATTATTATTATTATTATTATTATTATTATTATTATTATTATTATTATTATTATTATTATTATTATTATTATTATTATTATTATTATTATTATTATTATTATTATTATTATTATTATTATTATTATTATTATTATTATTATATTTAATACCACATTTTAAGCTCAAAAATTAATAATCTGTAGTTCTTCATTGTTGTAACTGAAACCTAATCATTAATAAATACTTTTAACTCAATTCTGAACGATAACACGCACAAAATTTTCAGGGGTATTCTATACAAAACTCCTGGAATGCCGGACAACTGTGACCTGCATCGACGATCCACGAAGTGTGTACTTATCGACGATTTCCCTACGACTCGAAAATATGTCTTGTAGCTTTTTATGTTCAAGAACAGGACAGAGCCGCAGAATTTAATTTCCTAATATAAATCCTTTAGGTTGTCAGTGGTATTATAGGTCTAGGTCCTATTAGGATATAAATAATTTTTTCTTGTATTAATAATATATATTCAAATAATATAAATATACATAATTTACATATGTTACATTATGGTATATCAAACACAAACATTACGAATTAATGTCGTATCATTTTTTTGTCTACATGAGCACAACGACAGAATCGCTTTAAACCTAAAAACCCGGAAGGTATTGTACTGAAGGCATCGAAAGATACAAGTCGGAAGAGATTGGCCGGACTGCAGACGTTTTTATGGTTGGGATTGGAGACTTTTATTAGGATTCGCCCACGGCAGATCAATACCATCTCCTCGTGGGAGCAGCGAGCCTTGGGCCCCTCTCTTAAGACGCGAGGAGAGCTCGTGGGGACTTGCCACTTTCGCCCCAGGCCTCCCCGCCACTTCCTCTCAGCCCTCCCCTCGGACATCGCCTCTCCCTGCACCGTCTACGCTATCACCGCCGTCTCGATCATCGCCCACCACCGCCTCTGCCACCACAAACCTCACTTCCACCAGTCACTACCACCCTCACCACCTTTGCTTAGCCATCGCTCCCTTTTTCACACCCGGCTCTGCTTCCTCCCTTAACTTCATCTCCACCTCCGGCCTCCCCACTGCCTCATTCGCACCTACACATCCTCCCTTCAACAACCACCACGTGCCCTCCCCTCGGCGTCACCACTTCCTGCACCGTCTCCGCTACCACCGCCGTCACGATCATCGCCAAACACCGCCTTCGCTACCGCAGCCCTCACTACCACTGCCAGCCACTACCACCCTCACCACTTTTGCTTAGCCATCGCCCCCATTTTCACATCCGGCTCTGCTTCCTCCCCTAACTTCGCCTCCGCCTCCGGTCTTCTTCGCCATTTCCACATCCTCCCTTCCACATCCGCCGCCACCTCCCTCCTCGCCCTCTCCTCGGCCTCTCCCCCGCCTCTGCTACCACCGCCGTCACTACCGCCGTTCACCACCTTTGCTCCGCCACACCATTACCCACATTTCCACACCCTCCTCTGCTTCCTCCCTTACCTTCCCCCCGCCACCGCATACCTTCCGCCTCCGCCTCTGCCTCCGCGTCCATTATCACCATCGTCATCGCCATCGCTATCACCACCGCTATCCCCACCACCACCACCACCACCATCACCACTACCATAGCCTCTGCCTTTGCCTTCGTCGCCACCTCGTCGCCCTCCCGCCGTCGCGTCCGCCTCCGCCCCCACTTCCTCTCTCCTCCGCCCCTTCTCCCTCGCCGCTCGCGCGGATCTGCAACATAAACAGTGGCAGCGGCGCGCGGCGCTCCTCTATTGTCTGAGCGGGCGGCGCGGCCGTGGCGGGGGCAGGGCGGGGGACGACGCTGTCGCCGCGGTGTCAGCGCCAGTGTTGACAGAGGGCGCGGAGCGGCGGAGGAGTTGGTACGGCTGGCGGGGGCGGTTGAGACGGGGACGCAGCAAGTGCCGATGAGAATGACCAGACACGACTTTAGATAGATTTATTCTGTAAATACTCGCGTGGACTGGATGCAGAATTCTTCATTTTATATCATATCACAATACACGTATATGTGTATGATTCATAAAACCTTTGAAATTCTGAAGCGCCTGCTTCCAATTTGTAAATTAACAATTTGGAGCATCTGAGAAAGAGAAAAGAACATGGGAAGGGAGGCACAATACCAAAATATTACCCAAAATATGTTTACCTTTCAAAAGTTCTTGAAATGATGCAACCCCCATTGAATCTAATCGTAGGCATTTGGTGCTGGATGTGGTGGAGCCAGTCGGAGCGGGTGCGGCGTGATTAGTGGTTGGGGGCGGAGAGGGCAAGCCGATCTGCATAACAGATGACTGTGATAAATAAATGCCCAGGGGGTCTCAAGCAATTAACCAGTAATAGGGGAATCATTCAGGTAAAAAATAACGCACCAGCATGTTTCTCCTTTTGTTAACAATAAATAATTGCTTTGCCGTTTGGCCTCAGAAGCATATTCCTATATAAACACTCGTTATGTTTCAATTTCACCACAACCTGTATGTCACTGAATCTTTGTGCCCGAAATTCCAATTCCCAAAATTCCCAAAATTCACTGTTGTAATTTCGGGAGTACACATGGTGTGAACAGTGGAAAACTGCGAGTGTACTAAAATATTAGCGGCCGGCTGCGAAGATCCGGTGCGGTTCAGGATTTCCCAAATATGCACCCCAATTCCTTTAATTCACATATGTTCTGTCATCTGTATTCAAGAAATGTGGATTTTTTTGGTCATAATTTATTCACATATCCTCAGTACTTCATTTCCCTTTCACATCAGACTTCTGGACCATATAGAAGAAAAACTCTCGAAACTGCTCCAGGACAGACGAGAGATGCAGGTTCACGAAGATTCGTGCGCGAGGCAGCGTCGGGGGCAGCCGGAGGAGGCGAGGGCGAAGGCGAGGGCGAAGGCGAGGGCGAAGGCGAGGGCGAAGGCGAGGGCGAGGGCGAAGGCGAGGGCGAAGGCGAGGGCGAAGGCGAAGGCGAGGGCGAAGGCGAGGGCGAGGGCGAAGGCGAGGGCAAGGGCGAGGGCGAGGGCGAGGGCGAAGGCGAAGGCGAGGGCGAAGGCGAGGGCGAAGGCGAGGGCGAAGGCGAGGGCGAGGGCGAGGGCGAAGGCGAGGGCGAAGGCGAGGGCGAAGGCGAGGGCGAAGGCAGGGGCGAAGGTGGAGGGCGGGATGCTTCGGCAGCTGTCGTTCGCAGAGGGCGGGAGGGCGGAGGGCAGGATTAGCGCTGTTTGGGCAGAGGCCGCGCTGGGGCGCAAGGCGTGAGCCGGCATCGCTCAGTCCTCTGTAGTGTACACGCCCCTCTTCCTCCTCCCCTTTTCTCTTCCCCTCTCATCACGGAGCTGCAACTGCACCCTCCTTGGAGCAGGCGAAATCACATCGGAATGGTCTGTGGAGAATCGCCGTCGTGAATATTCTTTTGTTTACACTTTCTTCCAACATTGGATTTGTCGGATTTTGCTCACCGTTTGTGAAGTGGCGCTTTCGGCATAGGCCGAGAAATATTATTGTCAGTATAGGCATGTAAATATTCTACTACCAATTAATCCAGAACTGACATCAGAGGAATTTCCTTTCAATACACAATAGTTTCAAAGTCAGGCATTGAGTAATAAATTTGCACTTCTTTGCATTATGTAATACAGCTACGTTTTCTTTCATACGTCTGATTTACAAAATTAGCCCGTCAAACTGCAATGCTCTCGAAGTTTAAACGGCTTGAAAGTCTAACGCGTTTAACATATACTGGTGCAAGTGTTATACTAATTTTCTTGTGATATCCATTAATAATAACTATAAAAGTACCCACATTTGATATTAAAATTAAGTATAATGTAGGTGAATGCACAAAAATTAAGCCGAAAAGTAAAATGTCTTGCAATCGTATTTTCACTATTCCAACCAAATTTCTTGTAGATTAGTAAATTGTAAATTTAGGGTTGATGAAATTATTTTTACATAAAGCAATTAAATAGCTGTAATTAAATTGATCACTAATGTACAATTTAATTTGCCTGTAAGAATAACTAAGAATTGTCAGACGATGCGTACAAGTTATGATGTTTACGTTTCTCGTGGGATCCATCCAGGATTCTGTGCAGATGGTCTTTGATCCTCCGTCCACGCGACTCCCACATTGTTTAACTCCTCTGCGTAGTAGGCGCGAGAAAGTTTGCCGTGTGTCACTTTCTACGCCTTCAGTAATCACTCTGCACACAGACGCAGTGTACACAGCACGTTTCACCTTATGTCTGTTTATATTGACATTTTCATCTGCATAATCTGCACATTTTGGGATTTCACTATTCTTTGTGAAGTAGCGCTAACGTAATATTTAAAATATGTTACGTTGTGTATGGTTTACGCTAAATCACTGTAAAGTTTAGTCATCATATCGTTTGAGAATGGCCAACAACGCACTTTTGTAATAGTAGAGTACAAATCACAGAGGTAAAAGTTTCTGTTATTTCTAAATACATGACAATAAAAATTACGAAGCAAATTAATTAAAACCATTACAATTATTAAATCCTATTTTAGAAACTTCAAATACGAAACTTATTAGCTATATTTAATTATGATGAAAAAATAATATTAATTCACATATGGTAATTTCAAAAATTTCAATTTCTGTTCTCCAACTCTAATTAAAAAAGAACACCGAATAACTGACGAAAAAGGAGAGTTTACGTTAGACATCGAAAATCTTATGCATATTTGACAATTAAACGGTTGTTTCATTTACGGTGTAGTGCATGCCATTTCCTATCTGGAGTATAATCATCCCTCTTCTGTTCTTGTATTTTTACTGCACAATAACTTGATTTGAATCTGGAAATTCTATTTATTTGACTAGGAATGACGAATCAACTTATAGACGTCTCCTTTGAAGTCGATGATTCATTTAAACTCGGCTACCCTTCTATTTTTCTATTAAGGAAATGATACGCGACATGGAGGAGCGGTCTGTGATCTCACATCCCTTGCTTGTCCCCCTTCGAATCATTTGATTCGACAACATTATTAATGACTAGAAGCTATAGTTAGTGAAAACAGTTTTACATGTTTCTGCACGGTTCTCTATTATTAACTTGCTGAAATAACCTGGCGCTGCTCGGGTATTAGTTTACCATAACCATAGAGTCGATTCTAGAAGGAATTAGTTCTAGGTATAGTAATGGAAGAAATTTTACTTACATCCCCTCGTCGGCCCGCTCTGACCCATCATGTTTGCTTCACCCCGACCCACTTCACTCCGACCCACTTCACTCCGACCCACTTCACTCCTACCCGCTTCACTCTGACCCGCTCCACTCCGACCCGCTCCACTCCGACCCGCTCCACTCCGACCCGCTCCACTTCTACATGCTTCTTTCCAATCCGCTCCATTCTTACCTACTTCACTCCGACCAACTTTCCATCTATTCGCTTCATTCTGACCCGCTCCACGTACTCGCAGTACTCTTCATTTCAATCCGCTCCACTCCTGCCTACTTCACTCCGACCCTCTCTACTCCTACTAGCTTCATCCCAATTCACTCTACTATTACCCCATCACCTCCACCTTCTTTACTTCTATCCGCTCCACTCTGACCCGCTCAGCTGAGATCCGTTTCAATCTAGCGTTCCTCTCCTATTTACTCAACTTCAACTTGGATGCACTTCAATTCAACCCTCAACAATCCGGCCTGCTTCACTCCGACTAGATTCACTCCGAACTGCCTCAATTCGGACCAATCCAATACGGCAAGCTCCGTTGCAAGCGACTTAGGTCCAATCCAAACACCATGCGCCGTACCTAATTTTCAACTTAGATCATAAACTTTTTAGAAGACTATTTGTGCCAATGAAATTAATTCGTTTAATAGGTAATTTTAGAGTCGACATCGTCCCCGTTTACCTTCGCCCTGAAAACTCGGTAGTCGTGTGAAAGAAAGAGATAACTGTTGCTACTGCAGCGTCTTTCACCGGGAGGTCCTTGGGTTCGAGTCCCGACTGTGGCGGATTTTTAACACTATGTACACAGGTTTGTCAAAACTAATCAGTTTGGAGAAGAATTCTAGTAACCGGCTGATCTCATCTGTCATTTTCCATAATTTCTTCCATACCAGGCAAATGACGGAGTGGAACCATAACAAAGGACAACGGACCACGCTGTACTTCCTTGTATCCTGTCCCCTTACACACACGCTTACTTACACGTAATACATCAGTAATATCGCCAGTCCAGACAGGAGTCCAGAGCTTATCCTAACAGAGGCTGTTCACTGCTGCGGGTTGTACCTGGTTGGGGAAGACCCGTCAAGACGAAGTGTAGGTCGGCGCCGGATCTCATGTTCCCGTTGCGGTGCACCGCCACTTCCGCCCCGCTACAACAAGCACTAATGACCAAAGTAGTTGACGCACCCGGAAACCCGAAAGTTGAGCGCAGCCGCTCTGCGCTAGCCCAGTGCGTCGTGCGCTCCCCTGTTCTCAGTCGTTTGCGACAGACACCCGGGGTGGAGGAGGGTTTGGCACCCTCCCTCTACTCCGTGAGATGGGGGCGGGGGTAGGGCCGGCGAGCCTCTGGCGCGAGCGGTCTCGGGCGGGACGCGCGACAAGCTTGCGAGGACGCGCGTTTAAGTGGCGGCGCTCGCACATCACACGCCCCGTCCACGTCCCCTCTCCGTCCCCGCCTCTCGTCCGTTGCCGCCTATACCACCATCTCTCGTTCTCCCTGCCAGGGTCGCCAAATGAAAATCCCTTGGTGCGTCAGTTCTTACAGAAAATTCAACTTCAATGTTATTCCCTGTTAAGTCACGGGAGAGATTTTTTAGTCGATTTTTTAAAATATTTCTGCTAAATCGTTTTGCCAGGCTTAATCTGTGTGTGTAAGATGTAGAAGTGATTCGCATTTAATTGATGAATTTGGCTAACTTGTGCTGAGGCTGTGGTACTTACAAGAATTTGTGCTGTTCTACCAATGTTTGCTTGAAACCAAACTATTTGTAAAGCTATAATGCTAGAAAAAAAAACTTCGAATTTCTATTTAAGGCTGTTTAAATAGACATTTCGTACCTGAATTATTCTTTGATTAGTATTCTGTATATTGGAAAGTTATTTAAAAGACTGTAAAATGCATGCGTCTTTTCATATTCGACGATGGACCGAATGTTGGTTTACCTTCGACATATAAGACCTCAATTCAAATTTATCTACATAAGTATTCATATTGATATTCTCATGCGCTGCTCGACATAAGTTCAATCAAATCAGCAGTATAAATTTTTAAATTAGAGTCATTTTGAGCGACGATGATGGAATAAACTAAATCCCTCGATGCATAATCAGTGGCGATCCTTCTCTTCCGGCTGCCCAAAGAATATATTTCGCGGAGTGATGGGATCTTCGGTGAGGCTCAACTGTTTTAGAACGAGTCAGAATAAGAAATCGTCCACAGAGCTGAACGAACCAAGCATATCCTGGTAACGTGTGTGTATCCGTCTGGCCGTCCTCTCGATTTTCGTAGTTTGACCTCTTCCGGTACACTATTCATTGCGTTTCGGCGTTGTAGTGCAAAACTGATCATATTTTACGGATTCTTCTACAAGGGTTTTTGAGAATTCTTTGTAAATAACGTGTTTTTTGCGAAGGGATAGTTAAGAAATAAAACGCGTTTTGAGAGAGATTTAAAGGCTTAAAGAGGGAAGAAAGAGCTAATTATATTTTTCATTACAAGACCATTGGCGCCATTTTCAGTAGGGTCCTCAAGGGATTTTCGGGAACAATTCTAGGAATATAGTGTTTTGGGAGGTGTAAAGTTGTAAAGCTGTGAATTACTACATTGCCACTTCACTTTAGTTGTTACTTGATTCAAACGATACGATAATTCAAACTCACTAATTTTGTAATGAATGAAAGAAAAAAAAGCGATTTGTCGCTAATTTTTCATGCAACTATCTATGATACAGACTGGGCGAGTCGGGAAACTGCATTATGTTTAAAATATTTCTTATTATAAATTTGCTTGCCATTAATAAAAACTGGAAAAATGAAAATACTTTACGTAATACGTAATGTACGATTAGATTTTCACTGCCATTTGTTGTCCTTTCTTGAAATCACGTAGAAAATAGGTTGTTACACCTTCTTCGTAAAATCCAATAATCTCGAATTCGTACATAATACTTGATATCATTATTTCCATCTGAGAGCCTCAAATATTAAACAGCGTGTGAGGGCGGCGAGAGCGGAGGGGGCGGCGAGGGCGGCGAGAGCGGAGGGGGCGGCGAGGGCGGCGAGGGCGGCGAGGGCGGCGAGGGCGGCGAGGGCGGCGAGGGCGGCGAGGGCGGCGAGGGCGGCGAGGGCAGCGAGGGCGGCGAGGGCGGCGAGGGCGGCGAGAGCGGCGAGGGCGGCGAAGGCGGCGAGGGCGGCGAGAGTAGCAAAATACAATGCATATTAAATATATATCATAATAATATAAAAATATTATATCATTTATTGCAAAAGAAGTAACAAAAATGTCCTCAAAAAGATGACAACCGTCAGAAATCAGCGCAGTCTAATATAGCTTTCTAACGAGCACAACTAATGAAGATATCAGTAAATTTATATTTCTATAAAGATGCTTTCTATATAATGCTTGATAGTAAATAAGAAACGTTCTCCAAAAATAATTTCGTGCACAGAACATAAAAACTTAATTAAAACATTCCTAATTCCATGCATTGGGATTCTTTCTTGATACTCATCGATTTTGACCTGCTTTCTTCGATTGTCATGTCTGGGTATGTTATGGGAGTGGAATCCGAGGTTTAACTGAGGAATAAACATTTTTGTTTTTTCCTTGTGACGCTTTCTAGAAGAATGGCATCTAAAATGTCGGTTTTACTTTATTCAAGTAACTTCACATTTTGAAATCCCTTGCCATTGACACAGTATTTGAATATATATGTCGATGACCTTCTACTGAAGTACTACTATAAGTAAATAGATGTTTATGCGTGAAAAACAATACCATCCCAAATATGTTCTCACCAGCAAGATTCCTTTTTTGTGGTTATGAGCTTTCATTTGAAATGTTGATAATCTAATCTAAAATTACTCCATGTTATACTATCTTTTTTTCCTTTCTTTCTTCACTTTTTCCATCATTTATATTATTGATATTCGTCATCATCTCATCCATATACAACATTTTTCTAATCATTTCCTATTCTTGTTCTTCCAATTACATCTTGCTTACTTGAGTTAAATTCCAAACAGGTCAATGATCTAAGTGGAAGTTGATCTCCAAAATCCTGAGTAGAATAATCTGGAAATCGGTGGCCTTTGTGAAAGTTATAGTTTGCTGTTACTCAATAAAGCTTCTAAAATGTGGAAAGCATTTTTAGAAATAATATGAAAAAGTAAGATTGCTCATTTTTATCATTTCTATTTATAAAATATAATAATATTTTTGGACTTATAAATAAGTTTCATACGTGGCCGAATCAACATAAATGTATATTTTCAAAACCGTTCTATGTGTTCTAATAAGTGACTATAATGGTATTAATGAGTAGTGATGGAATGGGGCAAGACAGCGTGAATCAGGCGAGCGTACTCTGAGAAGTAGCCGCAAAATCACCATAAATTCCATTAAGAGTGACGCAGTCTACATTCCACTTCTGAAGGTCGTTGTTCTGGGACTAATGAAGTCACTATCTGGAGATGTTTTCTGTAAGTCAGGTTGGGATTTTTGTGGTTCCCCAATCTCATTCGACGAATACCAGAAAAGTACCAATTAACGGGCCACTACACGGCCACCAGAATTCTTTCGTTAGGCGTATCTCGGTCTTTCTCTGAAATTGGTCAAGGAGTTTCTGCTTATCCTGAAATGCCTTCCTATTTCGAAAGGGTATGACTCAACTAGTATCGAAGGAATTGCCGTAGCTGATATTAGGTCAAACATTTATGTTCGAGTGAACTCGTCCAAACAAACATACTACTATCATCGTTGCTACACACTGTTGTTTCGCCTTTAAAATACGTTGCTTCATTGCAAAGCATCACATAGTTGTTAGTGCCTATTTTACTCTTGTGAAAATTTTGCTTTTTTAATAATGTTCTTCACGATTTATGGTCTTATTACTCTCAAAGTCGTCTATGGTTTACAAATTTTCTTTCTTTGATCTACAGTGAAGAAATACATTAGCGGGAACTTCAGAAGAAGAGTGGTAAACTATTTTTTGATCATGAACAAGAAATGACGTTCTTTGTCGATTCATGCCCTGAGTCTCTCGTGCTCAATTATTTTACGTATTTCACTCCCTCTCTTTCACAGTTTTTTTACAGGAAGTTAAATTTTTGTTCGTTGATCTACTTCAATCTCAGACGTTTTCACAACAGCAGGGAGTCGTAGAACAAAAACACGCACTCAGCACAAATTCGCCATACGTCAATGCCAACACTTACGAGAACCATTGAGATTCCGAGATTTTGAAATTATACGTCACATGCTCGCTGTAACATAGGCGAAGTTCGAAAATGTAATCATCAGATATAATTTTTTCGAATAAATACTATTCTGATTGTGAAATAAGAGATATTGATTGCAGCAAAGATAAAACATTAAAAATATTGTTTACGGTTCTATAAATGTGTCTTTCGAGAAATAATATGCCCATCTGAAATTATGTATATTAATACAGAACTTTGAGGATATATTAAAGTCAGGTTGAGATTTATTTATTACTCTTTATATTAATAAAGTATGAGTGTAATTCCAAGTAGGAAGGTAGTAGTGGTGAATGAGTGAGATGTGGGAAAGTTATAGTGATTTGAATCATTTTTTAGGAATCTCGATTTAATGCTGAATATGTTATTTCTAAATTGAAAATTATAGAGCAGAGAGGGTTTGATAAATTGTTGACCACTTGTTTTACTCCATTGTTGATATTTGATGTATCTAATTTTCGGCGGATTTTTTGATTGGGTTTGCCCGCGAAAGATAAAACATGAAAGGGATAGTGACGGGTGACAGTGACGCACGAAGACTGAAGAAAGAAGTGACTCTGGGGATGGTAGCGATCAGTTTGGGGTAAAAACGTGAAGCTTGTAGTTGCGACACAGAAGTGATTGGGGAGAGACTGAACAGCACTGACGGGGAAGGAGGGAGGAGATGGGGCAGTGAAGCTGGAGTCAGGGGGCTTGTGATGACGTCACAGGCGCTCGATCCGCTGCTGTGTCCCCTCGAGGGGACAGTCGCCACACATTCTCGTCACGCGCGTACTCCACTGCCGAAAAATTCAGTATCTGAATAAAACATTCAGCGAGTTCTCTGCGTAGGACCTTGTTTCAAATATAGGAATTAGAAAGTATTTGTCCAACGTTTGTAAAAACGAATTTTGGTTTGTAAGGTTCCATTTAAGTACTTTGCATAAGAATAATTACATTTGTAGTAATTGTTTCACTTATTACGATACTTGTAAACATTCGTAGATCCAGTGCCTACTGTAAGGATTCTCTATAGACTTAATGGAAGGAAGAAACCCTAAATCAAAGCTGTTGTCATCCTAAAAACTTTTTACTTTAAGCATACTTTGGTTCTGTTTTGTTTTTCTCTGTGTATTATTAAAATGGTTTGATACATATTTACTTCTAACACCTTTAATAAAACTAACATTTCAATTTTTGAATCATTGAATTATAAAAAGAAGTTTCCTTTATAAATAATTAATTTACTTTCAATCCATGATATTGAGTATCAAAGTCAATTTCAATATTGAGTAATAACGAAATGCATTACATTTCGAAATGCATTACATTTCGTTATTAGAAGAGAAGATATAATTTCAAAATAATACCCCAAAACCTGTGATGACATTTAAATGAAAGCAAACTTGAGTAGGATATATAACCACTGGTTGATTTATTCCCTTTGTTATTTTTCTTTCCGAATGGAAAAATGCAGAGTGTATAAACACATCTTCACCGACACTGCACCTTACTTTACGTACCCACCTGCATACGAGAGACGTGCACTTTGTTTAACGCAGAGAGCATTTGCAAGTACAGGGAAGAGCTGCCCACGCCTACAAGGACATTTCCCGCGACTGTGCGTGCGCGGGTGCCGGTGGGGCGTCGAGCACCGCGCCTGTCTCCTCCACTCCGCATCATTTTCCATGCTCCCAGCGCCACCTCACCCGCGCTTTCTGCCACTCCATTCTTTCGCTCTCACGAAGTCCGTTCGCTGCTCTCTATATCCCTCGTACAGCGTCGCACCCTTCGACGTGCCTTCTTCTGTCTACTGTATCACCCAATTTTTTTTTTCAGTAAAACGCTCATTGCATTTCTGCATGGGGCAGTCAGATAGCACGCACGTACTCCAAATGCACTAGCGAGGGCACTACGAGGTATTGCGTACGCGCGGAGAAGGCACCTTTTGATATTCTTAAACATCGATATTTAAAAACTGGTTTAAAAAACTAAAATATTATGATCGAGTTGGAGAAGAACTCATTTATCAGTAATCGTGTTAATTAATTATTAATTTATTAAGTATTAATTTATAATGTAATAATTTAACTGATAAATCAAAGTAAACAAATAGTTAGAACATTTAACAAAATGTTTTCAATCACATTGAGTGATAAATAATAAATTACGTTGAACGCCATTTTACTGGTTAGGGATAGCGTTTCCCTTTTTTCGGAAAGCGAGATAACTCTGTAATGTGGAATTCCCTAATTCTTTTCAGACCCTTTATCCTTAGTGATTTTGATCTCAAAGATTGTTCAAGTTACTAAAATTGTGGCAGTTTTCTTGTAATGAAACTTTTTAAATTCAAAAATGAAACATCAACAATGCAAACACTTGGAGCGTAGAAACATTTATTAAAGAAGCATCAGCTTCAAAAAATCAGTGTTAAAAACATCTGGTTTTGGGGCGAAGTAAATTTTACCGATCATCTCTATTTCTATTCTCACAATGTCTGCCAAGATGTCCCCACTTCTGTGTAGTAATACTTCCAACATTTTGCGGATTTTCCACACACCAAGTATCAGAATTTCTGCTCATTCTCCAAAATCATTTGCCTTCCAGTTTTCCTAGAAAAGCCCCACTCTCGCTCTCTCTAGTTGCCCTTATGTCAAGCCCGCACTATTCCCCAGACCTCCTCCAACGTAGGGTTGTCCTAACTCCTCTTATTGCAGTTCCCCTCTGCCCTTGGTTATCAGCGCACTGCCGTAGTCCTTCATGTGCCCGTTAGCCCTTACCTACCTCCTAGAGTTCGATGAAGCCAGTGCAAAGCTTCAGCGACAGTCAGTGCCATTCGAATACACTCGACAGCCCCGATTACGCTTCGATAAAGACCGTTTTGCCGTCGTTTAGTTACCATATCGTGATCTTCTTCAGGACATCTGAAGTACTGCATCCCCTGAAGCTATTTCACACGCCCCCTGGCAAACCTATTACATTCACAGTGTTTGCACCTGCAACTCATGCAGTTCTTCACCTCACATCACTCCCACTCGGCTCCCCCGCCTTCACGGCGCCAGCGAGATGTGGGTTCGAGTCCTGAGGCCCGGCCCACCCTTCCCTCTTGGGCGCCGCCCCCCGCGGATAGAATTACCCTCGCGCCGCCCCCGCGCCAGCAGCCGGCGCCCGCCCCCCGGCGGCGGCGGCGGCGGCTCGAGATGAAAATAATACGGGACTAAAAGCATATCTGTGTAGCGCGTAAGTGAATTTGTGTATCGCGGGGGGCGGCGAGGGGCGGCGAGGGGCGCGCGCCCCTTGCGGAGGGCGCCCCACATGTCCGCCGCCCCCGACGGGCCTCCCGCGGGGGCCGTGCGGCGGCGGCGGCGGCGGCGGGGGCTGTCGGGTGCAGCCGCCGCTATTGGCACGCGCGAGGTATGAATCTTAGTTACTGCGGCGGCGGCGCCGCGGGCGGGAGGACGGATGGGCGGAGCGCGCGGCGGTGGAGGTATGGGTGATGGTGATGGTGGGGCCTGCGGTGTCGTTGGCGTTGATGGGAACGGGGACAGTGGAGATGGCGGTGGCGGTGGCGGTGATGGTGATGGTGGGGGCTGCGGTGTCGTTGGCGTTGATGGGAACGGGGACAATGGAGATGGCGGTGGCGGTGGCGGTGATGGTGATGATGGGGGTGTCGTTGGCGTTGATGGGAACGGGACAATGGCGATGGCGGTGGCGGTGGCACTGGGCGAATGCAATGGTGATGGAGATGGGCTGCGGTCGGTAGGCGGTGGCTTTGATGGGTGCGGGGGCGATGGCGGGGATAGTTGCGGTTCTGTGTTGGGGGCGGTAATGATGGTACTTGAGACGACGGGTTTAGCAGAGTTGACGGCTATAGTGCCGGTGTACGTGGTAGATGCGGGCGAGGGAGGATAGAAGGCGATAGCGGCAGCGGTGGCGCCCCGCGTGGTGGGTATAGGACAACGGCGCATCTCATGCGGCAGTCAGTGTCAGCGGAACGTGAGAGATTCAGTGCAGTGGGTGTGAATGACGACGACAAACAACACAACCAACCATATAATCTAGAGTATATTAGTGGTTCGCCACTCGCCACACATCTTGCCCATCTACAGGTGCCCAAGGGCAGTTTTTGCTGGCCTTCCCAAAATGTTAAAATAGTAGCTGCCAATGATCAAACCCCAGCTACTATGAATGTAATTTAATTTTGAAATGATTTATTGAAGTTTCCAAAATGTTACAAAATGACTTTTGAATAGCAAATATTTTTAATGTAAGTCGATTTGGAATAAACTCAATTTTGAACAAAATTGTGAGGATGATTTACAAAAATTTTTAAACAGTACATTTTTCTTTATGTTTAAAGATTGAATAGATACGCCCTGATAAACATAAATATAATAAGGCTTATTTTGCCAGTTACGAGTACTATACGAATGTTTCCGGAGGTGGCTTTTCCAAGTATCATTACATTAGCAGAACAAATTAATAATGGAATATGAATTAATTATAATCCAATATTAATTAATTAAATTTCCAAGGTGCTTGTTGTTCTGAATATCATTACAAGAGCATTACAATATTAATAGTCCAATATACTTCACAATAACCTCAAAACCAATATAATAAATATTACAGAATGTTTACTAGATTTCATAATACAATATATACTAGCACATATATATATATATATATATATATATATATATATATATATATATATATATATATATATAGAGAGAGAGAGAGAGAGAGAGAGAGAGAGACTAGATTTTAGCATACATTATATGCATTAGAGACATTCTAGATACAATATTTGTACACTAATCTGTCACTCCTGTCATTCTAATACAACACTAACAACACGCACAGACACGGGACACAAATATACACGCGGCGGGGATAGTGTAATGGTTAACGTATTCGACGATTATACCAAATTTCGCGGGTTCACCGGATCGAAGCCGTGGATTTTTAAGGGTGAAAAAATTCTTAGTACACCTTCCTTCGGGGGGGGGGAGGGAGTAAAGCCGGCTGTCCCATGTAAGTAGATTTACTACATGTAAAAGATCCTCAAGCCCAAATGAAGCCTCTGAGCTAAATTCAAATCGCCTGTTTCGTCGCCCGAGTGATACCTCCTTTCTCCGCTAGTGGATGAATGAAGAGTAGGGGAAATTTTCGTGGGCAGACGGACGAGTGGGCCTGAAGGCCCGAGTGTCGTCACGTAAACTAAGGCATCAATTCAATACACCGAACGACCGAACTGCAGATTGCGCTTGAAGCACAAGAACTGCGCCCAGCTGCTGGGCACGCGGTGGCGCCCCAGCGCCACGTGGAGAGCCGTGGCGGCGAGGAGGGTGGGGGGGGGGGCGAGTGGGCGGCGCCGCCCGCTGACATCGCTCTCGGCGCGCGCGCGGATTAGCGGATTGCGCGCGGCCGCTGCGCGTTTGTTTTGCGGAGCGCGCTGTTTACCGCGGCGGCGATCGCACGCCCCCACCCCACCCCACCCCACCTCACCCCTTCCCCTTCACCCCCTCCCCACCAAAGCCCCCTTCTACTCTCCACGGCCCCGGCCGACGCGCGGATATCCGATGACGCGATCGTCAACCGTGTTGACCCACGCGAAGAATTCTGATGAGCGAACATCGTATGTGGTTCCCTCGGGGTGGAATCTTGAAAAGGAAACAGAAAGCGAGTTAAAAATGCAACCGAAGTACATTACGAGGGTAAAGTGTTTTATAAGCTTCATGTAGTATACATATTTAAAACAATAAAATATTTATAAGATGACAGTATGTTGTTACTCCCTGTCAGGAGGATTCGGATGATACGAGTGCAGGAGGAACAAAATAAAAACGAACGCAGATGATATACGTGCACTTTTGTGAGAGTCATGAGTTTTGAGAAAGTCAGGAAGAAATCAATAAGTGATGTAACTCGCTGAATATAACAAAGAAATAAGTGAATGAAAATGTCTGGATGAAAGAATCTGAAGAGTTGTGTTTTAATGACGTGGAAGAATATCCTGGCAAATACTACAAACCTTCCCTACTATGCCTCAAACAAAATAAACAATATTCCTCTCCTAGTCCCTCGCCAACAACCTGTTAAAACTGTTTAGAATGAAATCTGGAACTTATGGATACCAAGTATATAATTGCGATACCCTTTACGGCAATAGAATATTTGAACTTATTGCAATATACATATATTGCCTCTCTTTGTGTTTGTCTGTCTATCTGTCTGTCTGTCTGTCTCTCTCTCCTCTCTCTCTGTTTAATCTCTACAACCATTTCTCATATGTATACAACATTTATTAACATTGAATATGTTATAAGAAATTAATCTTTTCATGGATAATACAGTGTGTTGTGACTTGTCTAAGTCTCCATTGGATACTATCAATAATTCATAAAGTCGAGAATACTTAATACGGTCATTTTTATGATAACCTACTCGAGGCAAACACAATTGCCTATATGCAAACACGAGTTTTTACATGGTGATCCTTTCAAACAGCAAATCCTCTATTTTCTATTCCATAGAATTTCTGATGAGTGTAAATTTCTAAATTAAATATTTAATTTTCAGACTATGAATTTTATCTTAGTGTAATAATTGTCCAAATACCTCAAAATATGCAAATATGGGTTATAAAACAAGTTATATAAAACGAAAATTAGGAAACGAGTTGCAAAATTGGAGAAAGCACCTTTTTAGGTCAAAGGGAATTATCCTTGTCACGGAGGAGAACTAGCAAGCAACTTGAGAATCTTCCAAAAGTTGCACATGTTGTAATGTAATCCGTCGTTTTCTGTGGACATTCCACAACGTAATCTCAATTTCTCTGGAAGCGTGACACTTTATTACATATTTCGGGAATAGGATACTTAATACTCGAAATTGGAAGCGTGCCGACCATCCAATAATTGTATTATTACACAATGAATTTTTGGGTCATACCGTATTCAAAGACTTCGCTTTTTGATACATTTATTTCTCATTGCTTTGTTTTATTTAACATTGCGAAGGTAATCTCAAAAGGCATGAAAATATTTTGTTTAAAAATAAGTGTGACAAGACACAAAAATACGTAATTACAACTGGTCTGTGAGTACGTGCATGTATAAATGATTGAAATGTATGTATTTTTAACGATGTACGTACAGACTGATTCAAAACACATGATTTCATTTATATATTTTGTCTTAAACCGAATTCACTGATATGCCCATCTCAGCATTGTTCAAATTTATACAATTAACGGTTACCATATGGCGATATCGTATTGTGGCTTTGTAATTTGCATTTCCCTGAAAATATTGCAAAACACCCTTCCAGACCCGTGTGCCGTGAGAAGATTGATAGTTGCCATCGTATATGAGGCAACCCTTGTGCTTTAAATAAAAGTGCTGAAATGCAGAGGATTATTTACCTAAAAGCGAAAACGTCAGAATTGCACCTTCTTGACGTTTCATTTCGCATTTTTGTTTCAGCCTTCCCTCGGATTCTCTTCCTTTCCTTTCTCCCCACACTGCGTCCCCTCGGCCCACTTCTGTCTCTCAGTGCAGCTGGCGCCCCCGTGGCCGTGTTTCCAAAATTCTGGAGAATTGCGCCCAGCCCTCCCTTCCTCCCCAGGCCGCGGCGACGCGTCGCGGGGGCGGCGGCGGCGGCGGGGCGCGTCCCCAGGGGACTGAGTCACGGCGCCGGAAGTCCGGTCAGCTGACAGAGACGGACGGCGGCGGCGGCCGGCGGTGGCGGGCGGAGGCGGGCGGAGGCGGGCGGGCGTTGGCGGGACGACGCGGCCGGCCTTCCGGTCCGAGGGCCGCTGGCAATTAGCGGCGCTCGTCAGCTGATGCGCTAACGGGGCGCTGCGCGGCGCCCCGCCCCCAAATGGGCCGCAAGAAGAGCAGGCGGAAGCTCCGCTGCGGCTACTGGCAAGACGTATAGCTTCCACGGGAGAAATGAAATGGAAATGATGCATTAGGAGCAATTCTCTTTATTTATTTATTTATTTATTTATTTATTTATTTATTTATTTATTTATTTATTTATTTATTTATTTATTTATTTATTTATTTATTTATTTATTTATTTATTTATTTATTTATTTATTTATTTATTTATTTATTTATTTATTTATTTATTTATTTATTTATTTATTTATTTATTTATTTATTTATTTATTTATTTATTTATTTATTTATTTATTTATTTATATTTATTTATTTATTTAATCTTTTAATTATTTGTGCATAAAAAACGATAAAGATCTTAAAAAGAATGACACATCACAGGAAATGTAATGAAGTATAATTTACTAATGTTCTTTCTCAGATTTGTTTCCACTGCTGTAACATTTAATTAAAATGACACATGTGTGACATACATAAGTTAAAAAAGGCGAAATAGCAAATAAAGAACAAAAACAATTGGATTATTGAGATGTGTTATGAAACCAGTATTGATATTCGAGGTAATTATTTCAATTATTTTCATCTTCGTGTTCTGCAAATCACTTACGTTAATAATATTACCCCGGAATGAAATGGCTCGTTCCCGGCTTGTTACTGGCATAAAAATGTTCATTGTATGCCTGCCCGCGTATCCTATCTGAGTGACTGTCCAGTATCGACTACTTTTATCAGACCCCAAACCGAGCTCAGGCTGAGCGAATGTCTTTACCCTGGATACTTCGTTATGGTTTAATCGATTTACCACACGCGAGTGGCTCAAGAATTTCACTGATTAAAATATCTTCTCTAGACATGTAACTTCTCTGAAAGTATGCCTTAAATGAGGAAAGCTTCGTGAGAGGAAGTGTTAATGTATTGAAAAGTAAATTAATTAAATTTTGTAAAGCAGTACTTTTCATTACAATAAAAAAGTATGTCTCTTAAAAAATATATCTCTTTAAACATTTTTGTAATATTTAATTTAAAATAATTAAATTAATTTTTACATTTTTATTTCTATGCATCTTTTTGTGGCTAAGGAAATTCACCAAAATCACAGAAATCACTTCATGTCACAGTAAAAACGACTTTTACGCTCCAAAATCGCACTTTGTTAGAGAACTATAAAGCGTAGAGATGAAAGAAATAATGATTCGTTATAGCATTTTCGTAGGATCATAAATAGAGTTTACATTTGCGAGCGAAGTGATTGTTTCTAGCACGATCTCGATTGGCTCTCGGTATCGATTGCGCAAACAAAGCGCGCTTCATATAACAATAACTGTTTCATCGGGTCCATTTCCAAAGGAGACCTTGGCATCCGTGGCCTTCTCTGGATCCACCTATGGGGTGAGGAGACCAGACGCGGGGGCAGAGGCTGCCGATGGGGGCGAAGGTGCGGCGGAGGGTTGCGGCTACCTGCGCCTCCGCCTCCGCCTATCGTCGCCCCATCTGCGCTGGCGCCGCCCTGGCGCCTCGTCGCTCCTGCCCCGCGCCCACGCGCCCTCCGCCCCCCCCCCCCGCCCACCGCCCGCCCACAGGGCAGTTTCCGGTGCTCCTGGCCCTTCCTTTCCGCCCGCCAAATTCTTCTCGGGGAAACAATGATCCTTACTTCGGGTTTCCTGCTTCCCTGAGTTATTGGGCCGTTATGAGGGTCTCCGAATATGTCGCAGATAGGGCTGAAATGATCTTTCTCCAAAGGTTCCCAAAGAGAGTTAGGACATTCACTTGATCGTTTCCTTCAGGAACTCGATACTGCTCAGAGATGTAGAAACCATTTTCTTCTGCTGAACGCATTTTCTTATTAAATTGTAGAAATTTCATTTGGATATTTTTCTTTTCTTCTTCTTCTTCTTCCTCTTCTTCTCCTCATCTTTTTTTCCTCTCCGTGCCAATGATAAGTTCCTTCACAGTCGTCCCACATTTCTATTTTCAACTGGTCCAGTTGTGTATTGATAATGCCGACATCCTGGTATTCTGCAATCTTTTAAGAGGTTTATACCATTGTCTCTGTTTATTTTCTTCCCGTTTCATTTTATATAGCAACAAACAAACAAATCTTCCTTGCTTTACGGCACATTCTCCAGTTCCTTTCTTAGCACTACGCATTTATTTTTATCTATAATAATGTATCACAGGGTGCTTCCTATTAAAGTTATTTCTGTTGCTTAGATTATACATTTCACTATTTTGTTTAAAACCGTTATTTAGTCTTATACAACGTGATTGGCGAAGCAAACGAGTTTAAACTTTTTACAAACATTTTTAAATATTGACAATTTTTAAAGTTGAACTTACTGGCGGAACAAGAGGATCATGAAGAGAAATCCAATGGAATTTTTCTTAAAATTTATGTTATTTTATCATGCAATTATAAGTTCGTTTAATAAGTTTATATTTCAATTCACCCAACTTTCTTGGATAACAAATTAAATAGATTATCTTTATCGTATTGTTTAGTGCTAAATATTGTACAGCCAATATGTGCACAGTACACATATTGTGTACACGTGTATACAATTATGCTCGTTCCTTCTATTGATATAGACGATCTATAAAATTAATAAAATATGAAATGTTTCGCTAAAGAAAGTAAATAAACTTTTAGGGAGAAAATAATGCATATGATAGTTTTTAATAACTAAGAATTAAATAAAGGTTTAATGACAGGATTTAAGCATGTGATATAATTACTTCATTATTTAATTACATTTTGATTCATTCTCTAATTTTGCTTTTTAGAGTAGTTTTTTCTTGTGCCATTTTCATTAGGCTCAATGTGCTACTTTTGTTTGTTTTAAATTTAATTTATCCAGTAAAACAGTGTTTACACAGACTTGTAAACTTGTGTATTTGATGAGCATAAAATTTATAAATAAGATATTATTAGTAATTCGGACATGAGTGTAATTGCTTATAAGTGTCTGTAGCTCTTTCATTATTCCTCCTCTTCCTTGTCGCAGTCAACTGTTTAGGCGCCACTAGGAAGTGTTTCCCCTTCAGCTGTCAGCGGAAACTGTTTGTTTTGGTCTCTCATGTTACAACGGAAAGTTTGGACATCCAATTTGTCCTCTCCCGGAGAGTGTGTCATTTCGCGCAGGATTTGTACGCGGCCGAAGGTCGGGCTCAAGCGGTTATCGCGAGTGTGGCGAGTACGAAAGTAATGCTTGCAGAGGCATTAACGTCCTGGAGGTCGAAGACGCCAATGCATCGTGTTTGGAGACGGAATTATCGTGGGCATTCATTAGGCGACACGACTTTCGCCCCTGACGACGTGACTTCAAAGCTTTATTGTGCCTCTTAGAGAGAACCTTAAAAAGTTTATTCATAGGTCGCTGGTCTTTTAGACAGGAAATTGTATTTTCATATCTTTCGTTTCAGAAAATTCGAAGAGATTAATTAATGCGTGTGTATTTTTGGATATTATTTCAACTGTGAAAATTCTTTTTTTTTTAAATATCAGTGTTCTGTCTTTTTGTTGTAGAAATATGACACGATTTTGAGATGAGACTTTCTAGACCCATTTAATTAGAAATGGCAGTAAAATTGTGATTTTGAAATTTAATTTTTTAAAAAATCCAAAGCTATTTCATTTCCTACCCTCCAAAATCACGGATAAAGATCATTTTTGATTCAAAATTTACCTCTTTAACATTTTTTTTTACTAAGACACACTAACAGCTGTGAAAAATTCTTGAAAAAACAAACAAATAAAAACATTGCATGATTGAGTTGGAATAAGAGCTGGAGTATTTGACTTGGTTTAATTCAAATGGTGTGATAAGATCTTGTGATGTGAAAGCAGGGCTTTGGAGGGTATTATGATGAATCACATTGCTATACTTATGCGTGCCACGTCGCTTGTTGTTCATCGCACAATATAATTTCACGGACGTCGTAACAAAAGCACAATTTCCTAAGTAGTACGACACATTTGTCGCAAATCATTGTGCACGTAATCTTTCGAATTATGTGGTTTGTTTGAACTGTATAGAAATGAAGCTTCCATTTTGCGATGAAATGTGCTTTCATTAATCAGTTTTCACTTAGTTGCAGTTCCTTTGAAATGCTGAGTAATATTGAGCTCTTATTCAAAGTGTTCGTACTGCGAATATAAGCGAATTCACTCATTTCACGTTTGCTAAAGACACAGTATTCCTCTCAGTATTTATTATAGAAACACAGAGTTTAAGTAATTGATTTAAGCGTTATGACGGAACTAGAAGCAATTATAACTCTGAAAAATGGTAAAATTCATTTTTTCAATCACATTTAGTAAAAGGATGAAAACGTCAAAATACGTATGAAACCTTCTAGAAACTCACTGAATACCTCAGATTAATAGGAATGTATGATGTAAAAAGGATTTGAGAAAATGGGACATCGGATATGTGTATATCTTGAAACGCTTGTATTATATCCATGGAAAGATTTGTCTTGGCTTTTTGTTTGGGCATAGATAAAAGCATTTTGGTTTATGTATTTGAATGTATTTATATTATTCCAACATAATGGTAACAGGTAATAATTATTAATGCGCGACTAAAGTTCGTAGTTCGTGCCATTCAATTAACTGTCAAATTAACAAATTTATTGAAACGTTGTCAATCTTTTATCCTCTGCCTATACAGAAAATTATTCTTTTGTTGAAAGTAATTGTTGCAACGTAATGTCCGAATTATGATTCTTAATATTTATATGACAAGACCTGACAAGACAATACTGACATGAATTAATTTAAATAAACTACAACTATTGAAGGAACAACTATTTACAAGTTACGTGGAAATGTCACGGGTGAACATTATATCACGATACTTATTATTCCCGCTTTCTAGACGTCTTACTCCTGATTACCAAACGTGAAATAAAGTTTTAAACAACTCCATATTTTGATGTATAAGTCACAACTTAACTATTCTCTCACAAAATCCGAAACCAGTCTATACAGTCTATACCAGTCTTCCGAAGTTTCAATTCTTCGTACCTTGAAAACATCCAAAATGTAAAACGAAACCTTTCTATTTCTTTTGTTTACGATATTTTATAACTTATTTTGTCATTAGATATTTTAGCCTACTGACAGCCATCTTTTTCTTTTCTTGTAACTTAATGTGACATAATTGGTTGTCCTATACCTCATGAGAATAATATTTTTAATGAAATATTATTTTTTTTTATTTTCTGTAATATCGTTTGTCCCTTTCAAAGATTGTTTATAATTATTAATCCTGATGTTTAATGTTCAGAATCTAGTGTCCATTTCAGCCTCGATCAGCCCTGAAATTCGATATTAACATTACTTCTATTTTCAGTAGTGCAGATCGTAGCTGTAATACTTGTCTATTGATAAATACCGCGTCGCATCCTATTTTCCATTCCGATTTTAACGTCAATAACTGGTTGTTATTTATAATGTTTTATACAAATATGCTTTGATATATTTGATATATTTAAATGTATTGCTCACATCGGGTTTTATTAGAATTTATAGGTGTCATCTATCTGTGTCCATATAAATGAACATTCTCTTTTAATAATTAATTTCATTCAGTGTGAGAAATGAGTTATACATTTCTCGTATTTAAATGACGCTTACATATTTCTGGAAAGGATGTCACAAATACTTCTTAATTCTCTTCAATGTTGCCGATTCCTTGTTTAACCACGGATCGTAGCAAGACCGTCAGTTTTGATTGCCTCGATAACATACCAGCAAAAAGGGAACATCCAGGATTGCCATTATTTAATACACGACAGTCACACGGCTTATTTTTTCACTGTAAAATCTTTTTTCTGATTTTGTATTATAATCACCATATTCGCGGCAAACCGACTGTTTAAGCAATATATCCTGCAAACTATTTTACATTTTACAATATATTATTTTATTTATTTATTTAATAGGTAATTATTACAAATCAATTAGATTACTTGATCCTATGTGGCTAGGCCGAAGGCCTTTAAGCCATTACAATACCTACATCCTTTCGCGTTCTAATCTTTCGAATTCTGGTATTCACCCCAAATGGTCTCTCCATCGCATCAAAGCCGCGGAAGAGACCATAAGGTACGGCTCAGGAAAAAACCCCTGAAGGGGGAAAAACCTGCCGTCAGAAGCCGAGTACATTCTAATCTATCCGACGTTTATTTTAACTATTTATTTTCTGGCGCGGGCGTCCCGCCGTCTCCTTCCAGTGCTTGGCCTCCTCAGCACCTGAAATCAAACGGCGCCACAGAAGATCGTCCGCACCAACTCCTCCGCCCATATATTTTCGATCCCCCCTTCCCTTCACGCCCTAATGTGCTTATTACTATGCCAGTTTTATTTTATTTATTATATTGACCTGTTATTTACCAATTGACTATGACTTATGACTTATTTCTTAACTGTTTACTAACTAAATATAAAATTACTGATTACTTATTGTTAGCTTATTGACTTATTAATTTATCTCCAGTCTAGGCTCCGCTCAAACTAACCAGTGCTGTTTTCCCAATCCCTAATTTCAGTTTCCCTAATGGTCCGGACCTTTCCTAAAAATGTTCCTAATTCTTTCATAAATTTAGATCTTTTGTCACCTAAAATGTTTTGGGCGAGCGTTACGTTCCTGTTTAGGAAGTAATAATTTCCCATTCCCATCCATTTGTTTCTCCATGTTTCGGTTG
This sequence comes from Gryllus longicercus, assembly GCA_038098605.1. Lineage (NCBI taxonomy): Eukaryota > Metazoa > Arthropoda > Insecta > Orthoptera > Gryllidae > Gryllus > Gryllus longicercus. Next base: position 727,372 of record JAZDUA010000631.1, on the reverse strand, counting down.
CACAGCAAATTAAGAGGATGTGGATCCAGTCTTCCCTATCACCGCAAAGCACACAAATGCCATTACCGCTTGCGTCCTTTAGTCTACGCTGCATCCATCCCCCAACCCTGAACCAAGCGTATCCCCCTCTTGCGTCCTTTCCGAGAGTATGAACGTAACTTTCGCAACCCCATAACGGACTCACATGGATTTGAACTATTAGCGAACGTTTTTCAGCCGTTGCTGCCCAGATCTCTTGCCTTTTAATATCCGCAAGTCTATTGGAAATCAGCCGTTCTATCTCACGGGTTCCCCTATCTCCCACCATTTCCGGAGAGACGTCTCCCAACCCTGCGCGGTCAAGTAGCCGTTTAATTTTGTACGCCCAGTAGCGATGGTCGCTTCCCTGCCATTGCACTCTAAAGCACTTATGTATAAGTGTGTCAGCCTGTTCATTTGCTAATTTAATCCAAAGTTTAATAGATTTCATTTTAAAATCTCTCCAAATTCCTATACTACCGACCTCTCTTAAGACTCCGGCATTTGCTGCGCACCTAGAAACTCCTAGAATTAATTTGCAATAATCTGTTTCTATGCTTTCTAATCGATCTATCCTATCCACTCCCCAGATTTCTGCCCCATAATTCATAGCTGGGAGAACTAACGATTTGAACATTGTATCGCATACTTTTACCGGCAATTCCGGAACCCTGCGCACTGCACAAACGATTTCTTTGAGCGCAATTCTTCCTTTGCTGTGAGCCGTCAATATATGATTACTCCATCCCCCATTCATGGAAAATTTTGCACCAAGATATGTAAATGTTTTGACGCGGTCAATTTCTTCCCTAGCGTAGTACCATTTCTCTTTGCTACCCCAAATAAACCCATTCTTGAAGACTACTACTTTCGTTTTTTGAATATTTACTTTTAATCCCCATGTTTCACTATACCGTTCTAGAATATTTAAACTATTCTGTAAGCCCTCAATTGTCTCCGAGCATAAAACTAAATCATCAGCATATAGTAGTCCGGGAATTTTCAGGCCATCAATTACCGGAGCCGCTGTATCCGCTTCCTGTACCCACGTCAATAAATCATTTATAAACAAGATAAACAGCAGCGGTGAAAGAGGACATCCCTGTCTTACTCCTATTGTCGATTTTATTTTTTGCGTCGTACTTCCGTCACCGCACCTGACGCAGAAATTTACTTCCCTATACATGCTCTGCAACACTTTTAAAACTTTACGTGAAACGCCTAGCTCATTTAGTTTTTGCCATAAAGCATCCCTATTAATAGAGTCAAAAGCCTTTTCAAAATCCACAAAACTGCAATATAAGTGGCCCCGTTTACGCGCCAGCGCCTGTTTTACTAGGGTATCTAACACAAATATATTGTCGGTTGTCGCGAAGCCCCTCCTAAAGCCTGCTTGCAATTCTGATATTTTACCGTACTTTTCCGCCCATTCACTCAGTCGCCCGTTGAGTATTTTACAGAACAGTTTGCTCAGCGCTGGCAAAAGACTAATTCCGCGATAATTTTGTGGGCAATTCGCATCCCCTTTATTTTTAAAAATCGGCTGGAGGATAGCTGTACTCCACGTTTCTGGATACGAGCCGGAATCAGCAATTGCATTAAATAACTTCATAATACTTTCTGGGTCTATGTGCCACAATTCCGAAATAAATTTTGTCGGAATGCCGTCCGCGCCGCCTGCCTTCTTATTATTCATTGTTAGAATAGCCCTATTTACTTCAGTCCATGTTAGAGGTTCGTCTAATTCAGGCACACTCCGGTCAGTGAAAATACCTTGCCCTGTTTCAATGGTCTCTACTGTGAACGTCCGTGAAAAATATTGCACCCACGCGTCTGCTGAAATTTCATTACTTGAATTTATTTTATTACGCAAAGATCTGATAACGTCCCAAATTTTACAATATATAGATCAAAACCCCTAATATTGTATCTTTGTATTAACTTGCATACTTCAGAAGTCTATAATTGTTGTTAGTTGGTCTTTTGGGGCGACAACAGACAAAATAATAAAATAATTTATGCAATCTTTTGATTTATTGATGTTACGATTTAATGAAATATTGCTATATTCTGTTTCAGAAAACAAAATTATTTAATGACTTTTCGCCTTTTTGGTTTGTATTAACACATTTCTATTTTAATATTCGGAAGAAAATATGTCAGGCAAGTAGTCGCGATAGTAAACCAATGGTAAAGCCTTTGAGATTTTATGCCATTTCGCATCTTGGTATTGATTAATCAAAGAAAAGTGTTTTAAGTAACTGAAAAAAACATGATGCGATGTATAACGATGATTTATTTGTAAAGTCTTGTACGATTTCTCTAACATAATTTTACAGAAAATGCTAAATCTTCTGTCCGCGTTTGAATAATACAGACTTGCAAGAACTGTTCATAGGTCTGCAAATATAAACTTACAATACGCTTTGATCATTCTATTCAGATTGAAAGATGAATGAAATGGCACATAAACAATGATTTGAAAAAATTCAGACTTACGTTTTAAAAGAAAGTCATTAATGAGGACGTAACAACATTAAAAATTTAGTATCGACTTATAAAATATACTTTTTGTGATTGGTGTAGCCAGTATTGTAGCGCAACTACTTATTTTTACTTCTTCATTTTGTATACGTCAGTATGAATAATTACAAAACAATCGGTCACAGTGTTTTCAAATCCAAGCATTCGATATTCCTTAGTACCTGTATATGCATCGGCTCCCAAAAGTAGGCTACCTTAATGAAAGCATGCTTAACGCTTATTGGATGAATGAGAGACAAGGGAAGCGGGAGCCGAGGACACCTCCACGAACTCGTCCACCACGTATTCCACTGCATCGGACGAAATTCCACCCGGGTCCCGGCGGTGGAAGGTGAGCGGTCTGACCACCATAAAAAGGGCGGCCGCTCCAGTGCTACTTCTGGAAGTACTGGTGAAAAGCGAGTAAGGAGTCGCGGAAAGCAGCGGCAGGGAAGCCTTGCACTGAGCATGAAGGCTGCCTTTTGCCGTCGGGAGATGGCGCTGCAGTGGTGACGGCTGTGTTGCAGGGGGCTATGGCGTGGCAGTTGTGGAGGCGGTGGCGGAGGCGAAGGTAGAGGCGGAGGCAGCGGCGGAGGCGGGGGCCGGGGCGGAGGCAGGGGCGAAGGTAGAGGAGAAGGCGGAGGCGGGGGCGGAGGCGGGGGCGGAGGCAGAGGCGGTGGCGGAGACGGTGGCGGAGGCGAAAGTAAAGGCGGAGGGCCGGATATGGGGGTGGAGGCGGGGGTGGAGGTGGTGGCGGTAGCAGCGGAGGAGAGGACTAGGTGGAGAGGAGACAGCTACGAAGGCGGGGACGGAGGAGGCGGAGGCGGTGGCGGAGGCGGAGGCGAAGGTAGAGACGGAGGCGGAGGAGTAGGCGGAGGCGGAGGTGGTGGCGGGGGCGGAGGCGAAGGCGAGGACGGGGGCTAGGCGGGAGTGCAAGCGGAGGAGGGGGCGGTGGCGGTGGCGGTGGAGGAGAGAAGGAGGTGGAGAGGAGGCAACGATGGAGGCGGGGGGGAGGAGGCGGAGGCGGTGATGGAGGCGAAGGTAGAGACGGAGGCGGAGGATGAGGCGGGGGCGATGGCGGTGGAGGAGAGGAGGAGGCGGAGAGGAGGCAGCGACGGAGGCGGGGGCGGAGGAGGCGGAGGCGAAGGTAGAGACGGAGGCGGAGGAGGAGGCGGAGGTGGTGGCGGGGGCGGAGACGGGGACGGGGGGCTGGGCGGGAGTGGAAGCGGAGGCGAAGGCGGTGGCGGTGGCGGTGGAGGAGAGGAGGAGGCGGAGGTGGAGGCGGTGGGGGATGGCGGAGGGTGGTGACGGGGGTGGTGGCTGGAGCGGAGGCGGGGGCGGAGGCGGTGGAGGAGAGGAGGAGGCGGAGGTGGTGGCGGTGGCGGAGGCGGGGACGGGGGCTGGGCGGGAGTGGAAGCGGAGGCGAAGGCGGTGGCGGTGGCGGTGGAGGAGAGGAGAGGAGGAGGCGGAGGGGAGGCAGCGGCGGCCGAGTCGCCAGGCGCCGCCCAAGGCTGCCGGGCGCGTCATTAAGATAAAAGCCTCCCAAATAAAAGTCCGCCGCCATTTTCATTCCGGGGAGGGGGGCGGCGGGGGGGCGGGGCGCGCGGTGGGCATCGAAGCCGCGCCCCCGACGCAAATGGGCGCGATAAGCCCTCTCCGCCCCGCTGCGCCACCCACCGCCGAGGGACGAAGATTGCGGCAATTTGGAGGCGGCGCTCGCGGCCTCTCCGGCCCCCGGCCCCGCCCCCCGCACCTGGACCCGCGCGCGCCGCCGCCGCCGCGTTCGCCGCCGCCGCCGCCCGCCGCCTGCCGCCACAGCTCACCGCTACACTGTGGGCCGGCCGGAAAAAAAGACGCACAAAAAATATTCCTGCAATGAAAACAAATTGTCGTCGTATGCAGAAGACGTACTTCGCGGAGGTAGTGCTTGATATACGGACGGCGTGGGTTTGAATCCCGCATCCTGCTATAGAATGGGAGTTTTCATTGTGTTTATGTAGTCTTCTCGCAACCTCAGCTGCCTATAATATAATCCATCGTTCTTCTCCATATCCGGTTTCATAAAATTGAGGTGAGCTTGTCGTATACCTCAGGTAGTGGCGTCATGAAGAGAGGGAGCGGTTTCTGCATCCATACCGGCAGGGATGAAGGAAAAGGTAATCGGATCTAGAGGTGTTTGGGATTGGGCATTATGAGTTACATTAATTAACTAAAATCCAGGTAATTTCATCTTGATACTTGCAAGAAAATGTGTATTTGGGAATTCGCGAAAATATATTGCGTTTTGTTTTACAAATCTGCGTTACTGTTTTACAATTTCCCTTACACGTAATGTAATCCGTAATGCCAGTAAGATATGTGGTCGGCGTGAGTTTGTTTGTCGCATGTTGAATGCAGCTTTTGATCATGACCTGATCGTGACATGGTAGCTAGTTCGCAGCTTCATGTATGCCATTCTTAATCACATTGATTCATAGTTTCCTGAAAACAAAAATATAATAAAAAAAGAAGAAAGGTTCACCAGAGAAGGTATTTACCTTATCTTACTCATTACTTGGTCGTTGGATATGTTGAGATGTTTTGAAATGTTATACGAAATTCCTCCATTTCACGCAACTGAGTGATGGATCTAGGGGCTCCCTATCTACTGTTCTAGAGGGAGGTGAGAACTCACCTCTGTACCGTAGAAGCGTCTCTGACAGTTCCTTTGTCACGTTCTGTGGAACATCACTTGACCTGTTCTGAAGCAGTCAGCTTGCAAGGATTTGCTTATTTTGCCACAGCTGCAACTCATCTGACTCACACGAGTCATTTGACATTTCACTCTTATATAGTCGCTCTTGACGTATGCCGGTAAATGTCAGCAATATCAAGGTTCAACAAAACATGTACTACACTTATGGGACTAACGACCCTAGTAGTAGACGCGCCCAGAATCATTATAAATCAGGCAATCAATCAATTTCCAACGTGTGTGGCAATAATATTCGGATGTGGCAGTGGCTATTAACATGCCCTCAAGTCATGTTATTATTCGATATGAGTTAATTTATTGAGATTTCCTTCAACTGTCGCATAAATTCTGCCATGTGCGTGGCAGTTCGTAGCATCTGCGCGTTGAACTGTCGTAATCGCCTACACGCTGTCGGTAGTGTAGTTGAGTGAATTATCTCTAATCGGTAGGAGTCCAGTGGTGTGCACTATGTAGTTAGTTCTCCGCTGTGTCCTCTGAGAGGGAGGCAGTCATGAAATAGAGGGGCACTCACGCGGGTAGGGGGGAGTCGTGATCAAGCCGTAGAGAGGGCCACAAAAGCATTTTACTTGAGCAACGAAAACTAAAAGATTACCCCACAAAATTTGCAGTTATAAATTCGGAGGTACTACAGTTGATGAACCTTTGCGGAGGAAGGTAAGAAAAAGGATGAAATTCTGGAGGACTGTGAAAACTGAGGGAAAATGCGATATCAGGCGTTTTGAGGGACATTTTGTTATTGATTTGTTAGAGATGACTCTAAATTCAATAAACTATATAAAGAGTAAATTCAAATTTTTATATATTGTAGAAAATATTATTTCGTCCGTTGATGTGATTAATTCCCTTCAATTCTATGTTGTGTGTGTGTGTGTGTGTTGTGATAAGGATAAAAACATGCATTATGAAATAAATAAATAATTATATGAAACAATGTTCAGTGTCTATGAAACAACGGCTCCAGTGTTCCTCTGACGCAAACCAAAGCCATTAATAATTCAATTATTCAGTAATGATATATGGAATAAACCTATGACCATCCATCTCCCTGTATTTGCGAGCTTTCTTCCCTTTCTTCCTTAACAATAACGGCCAACATGTGAAACATATGTATAGAACATGAAGTACTGGACCCTTTCCTTTCCATTTTTGCTTGAGTCATGTAACTTGCACACTTTAAGAAAATAATTTTGCCCGCGTTTTGCTTTTTAAAAGACATCGTGCGATGCCACCTCCGCCTGCATGCAGCTTGTCAGCGCCCCCGCCAGGCAGCGCCTGCGGCGGGGGTGGCGCCGACGCGTGCTGTCTTTTCGGGAGAGGGACGGGAGCGAGGGTGGTTGGAGGTTTTGCGAGATACTTTTCCACATTAGATCCAGATATGGTTCTGTACAAGGTTCAAGTTTTATGCACCACTCAAGAAATTGAAAAAAACAAAAAGCAAACTACGACTATAACACTATAATTTGGTATTACTAGAACACTGTTAAGAGTCTGTTTGTGCTCTACTTTTTAAACACTCTATACCAGTTTTTTTGATTACCTGATATAGATGGTAGTAACAACTGTGTTAACTTCGAAGCTACATCTTGCTCTATAAGTATATTATTGTATCCCTCTGAGTGTTCATTCGGGAACTTACTGCCAATAACGTTAGCGCCAGTTGCGAGACATGGCATTCCTGCGTGATCCCTACATTGGCATTGACATCTATCTTTCTGAAGTGGCGGCGGTGAAGGGAGGGGTGCTGCAATATCGTAGGGTAGTCTGTTTTTAAATGACTAAAACCACGATTTTTTTCAGATTTTTTTTCAATATTTTTGGAGTATTTTAAGACAATGTTGAAATTATTTTATACATCTTTGGTTTGACTGCAAAAGTAAAATTCATTTTATTCAATGAATGTAAAATGAAATCATTATTTTATTATTTTATTATAGTTTGAGTTCGTTTGGAATGTGATAATCAATTATTATTGTAAAAATTATAATGTCATTCGATCCAATAAATGTGAAATGAAATGATTACTTTAAGGTTTGTTTAGTATGCAATTATAATTTATTACGATTATTGCTTGTTTTGCAAGAAAGCGAGCCCCTTTCACGATAAAACATCAAATTGAACCTGCAGTCAACTGAGCTGGCGCTACCATTTCAGTATTCTACACTTAGAGAGTATGTTATCTTAGAGAGAATGTCAAGCGATGAATCGAAACGATTACGTCGAACAGTCGCCGTTGACTGGTCGAGACAGTAGCCACTAGTAGGTTAGAAAAAAAGCTGAGTTTCACACGATACGTTGCATACAGGTGCTTACGTGCTACAGCTAGACTAACTTATCTTGCGGTAACGCATCAGTTAATCAGTGTTAGAATCCTCTCCAATGCATCAGAACCCTTCGCGACGGTTCTATCTGACTCAATAAAATAGGTGCTGTGAAACTTTGAAACGTAGATGAAGCTGAAAAGAATCAAGGAATGCTAGAAAATTCTACTCCTCCGTGCGATGATCTTCATAAGCCCATAAATTTATATTCTAAATAATTTTCATTCAAAAAAATTGTATATCACTTCTCTTCTAAAATAATGCGTAACGTTTGAATGCTGTTATGTTACTGCTGTATTGACATTCATAAATTAATACGATAAATAGTATCTGTAAATACTCCTGAACATCCTATTTTACTAATGTATAGAGTCAAGTCGTTCAGTTGTCGTGACAAATTTGTGAATGTCAATTACGGAAAATTTTTTGACGTTCAATTGTTGAAGAATTAAGTTTTTGATCAAGGTCGTAATATTCATGACTATCTTCTTCAATGACTACTTCCTTAAAGGTTCTTGTACATAACGGTGTTTTGTGATGTAAATTACTCTCCCAGTTGTCACAGCCGCAAGCTCAGTAGATGTAGGTAGCTCGCTCATAAGTAGTGCAGATGATTGGAACTATCTCCGGCATTTTTCGTTTTTGTTGGTATATAGATTTATCATTTGATGCCACTCCAATGAAGTGTCGGCAAAGGCAAGTCACGCAAGTAACCTAGGCAACTGCGGATGATGCTTTCGTAATCATGGGATTGTACAATATTCTTATACAAGTAGTGTGTTATTTCCTGAGTTTCTGAAGGTGACAAAGGAAAAGGGGACGCCATTCGAAGCACAGACATTTAGAGTCGATGTGACCTTGCGTCACGCGCTGTTCTTAACCTCCACTCTCACTCCGCAGTGCTGGCGTGATGACACTGAATCAAATGCTCTTTCCGAAGCAATTTGCAGAACATTTTCAGGAACGTAGGGATAAATGTAATGCATGTTTGTCATAGGTAATACCACGAGGAATTTATCTGAGAATTTCCAAAGTCCTAGTGGTATTTAATAGGACAATTCTACGAATGAAATTATGTTAAAAAGAGTTCCAAAATGCCTCAAATATTAAAAACAACTGAAAGTTACCACAATCAAAGAGGTTATGTTAAAGCTCATACGCTGTTTATGGGCCACTGGCATGGCGATGGATACACTCCCCCTCCTAAGATAGACGAGTTACAGTTGAGGATTCGCCAGTGGGGACAAGCGGTAAGAAAAACCGGATAGAAGAAGCGATAAACTTTCTGAGATACGCCGCCCTGATTGGAGCATTTTATACGTATAGTTTAACTCTATTGGATTTGACTTCGTAGGTGGAATAGTAAAACTAATAATGCAGTGCATATTGCATTCAAAGAGCGGAGATTACCTGTGCAATAACATTAAATGTATACCAAGGGAGTTTAATTTTTCAAAAATTAGAAGAGAAATTTTCGTTTCAAAATAATCTCATGCTAGCCTCTACAAGGAAGTAGATCAATACGTATGACGCATTACACGAGTATTGCTCTGTTAATACTATTTTCTGGTTCAGCGTGCGAAATTCAACAGCGTTGGTTTTAGTGTCGTCCCCCCCCCCTCATTTCAGCAACGAACACGGACGCTATATGCCATTAACGACCACGTTGTAGAGTAAAGCCTTGAGGTGGGGCCTGCAGCTCCAACGTTATAACTGTGGTGGGATAAGGCGGAGCAGCATGAGCGGAGACTGGACGGAGAAGGGGCGGAGGCTCGGCCGCTCTCCAGGTGGCGCCAGTGGTCTTTTTGGAGCGGCAGCGGCGGCGGTGTGCGCGCTGCGTCCTTGTTAAGTGTCCCCGGGCCTCATTACCATTCGTACACGGCGCGGGGGCAGGGGAGGGGTGGTGGATTTGTGGAGTCTCGTAGTGGGATTTCACCGCTCGTAACGACGTAGCTGGAGCTGTCTCTCGGAAGCCCAGGCGACCGCCTTCGACGGCTTCGCTGCTTATCAGAAGCCTCGTGGGTCACTCTCTTCGCTTTCGTGTTCGTCGATTGGAAAGAGCCGCTTTTTGGCGTAGCGAAAGACGCAATATCTTTATTTAGTTTTAAGCAATTTTGTTTTACTATACTTGTATTTTCTTTATTTTAGTTATGCTTCAGAAAGTTTTTTTTTCTAGTTGAAATCATTTATAAAAACGAAACATGTACACATAGATAACTGAAAGAATTGAAATTAAATTTCACACCTAATATTACTTTGCAAGCGGACGCGCTGAAATACTCAGGGTAACATGAAGTTTTAGAAATGTTAATATTGCATGTTAGTATTTGACATTATAGAACGTATCTACGTATATGAATGAGAGTATTTGAGGAACAGTGCATCATAAACGTGTCATTTATTTCAAGAATATTATAATAATATTACATACTTTTCCCCATATGTCATATGTATTTTGTAGTTTTTACTCTTACCAAATACTTATTACAATAACCCTTACTTAACTTCTTACTATTAATACGTACCTTCTTACAATAAATAAATATGTCTATAGCTGTCCATAAAACACTTTGCATATTGTTAATTTTTGTAAGCAAGAATTAACACTAGTAATTTATTACTAAACATTTTATTACCTTTGTAGCAGAATATTCTCATGTATTCTTGAACTTCTGAACAAAATGTACAAGTTGCAATCGATATTTTTATAAATAGTTTTACCGTATATGATACTCTGATGGCAAATATCCATCAGAATGAGGTCTTTAGATTACGTCAATTATTTTCGTTCCTGTTACGACTACAGTCGATATCGCCACTACAATTACTGTCAAACCCTTCAATATCCCTTGACTATCTGAGCACCATCTCTGCGGCCCTGACACCGTTTGATTTAAGCCCAAATGCTGTCTATAAATTGTTTTACTCGTGTACGACAGTGTGTTTCTATCTTGCTTCGCTGTCTTCCTAACAACCAAATGCAATACTATTGATCACTCGGCAGAATATTGGTAAAGTAAATCAATTTTTGGCGCCAGATAGTTGTATTATTAGTAATTACGAAACGTTATTATAAGACGTTTAAAAAAGGAATTACGATTAGCACAGGAATTTACCTAAGTACAAAACTTTTATTTAAAGAAACGAAAAATTCTGTTCAAATTAAATTTTGTTAACGTGCGGAGCAGTAACGCAACTACTTAAATATTTGAGAATCAGTTACCGATTTACAAAATTTTTGAAAGTAAATGAAAACTAGTTAATTTATGACAATAATGTGGTGATAATTTATTCACAACTGCCCCGGTTTCTCTTCAATTACTGCTGATGCAATCGCAGTAATTTGCACCACCGGCGTTCCTCTTTCAATACTTCCACCTCCACCACCCACTAACCTTCCATCTCAATCACCCACTAACCTCTACCCTTACGCAATCATTCACTCACCTCCTTCTACCGCAATGAGTCGCAAATCTCCTTCCACGTGAAGCCTCAGATAAGCTTCAAACACAAGCGTCCGCCCATCTCCTGCCATCACAAGCTCCCATAAAACGTTTTTCGTCGAACCTTCCATTCCAACCCTCGCCAACCTACCAACGCAGCCACCGTCTTGAAAGACAGTCACTCTCCTACGTCTTCGTACTCCAGGTACCCCAAAATGTTTAGTACTAATTATTATTACCTTAATCCTCTCAAACAGCCACTGCCGTCCTTCTTCCTCAACCATTCGGCTATCTCCTCCTTATTAGGCAATAGTCCGTAAACTTTCTACCCCTTTTCTTTGCATACCTTTTTCCACATTTATTTTCTTATTTATTAATTTCAATCAACATTATATATTTTTCAATTTAAATATCTTATTTAAATTTACGAGATTAAGTTTTAAGAATACTTTTACAGATTCATTTATTCAAGGTTGGCTTTAATTTTATTTTGTGGAGTAATTATAGTAGTAAAGTGTCCACTTTCCTAATTCCAATATAGTGTATTAATTATAATTTTTATTACTATTGAACTTGGTCATTGAGGAGTTATAGAAACTTTTGCAGCCCCAAAATTTCGCAAACAACGACCAAGTACAAGACCTTTTTCATTAGTTACATTGTACTTGAAATAATTAAAATATTTATTAAAAAGATACTACAAAAATAATTATAATTTTTTTAATCTTGAGAAATAATATGAGTTATTGTACTTTCATTTAAAATCATTTATTTAACCCAAAATCACCTTGCCAGGCGCCAAATTACTGCATTGGAATATCCTCCTTACTCCTCAGATTAGTCATCTCCACTCTTTTTTCTCTTTCCACTGCAGAAAACACTTTTGAAAGGGCTAAGATTCGTGGACGCTGTTGATGTTACAGCAAATGCGTGGAGAGCACTACAATTAGTATCTCAAAATGTCTTCCAGGAATTCTTTCAGCCCCTGCACACGCAATGGCAGAAGTGTATCACTGTGAAAGGGAACTATTTTGCAGGAAATGTGTAAATTGCGTTATGATATTTATGTTTCTATTTCTAACAATTTACAGAAACTTCTTGGAGCAATATCTCTCTCTCTCTGAATATATATATATATATATATATATATATATATATATATATATATATATATTGTGACATACCTGGTGATGCCTGGTATTTCACTGCAATATATAACACTAAAGGAGGGTATCTTTTCCGTGAATGGGTCCCTGGATAAGTTGGTATAATATTGGGGAAGCTAATCAAAAATGGAAATACAATCATGAACAAGATTTATTTGCAAATCAAATTTGTTAATTACATGATCTGACAATCTTTATATACTCTGCCTTGGTACCAAGAGTTATTATAACAGACATTTATTATACTTTCGGGACCCCGACCAAATACCTTTGATGCTCGTAGAACAGCTCGCATCGACAGGATTGCCGACCTCTACAGCAGCTGCGGGCCGTCGGCGACTGATGGCGTAGCGGTCGTCCTGGGCTGGTGACCTTGCGGCTCCTCCCCGACTCGGATCTTGATACCGCGGCGTTGCACTTCTCTCGAACCACCTTCCGTCGATGAATTTAATTACTCAACCTGCATCTATAATGCGTGCTGGTTCTAGTTCCGTACCACACTGTTTCGGTAAGGCTTCCACTACGCTAACTAACACGAACGCGATCGAATGTTCTATCGACGCGAATCTTTTATTCTACTGATACTTTAAATAGCTCATTCACGTGTCTACTATATTCCAGTCGCTAGTAGTTCATTAACTATACCGCATGTTCTCTTTGTCCATGCACTACCGGCGGGATTTTCGCCACACGTCCGAACTCTTCGCCGCTCCGCTAACGTCTGTCCTCTTCGCAACTTTCCTAACGACTGCCCGCACGTGCTCGCTACCCCGTTGCAACCGACGTTCTCACGCTGGCCTCCCGGCGATGGCACTGGTGGCGGTAGCAACCGTCGCTAGCTCCCCTTGCTGCTCGCAGCGCCCGGCGCACGTACCGCGCAGTCCAAAGTATCTATTGATTTCTTACACTAATGTTTAATTAGTGTAATGAAACATATTATTTGTTTCATCACCCCCCCCTTTTCTTTTTTGGATTTTTCCCGCCTCCGGAAAAATTCACTTTAGTATCATCGTCTCTGCCGATGGTTGCACTATGTTGTATATTACAAGAATCCTATATACACTTATACCCTAAAATCGAATTAACACTTGATTGTTTAGATTAACACTAAGATTACACTTATTTACACTTCACTATTTTCCATACCTATGGGACAGGGTCTTAGGTTATGGAAATTGTAGTGTCCGACCACTTCTTGTTTGTCATTTATTAACTTAGCCACATTTTTATCCGTAATTTTCTCTATCACATATGGTCCCTCATATAATGGGAAAAATTTTGCATACAGCTTCAAATTTGGGTTTGATACCTTGGGAACTCGTAGTAACACTAGTTGCCCTTCACTGAACTTGTAACTCTTCTTCTTTACTTTCGATTTCCTTTCCTTCCCTGACTTCACTAATGCTTGGTATATCTGTTCTGATGTTTTAGCTGGTTCCTGCGATATCTCGGGTCTCTCCAACGCGTATAAGATGTGGGGCGGTTTGTTTTGAAAATGTGCTTCCCACGGGGAGATTCCTGTGCTATCGTGGGGGATGTGGTTCAGCCAGCGGTTAATGTCCGGAATTAATTTGTTCCATGCTGTATGGTCATTCTTGCAGTAAGTTCTGAATAACCTTGATAGCTCTCTCATTATCCGTTCGGACGGATTAGATTGAGGATGACGTACCGTCGAGTGGATGGGAATTGCCCCCATTCTGCGTACTCCTTCTTCCCACCTTTCACTCGTGAACATCGTTCCATGGTCGGATAATATCCTTTTATATGATCCGGCGACTTGAATAAACCTCTCCACTAGTTTTAAGCAGTTCCTTGAATTTACCTTATTGATTGGGTACACTTGGACAAACTTTGAAAATACATCCAGGATTACGAATATATATTTATTACCGTGGTCTGTACGAGGCAGTGGTCCGTACACGTCCAGTGCAGCCAAATCGTTTTTCTCTGTTGGTATTATATTCTGCATCGGGCCGTCATATTTACGATTCGGATGTTTTGCCTTCAAACATGTCATACATGAGTTTATCACCTTTCGGATTTGTTTCCGCATTCCTTTCCAATAACACAGGGACTGTAGTATTTGATGGATTTTTTCCGCACCAAAGTGTGCCAATGATGTGTGTGCAAATCTGATTAATTCCTTAGTGCAATCCTGAGGTATCCAAATTCTCCATATTTCCGGGTTATCTTTGGTTTTAATTAGTACTGCTTCCTGTACCACTTTCCACCTGTCCTCCTTTTGCTGCAACGTTGCGAATTCCGCCTCTTCTTCCGCCATCTGTCCTTGCTTGAATCTTTTAATTTTGCATATCTCGTCGTCACTTTCCTGTAGCCTGACAAGATCATTCCAGTCGAATACCGGTGATCTCGAGATTCCTAGATCAATCGCCATTACGTGGAAATCCCTGGCGTTGGCGTATTTACTGTCCCTGCCTGGTTCGTGTCTACTTAAAAGGTCTGGTGGATAATTTTGAGTCCCGCGACAATGTTCTATATCAAAGGAAAACTCCTGTAATGCTAATACCCATCGATGCAGTCTGTCGTTCTGCAAATGACATCTGCTTAAAAATGTTAGAGCTTGGTGATCAGTTCTTATTGTAAAATGTCTTCCTTTTAGGTAGGGTTTAAATTTTGCTACTGCCCATATGATGGCGTTCGCCTCCTTTTCTGTGGCCGAAAATCGGAGTTCGGGTCCTTTCAAAGTTCTGCTAGCTATTGCCACTATTTTCTCCTGTTTGTCGATCACCTGGTATAGCATTGCTCCCATACCGAAATCACTGCTGTCTGTCTGTACCACGCACTTTTTTGAAAAGTCCGGATGTGCAATGAAGCAACTGTTATAAAACATGTCCTTTACTTTCTCGAATGCTTCTTGATATTTTTCATCCCACTTCCATTTTCGGTCCTTTTTTGTTAGTTGGTAGAATGGATGCATTGCTTCTGCGAATCGCGGGCAAAATCTGGCGTAGTAATTACAAGTGCCAATGAATCTGCGTACCTGTTCAACTGTTGTCGGTGGTGGTATATTCTTGATTTCCTCGATGGTTTCCGGCTTCATGCTGATTCCTTCTGTGGTTATTACGTAGCCCAAGAACTCTATTTTCTTAGTGAACCAAGTTGATTTCTTCACATTCAGTACTAAATTATTTTCCTTTAATATGTGAAATAATTCTCGTAGGTCTTCAAAATGCTGTTCTATTGATCTGGCTTGTAACACTATGTCATCCACATATGTTGTAACCCTGTTCTGCAGTTTTCCTTGCAAAATCTTGTCCACACATTGAATCAACGCAGCTCCGCTATTGCGTAACCCGAATGGCACTCTACAAAACACATAACATATTCCCTCAAATGCGAATCCTGTATACTGCTGGTCCTCTTCCGCCACTTGCATTTGCCAATAAGCTTTACTAAAATCGGTACTAGAGAAAATGATGTTCCCTCCAAACCTCTGCAATGCTTCTTCCACCGATAACGGAGCGTCTCTGTATGGTTTTGTTACTGCATTTAGTCTTCGTGCATCTAGGCATAATCGTATTCCTCCATCTTTCTTTTTGACGATCACGATTGGGTTAGTGTAGGATGTCTGTGCCTTTCTTATGATTCCATCCTTTATCATTGATGCTAATAATTCAGAAACATCTTGCTTCAGCGCTGCTGGTATCGGATAGTTACGTTGTCTAAATGGTGTTGCATCTGTAAGTTGGATTCGAAATGTGAATCCCTTTATTGGGGCGCGATTCTTCTGGAATACTTCTTTATTCTCCATCAGCAGCTGCAACAGTTGCTCCTTGTGACGCGTATTTAATATCTCTATCTTCTCCGTCTGCTGCCTCAGCTGTTCTTCTAGTGATTCTTCGGCCACTGCGCCCGTGCATGCTTCGTATCCTTCGTCTATCCCCAAATCGAATCCTATCGCCTGGCTCCCCAACTCCACCACTTGCCGTTCTAGATCAATAATTGCTCTGTGATCGACCAGAAAATCCGTCCCTATGATTATCGGGTGTAATAACTTTTTGACTACCAGGGCCACTATCTCGTATACTTGGTCGCCAATCCTGGCTCGAAACATTATTTGTTTTGTGATGGGGCTTGACTTCTTCTGAGTAGCTCCAATCACATATGCCCTATTCATAGGCAAACACATTATTTCTTTTCCTTTTGCTTTTAATTCCTCGTACATTTCCTCCGACACTACTGTAGTCGTGCACCCTGTATCTACTAATGCTTCTTTAACTACTCCCTCACATTCCATCGTAATCGTGGGACATTTCCTGATTCTGATCGCCGAGCTCTTACTTCTCTGCCACGGTTGGGCATCGTGGGTTACTGGCTGTATAGTATTTATGGAGACCACGTTAACTTTCACAATTTCCGCGTCCGTAATGGGGCCACCTTTCACCACGGACTTTATTGGTTTAAATAGTGCTCTTGTTCTCTACTTGTGCTAGGCTGTGCTGGTTGGTCAGATACGCTTCCGCCCCCGCCTCTTGACTCCGTGCGGTTTGGGTTGGGTCCGCTCCAAGCCGGTCTCTGGTTCCTCGGCTCTGGTCTCCATCCATCACCCCCTCTTCCGCGTTGATTTCCCTGGTAATTAGTGCTCCTGTCACTCCCTTGCCCCTGATTCCGTTCTGTTCTTATCATATTAATGTTCCCCTCATTCCTATTTTTTGGTGCGCCTGCAAAAGTTAGGTCGTACCCTCCTAACACATTCTGAAATCTCTCCAAGTTAGTGTGCTGCACACTACGTAATAGATTCTGCACCGTAACTGGGAATTGTCTCGTTAGTACACATATAATTTCTTGATCGCTCATCGGTGGGGATAACGTTTTGTATTCCATGATACGCCTTGTTGCGTATTCCCGCAAGCTTCCCATTGACTGGTTGTAGTGATTATTCATCAAGCTGATTTTAAAATTAATTTGAATCTCCTCATTCCAGTACCGCTCAAAGAACCGATCTTTAAATGCCTTTACTGATTCGGGAAACTCATCAAATGTATCGGCCCATGTCCTTGCGTTCCCTTCCAGCATTAAATATAACAATTGTATCTTACACCTTTCCGAGGTATTGATAACAGCTAAATGTCGTTCTGCCGCCTTCATGAATATGCACGGATTTTCTTTACCGTCTCCTGAAAATTTTAGTGATCTTGGAGGGGTGAATGGTACCGTCCCGCTTGCTGCAATTGGGGATGCCTTGCATTCTTTTATTTGTTCGATCTCTGTTCGTAGTGACACAACCTTCTCTTCGCATTCCCGCTTATTCTCCTGCATTTCTTCCTTGACTACCAACTGCATCCTTTCAATTTTCTCGTCCTGCTTGGCGGTTTTAGCATCTAATTGCTGGTATAATTTATTCTCTAATTCTCCCCCCATACTAATTACTTGAGATTCTAACTCCTTTTTCTGTTTCCCTAATTCTTCGGCAGTCCATTGCTCATGACTTTCCACCCGCTCCGCGATTTTGGTCATCTCATTCTTCGTTAACTCAATTTGTTCTTCAGCGCGTCCTATTCGCCCCCCTATTGCATCTAATTTCCTATTCTGTTCTTCTGCCAGCTTCTTAATCTGTTCCTCTGTGAATAATTTCTGTTCGTCTAATTTCCTACTCTGTTCTTCTGCCAACTTCCTAATCTGCTCCTCTGTGAATATTTTCTGCTCCTCTGCCGACCTTCTAATCTGCTCCTCTGTAAATATTTTCTGTTCGTCTGATTTCCTATTCAGTTCTTCCAATATCTTCCTATTCTGTTCTTCGGCCAACTTCTTCTGATCTTCTGCCGCCTTCTTCTGATCTTCTACCGCCTTCTTAATCTGCTCTTCTGTTTTCCTGCTCCGTTCTTCTGCGATCCTATTCTGTTCACCTATTTCATCTAATTTCCTGCTCTGTTGATCGAACATCTTCATCAATATCTGTATGGGGTCATTATGGGTATTTTCCCCACCCCCCCGAGTCGGATTTCCTACTGCCTGGTTCATTGGAGTTGACGTAATTTGTACATCTTTATTGAAGCTGTCCCCTGACGTATCATCCAACCGACTTCCAATACCACTATCCCTGCTTTCCGATGATATGCTATTATCGATTCCTACAACTATCTCCCTTACTTCATCCGCCTTCTCCTCCCGGTCCAGCACTACATTTTGCGCCTCCATTCTGTTGCTTTGGGCTATCCGTTCGATCCTCACTTCACTAAATACTCGCACAAATTTTCCTTTTGCCTCACCTAACAACGGTACAACAGTTATCCTATAACTTTACTCTGCCCGCCACAGCACTGTATACTCTTTATCACTGCTATAATGCACTAATATTTCAAATGCTAAATGCTGACGAACACACCCTCACACACCACAGAACACAATAAACATATCCTCTACAATCAGTAGTATTATTGCCACTTGACTACATATATGCTGCTGATAAACTTATTAACATTGTTACAAACTACTCTCAAATTTTAATAAATCCACTATTAATTTGGAATTACTTCTCAATACAATTATTGCTATATTATGTACACAATAATCACTCACAATTACATGTCATATCTTCTCCATAAATTTCCCTCAATAGTACTGTATGAATATTAAAAATATACATTCACAATGCTGCTATACATTCCCCAACCTAGTATCCTTTCCATTAGATTCCACACATTTTACCATCACCAATGGATAATGCACTGCTGCATGAACATTCCCAGCAAGTAATGTGCACAATTTGTACAATATTAAATACCCTGATATTTCCACAAGAATTGTTACTACTTCCAAATTCTTTAATTTCCATGTTATTAAAAACTACCAAGCAATTCAAATATTATTAACATGTCTTACAAAATTTGAAATTATATTACATTATATCATTTGCAATATGTGCATGAGTAACTTTCATAAACCCAGTAACTGTTGTATTAATTTTATACTGGTTGCTCTCGAATAATTTCCTATATCTGCCCACAATTAATTACACAACAAAATTTCTGTAATTATCAAATATACCTTATGCTTACATGACTTATGCATGCTTTGCTAATACATGTACTGTTACTTTTTGTTCCCTATAATAATAACCTGTACATTGCCTGCCTATTATCTTTAATCTGCATTACTATACATCAAATACATGCCCAGTACCTTCCAATATTTTACCAACTTTCCTAAGGCCACATTTCTTAACTACACGCTTTCCATCTGTTCGGGCGCCAGCTGTGACATACCTGGTGATGCCGGGTATTTCACTGCAATATATAACACTAAAGGAGGGTATCTTTTCCGTGAATGGGTCCCTGGATAAGTTGGTATAATATTGGGGAAGCTAATCAAAAATGGAAATACAATCATGAACAAGATTTATTTGCAAATCAAATTTGTTAATTACATGATCTGACAATCTTTATATACTCTGCCTTGGTACCAAGAGTTATTATAACAGACATTTATTATACTTTCGGGGCCCCGACCAAATACCTTTGATGCTCGTAGAACAGCTCGCATCGACAGAATTGCCGACCTCTACAGCAGCTGCGGGCCGTCGGCGACTGATGGCGTAGCGGTCGTCCTGGGCTGGTGACCTTGCGGCTCCTCCCCGACTCGGATCTTGATACCGCGGCGTTGCACTTCTCTCGAACCACCTTCCGTCGATGAATTTAATTACTCAACCTGCATCTATAATGCGTGCTGGTTCTAGTTCCGTACCACACTGTTTCGGTAAGGCTTCCACTACGCTAACTAACACGAACGCGATCGAATGTTCTATCGACGCGAATCTTTTATTCTACTGATACTTTAAATAGCTCATTCACGTGTCTACTATATTCCAGTCGCTAGTAGTTCATTAACTATACCGCATGTTCTCTTTGTCCATGCACTACCGGCGGGATTTTCGCCACACGTCCGAACTCTTCGCCGCTCCGCTAACGTCTGTCCTCTTCGCAACTTTCCTAACGACTGCCCGCACGTGCTCGCTACCCCGTTGCAACCGACGTTCTCACGCTGGCCTCCCGGCGGTGGCACTGGTGGCGGTAGCAACCGTCGCTAGCTCCCCTTGCTGCTCGCAGCGCCCGGCGCACGTACCGCGCAGTCCAAAGTATCTATTGATTTCTTACACTAATGTTTAATTAGTGTAATGAAACATATTATTTGTTTCAATATATATATATATATATATATATATATATATATATATATATATATACAAAGAGAGAGAGTGCATATACTACTTTACTATTAATTAAAATAGAAACGGGAACCCACAAGTACGGTTCCGTTGTGACCTTAGCTGTTCTATCGCTAGTTACCATCCCTCCTGCTAACTTCTCTTGTAGCCCGCCTGCCTCCTCCCTCCGCAACCGTCATCCTCCTCCCAACCCATCCGCGCGCTACCCCCTTCCCCTGCCGCTGCCTCGACCTCCGAGCGGCCGCTATTAATCGCCGCAGTAATCGCAGGGGCCGCGCTTCCGCCAACGCCGGAAGCCCTCTAATTTCCTCGGGGGTGGCAGCGGCAGCGGGGGAGGCGGAGGCTGGACGGGGGAGGCGACGAAGGCAACGATGGGGCGGCGCTGGAGGCGTAGGACCGTTGGTGGAAAGGGAGTGGACGAGGCGGTGGGTGTGAAGGTGGCTTCAGTAGGGTGGCGGGGACGTGAGCGTCGCGTCGTCAGGTATGCAGCTCGCCGAGTTTGCGGCGCGCTGCATACCCGCGATGGCGACGGGTTGGTGACGGGGACGGTGGCAGAGTGGAGCAGAGGTGCAGCCGTTATGGCCACACGAACGTGGGTGGATGGGATGGCAACGACGACGAAGATGAGACGATGCTGCTGCCGTTGGACCGGTGGTGAGGGCGGGGGGAGGAGGGTAGCGGCGACGGGAGTGGCGGGGACTGTAGGGGTGGCAATGGGGCGAGGAACGTAAGACGGAACGTCTTACGTTCGGAACGTCTCTGCGGTGGGACGTCTGGTTAGGATGGCGGGGTAGAGGTGGGTGGAGCGGCATGGTTAGGGGACGGTGCAGCTCTGGTTAGGATGCCGGGTGGAGCGGCATGTGGTTAGGATGGGCAGCGGCAGATTTGGCCAGTGGTCCGGTGGCGGCAAGAGCGGGAGGCGGAAACGGTGTGGATGGCGGCGCAGGGCGACAACAGTGAGGGCGGCTGGGGAGGGGTCGGGTCGGGTCAGCGGCTTCGCGGTGGGTGCAGCGGCGGCGAGGGCGGTGGAGGCGGTGGCGGAAGGCGCGCGCGGTTTTTTCCGCGTCCGGCGCCGCCCTCCGCCGCCGCTCCGCCCGGAAGAAGGGCGCCGCCCTCCGCCCTCCGCCCTCCGTCGCGTCGCCGGAAGAGGTCGTCGATGGCCGGCGAATTCCCGCGACCGAGCGCTGTTTATTTCCGCGAGGGGCGCCACCGATCGCCGGAAGCAAACCGTCTTAGCGACGACCCACGGCTGACGGCACGAGGGGTCGGATCACGTCCAGGCCACTGGCGTCGGTCTGTAAATGTGATGAAATGTAATATGATCGAGGATACAAGATGATATATTGATGTTACTTAACATGATAAATAATGCAGCTGTGAATGAAGTGAAAATAAATATTGAAAAAAATATATTTTCGTCTTGATTGTTGTATAAATATCTTTAATATTAATTATGATCACAGTTCATGTCGAATAAGATTCATACACTGTAGTGAAATAAATATTTATTAATATTTGGTGCGAAGACAATATAGAAATTCAGCACATAATTAGGAACTGGTCCT
Source organism: Gryllus longicercus (assembly GCA_038098605.1). Taxonomy (NCBI): domain Eukaryota; kingdom Metazoa; phylum Arthropoda; class Insecta; order Orthoptera; family Gryllidae; genus Gryllus; species Gryllus longicercus. Next base: position 705,399 of record JAZDUA010000631.1, on the reverse strand, counting down.
CTGAAAATGAAAATGTGAGTAGATGAATCTCTGGCAATTTTTATAAATTAATACATTTTAAAAGGCTTCCCCTCTTCTTTTCAAAGGCTGTATAGCTGCTATCTTCATTTCTTTATTAAACACATTCCTATATGATTGATAAAACCATCGAGGTTATTGAATCGGTTCTTGTTCATTTACCCCCAAGAAACAGTCGTTCCAAAATCAGTAACAATTTTTATGTGTTAGCGAGAGCTCCAAACAATTTTAATTAACGTTGAGCAATAAGGAAGATAGTGAGGCGGACGGTTTATGCAGCATGGCGCAGCAGCATCCGACGGCAGGGAGGGTGGAAAGCTTAGAGCAAGAATACAAACGAACTGGTGGATCCTAGGCGACTGCGGGGGGCGGGGCCAGGAAGAGAGGTCCGCGGAGCAAGAAAATAACGAGGGAGCGGTCGGAGGAAAAACGCAGGAAGCGGGCGAGAGCGCGCGCAAAAAGCCCGAGTGGCGGCGGAAGAGCGCCGAGAGGGAGGAAGCCGCTGCCTCAACCGCTCTGCTCCGCGGCCGGTCACCTCCCTGCGCCTCCCCCGCCACGCCTCGCTCCACCCGCCTCGTTCCGCCCCGCCACGATCCGCCCCGGCTCTGCCTCGTGCCGTCTCACCCCGCTCCGCCCCGCACGCCTCGCTCCACCCCGCCCCGTCCCGTCCCGCCCCGTCCCGCTCCGCCCCGCTCCGTCCCGCTCCGCTCCGCCCCGCCCCGCTCCGCCCCGCTCCGCCCCGCTCCGCCCCGCTCCGCCCCGCTCCGTCTCGCTCCGCCCCGCCCGCCCCGCCCCGCTCCGCCCCGCCCCGTCAAGCCCCCCCCCCCCCCCAAGAGCTATCGGTGCCGCTGGTCCCTGCCTTTCCGTCGTCTGCCGTCCCTGCCTTGCCAGCCTTTCCGGCCGCTCCTCCGCATTACTTCTGTAATGGAGGGGTGGGGATTTATTTTATTTAAAGAGGTTATAATAATCATAATTATCTTTTATACTTCTCTGTTCGCTAAAAAAATAATTTATTTATTTGTGTCAGAGAGTTGTTCATACGAAATCTCGGCACCGAAATCTTACGTAATAGATTATTCTATTTTTGTGAACAAGACAGAAATTCTATCTAACTTTGTGAAATTAAACATATTCGCCCCTTAAACACAAACATTTATAATCTGGCATCGGTTATCGAAAAACACATACAATCGGTTTCGCGACAATAAAGACATTAAAAAAGAACACAAAAAGAATCTTTCTCAATTAGCTTCCCCATTTATACTCTATTTACATGCACACACACTCTTCGTTTCCTTATATACTTATGCCATGTTGTTTAATAATTTATTTAATAGCTTTAAAAATTATATTTATGAACAATTCTTCATATTCCTACACGTCAATAATTATTGTATTTATAAGTAATTGTTAATTTGTATCTTTCACTTCGTCATTAAAAAATCTTCTTTCGACAATTAACATTTATGCTTCTTCACTGTTAACTACATAATTCTATCTGATTACTTCGTTCTAGCTCTTCTCACAACCAGAGTTTAAACAGTTCTCTTATCCCACACGTATGAGCACGTTCGAGAACTTCTCTATGGTACCTCCTACCACTACTAACGTTTGCGTGCATCTCCCCCGGCAGTTCATACCTCGCGCTGCTCAATTGTTCTTTCATGCGCAGTATCATTCGAATACTCGTCTCTTCTTCACGAGCTACGCGTACCGCCTTTTTGATTGGCCGCTCGCCTATCGATACGCGATCTGTTTATGCTTTGACTATATATATATATATATATATATATATATATATATATATAATTTCTTTTGTAAGTGTTTTCATTGAAACCATCAAATGGTCCATCACACTTTTTCCCATTTAAATTAATATATCTTTTATTTCTTTCTTCCTTTTCTTTTCTTTATTTTGTCTTTCATTATTTTCTTTGTTTCCATCTTTCTTTTTTGTTTCGTTTCTTTCATTATTATTTATTTATTATTTAATGTTTACATCACGTTCTGTACTTGTTATTCCTCAAGAGAATCTTCAAATACTGGAAGGTTTTAGGGTTATGTATCTGCGTAGAAATGGGCTCTTGCCTTGATGGAAATTCTAGAGACAAACTGCTCTAATCAGTTGTTTCTTGGTTTCTTTTGACTGAGCCTACGATAATGACAGATAGTGATCTAACTCAACGAACCACGTACCATATGCAACATGAGTACAGTGAGTGTTCGTACAGTAAAACATGTAATGAGTGTGATATTGTTATTTTCTTCGTACTCTTTCCACACATAGTAAAATTTCGTATCAAACCTGAATCTCATGGAACTAATATTTTTCTGCATTAGACATGATTATGCATTATGCAACAGATTATGCATATGTTCACTTTATACAGATTTCCGCATAATGACGGTTCGGCATTGAGCAAGTTTTAATGTGATATGCCAAGGAAAGGGGAAAGTTTTGTACCATTTATGAGAGACCATAGAGTCGATAACCTGTTAGTGAACTGAATAGGGAGTTACCCCTCAGTTCTACATCAACCGGATTTAAGACGAAAAATGTGGAAATTGTTATGAAAGATGTTATATGGTAGAAGGAGAGGTTGGCGTATATGCAACCCGCAGCACTTGTTACTCTACAACACTCCACCGTGCTTATCCCGGAAACAATGTTCTTAAAACGGCTTAAAATATTATGTCTAAAAATAGAGAAAGCAATTGTTTTTAATGTTCTAGTTTATTTTTGGAGGGTACCGTACATCGTAAAATGTCAGAAACCTTGTAGTTGGGTTCCAGCATGAAAATATTTTGATATTTGATGAAGGCTGGGAACAGGGATGATGGAGCTACCACGAAATGAAAGTAAGGGATCAAGGGATACTCACTGTAAAGGTGCTGGGAAACGCTTGTTCCACCACAAATGCCTCTTGGATGGAACGGGAATCCCAACGGAAGTCCCAAATACGGATGATGAGCTACCTCAAGGCAACTACCTCAACCCTGTGGGTTGCCTGTATTTATATACTACTGTACAGAAAAATGCTACTGGTGTAGGATGGGGGGTGACACCAATATTGCCCAGGTAACAACAATTCTCACTACATAACTGCGCAACAGGTTCCCTACGTATTTTTAGTAGATATCGTGAATGATGGCATTCCTGAAGCGACGGAATTCGCTGCCTCTGTATGACGTAGTGCCATATTTAAGTGTCTACCAATACAGGCCAAGTCGCGGCTAGGCAATAGGCAACTTTGGAGATCTTTGGTGTTAGAGAACATTAAACAACAAACGCGATTTGCGAGTCTGGACTCGGAAGCCAACGACATCACTTACAAACCCTTTGAGTACTTATGTAGGACGTGAGGTGGACCGGAGGCTTCGGCAGGCGAAGACGCCCGGGGCTGTTGCCCAGGCCGAGGGCCACGCGCCGGCCGTTGATGACCGCTCACGCACCGCCGCCACGCGCCCGACCGCCCCGACGCCCCGGGCGGGCGCTGGGCGAAGCGCAGGGGCGCGCCCCGCCCATTTCCTCCCAACCCTCTCGCGCCAACCGAACGGCGCATCACGCTGCGCTGCTAATGACTCTTGGCGTGGGAGCTTGGCGTGTCGCACACCTCATACTCAGGATCGTTACTCCGACGAAACAGTGTTCATTTGTTTTTGGTGTTGCATCAATTATTTTATTTCATATTGTTGAAGAGAAAATCTACGAACAGGTTTTCAATTATTTTAGAATTATATACAATCTAATCACATTTGATGATGTGTTTGTGGCATTGAAATCAGAAAAATGATTATAGGAACAAATTCTTTAGATTCATCTTACAAGATATCATAGTTGCCATGCAAAGTTTGGTAAATAATAATAATAATAATAATAATAATAATAATAATAATAATAATACTGAACTAATAATAATGTACTGAACCTTCAGTAAAGCAACCACACACCTGGTCATCATTCCTGTGTGTGGTTGACGTACCGACCAGTAGATACTGTGAATAATGTATAATAATAATAATAATAATAATAATAATAATAATAATAATAATAATAATAATAATAATAATAATAATAATAATAATAATAATAATAAAGCCAATGATCCCAGTGTAGGGTAAGGCCTCCCACAGTAGTGGAGTGGCTCAAAGTTAAATTCACTTTCAGGTGAGCTAACCCTTGGCTGTTTTGATAAAGTTAGCCGAAGAGCGCTTTTTGATAAAGCTTATTGTCCACTGTCCATATTATTGACTGCTGTTACGCACCGTCTGCATTGTTGTTGTTCACTGACCATATTGTTGTCACTGACCATATTATTGTATCACTTGTTTTCCAGTGCACCACCATCACAGTGCTCAGTCCACTTATTGTCCGCTGTCCGTTTTGTTCGCTATTGTTCACTGTTGATCGCACTCCTGACCTTATTGGCCGCTGATCGAGCTACAATTGTCGTACACATTACGTTCACTATGTCTAAGAAGTTTCCACAAACTTCTATTTCTCGTTTCTAATATTGATTTATATATCTAATATCGCTTGGTGCATCACAATTGGGGACAATATTAATCCTCGTATGCTGGTGCTTTAGCATAAACGTACTGCGAGCATTGTGAAACCCATACTTCGAGAGCAGTAGCAGGCTACAGGCATGCGGGTGTCCGCTAGAAAATTGTAGCTGTAAGAGAAAGTTTTCATCGATTTATCTGTTGGTCATGCACGATCAAGCGCGGTAATTGCATGTAGTGAAAATCAATTGAATATCTTCAACTGAGCTGGCATTATTCAGTTAGGTAGGTGTGTTAGTATGATTTCATTGGGCATCGTTATTATTGTACATTGCATTCTAACAATAATTTCATTTAACTGAACTTCATATATTTCAATCACTTCATTTACTATTGATGTTTTGTTAATGAAACATTGGTGTTCTTTTCTAAATAAAATTAATGTTTGTACGAAATGATGTGATTGCAGAGATAACGCGGCTAAGAATTGTCCAAAACAATATTATTAAAATTATATATATATATATATATATATATATATATATATTTATATATACAAGTATATACTATATATACAAATAATACTACGTTCTTTTCCATATTATCCATCACTCTCTCTCTCTCTCTCTCTCTCTCTCTCTCTCTCTCTCTCTTTCTCTCTCTCGTACAAGAATAAGAAACAGCCGAGCTTCACGGGAGATCTGCAAGTGTAATTTCCAATAGATATTATGCCCATTCCAAACCGTCTTCTTTTTCTTCTTCTTCTTTTGGCACGTCGTAATCATTATTAATAGAATTAATTGTTAATATAAAACGTAAGTTTGGGAACGTTATATTACTCCATTTCGTTCCTATGAGAGAGGTATTGTGATTTAAATCAAGTTATTTCAATTCATTCTCCTATTTTTTATAATACATGGAAGAAAAGATGCGTTGATTACTTTTTTCCCTACTTTCAATATAAAGAGACGTTTGTACGAGGGGTTCAGTCATTTATGATAGATTTTTTTCGAAAACGGTAATTTCTATTCAATCAATAGTATAATACGAAAGAATGATGAAATTGTAGGTATTGATGTACGAGTGTAATAATACATGGATGAAGTATATTACATCACAAATGAGGAACGAACGAGATTTGTAAATTTCATACAAGTGTATTAATATCCATTACTAAGAGTTTCAGAGAGCAGTTATTAACAATTAAAGAAAATAAATAGTATTTGAAACTAGTTATTACTGCCTTTTCTCGTATTTCCTATCATTCAATTTCACTTCCGTTCAACATTTGAATATTGGGCTGCGGTTTACTGTCACACCATAGCCAGTCGCCTCATTATAGGAACGAAATATTAACTAGAACGATTACTAATGATTTTAAGTCGCAAAGTATGGTTTGCAAGCCACACTGTTATTTGATAGTCAAGGTTGCTGACTAACAATGAAGCTGTGTCGTAATATATCATTATAAAAAACACTGTAGACATCTGAAAATATAATTATGGAATGAGAAGAAATTTAAACAATGAAAAAATCATAATGTTCAGTTTTTATTTTAATTTATGCAGCTGATAAGTTAAACAATACTGTTTTTGCAGCATAAGTTTTACATAACCATCAACAATTAGTTATCTGCCAGTTTTAAGAAAATGGAAAACAAATTTTTTTGTAAGTAGATTATCAAGAAGCCGAAGCATTATCTTTCCACAAATGACTTGCATTTTCAAATGATAAAGTTTGTCACTGTCGATGTCACTGTCGTGCAAATGCCTTCCGGGGTCATCCCACCTGAAGCTTGCCGTTCTCCCCGGGCGCGAGTCAACCGTCTCCCGGCGCCCCCTTCCCGGGTGTGAGAAAAAATCGCTTCCGGGCGGGGGAGGGGGCCGGAGGGGGCCGGAGGGAGGGCGCCTCCCACGGCGCGCGCCGCGCTTCCCGCGCCCCCGGGCGGCGGCGGCGATTCGTGGAGTTAATTACCGGCGACGCCTCGAGCCACGCGCCGCCACGCGCCGCCCGTGCCGCCACCCGTGTCGCCTCCGCCGCCCCCGCCTCCCCACGCTGCAATTTGCCGTCGGCGCGGGCGCGGCGCGCGCGGCATTTGTCAGCCCGGCGCGGTGGCGGTGGCGGCGGTGGCGGTGTGGCGGTCGCGTGGCGGTCGGCCGGCGCCGAGGGCCGGCCACAATGGCGGCCAGAAACAATGCAATCAGACGCCACGCGTCGCTCCCGCCGCCGCCGCCGCCGCCACGCGTGAGTATTAATGCCCCGGCGGAGGGAGGAGGCGGGAAATTGGCGATGCCGAGAGGGGTGGCGGCGGGCGGGCCAAAGGGGAGGGTGGAGGGGAGGTGATTCGGTGGGTGGTGGCTGGATGGCTGGAGGCGGAACTGCTCTCAAAGTGGTGAGACTACGCGGTCATGTAGATCAGGGTTGGGTTGAGAGGTGCTTTCCAAATGTTTCGCCTATACGTGGAGACAACTTAAGCTCTGTGGGCTTGGTCGTGTGTACGTCGCCTAGGTACGAGGTCTGATGACGGTGAATTTTCGACGATAGACATGCAGCTGTGAGACGCTGTTTTTTATCTTAATGAATCGACAATGGCTATCTGTAAACGAAACATTATACAGGCAACGGCGCCAAGAACTTTATATTGTTGCAAGACCCTACCAGCAATGCTGTGATTGTACGGATAGTGCACTAAAATATAGGCATGTGTGACTTCATGGGTACTCACATCGAACACAGGCAACAGCTTTCATATATACAGTTATTTATTTACTAGAAAAACAAATATGTACAGTTGAATTATCTACCCTTTACTCACTAGCTTTGATAGATCCACTAGCCCCTGATCGCGGGAGCGATCCAAATCCGATTGATGATCGGTTTAATTCATGGCACTCACCACTCCTAAATTTGAAACGCGCCTAAAGCCAAACTTCGGTGACCGGATGTGACACACGGACACAAATTCCTTACAGTCGCATCAACCAATGACATGCCTTGATCGCAGGGGCGATCTTAACGGACTGATAATCGGATTAACCACTCCTCACCTCGGAGAACGCGTGCAGCATCACTCCCACGTGACCGCAGTCACACACGGAACACGAAGTCCCCAAAGCCGCGTCAACACGTGACTTGCCTCACGAGCCAAGCTCGCGGTTGCCACGCCCCGGCGCAAATTTTGTGCATCAGCACGAAGTTCTCACACTTTCTTCAGAACCCACTCACTGTCTCTGTACTCTCCTTTACATAGCTGTCCGTCATGTGACATACTACGTCACGCCGTCTCCGCAGGTCGCTTATGCTTGCACGCGGCTCCGATGTTTTGGTCTCCGGTCCCTAAGATCGGAGAACCCCAGAGCGCCCCGTGTCTCCCTTGACCGCGCGCTCGCTTTACAGAAAGCCTTTCTCTCCTTCCTGTGGCGAGGCGTTTTCCTGTTGCTAAATCCCTTTCTGCCCGTCCTCAATTACCTAGCACCATACACATGCTTACTGTTTTTCATACAATTTAGCACCCAATTCGGTTGATCATATATTTGTACTTGCAAACTTGGGAGGAAATTCTATAGACGAAACCAGGCTAGAGTAGGGTGTCAACGAAATTATGTCACGTATCTGAATAGCAGGGAGCACGAGAAGATGGTTGTAGGATACGGGACATTAGGAATCCGTGAAGGTTGAGCTACTCAGCAAGGGGTGAAACATCAGCAGCGAGATGTGTGGAGCAGGAGTCGATTGAAGTCGGTGATGAGGAGGGGAGATAATAATATGATGGTGACAGGAATAGGCAGCGGATAACCAGAAACCTTGAGATTGGAAGGTTAGCGATACACGGGTACAGATATCAGGTGTGCATTATGGTGCAAAAATACATGAGTAATTCTCGTTTCCCCAGCAGCAACATTTCCATCATTGCATTTATACCGTGGGATAGGTAATTACATGGGTAGGTTGAGATAGCGCCAGAATGTAGAGGCGCACGTAGCAAGGGGGCAATGAGGTCACGGTAGTTGCAATAAAGAGCAGTAAGCAGTAACTGCGAGCTCAGAAAGTGAGCGATCGATTGGTGATTTTTTTTCCGTGCGCAGCAACTGCCATGTTCATTAGTCCTGTTTATGTATTGCATGCAATATCCCGGTAGGTCGCGCAGTCCCCTCAAAAACGTGAGATTCGACGCCGACCTACACTTTGGATTACGGGAGTTTCCCGCTTCCAGGTATCTCCGCTAGCAAGGCGCCGCACCCGCCGCGCCAAGCTCTATACTCTCGACTTGTCTCTATACAATCTCTATACTCTCGATCTGTCTTCCGACATGTCAGTAGTGAAGTGCACGTAATTTTGAGTGTGTATGTAAGTGGGGGTGTACGGGGAGTGTAGATCACAAGGATAAGAAAAAGAAGATCGTGCACAGTTTATGACCCATCTGTTAAGGTACTGCGTATAAATCCGCCTGGTGTTCATCGGAAAAACCATGGAAAACAATCGACCAGCCTCCTGTGGTCAGTGGTTTCCTAGGAAGGGTAGAAAATCCTCCCCCGGGGAGAGAGCCGACGCGCGACATACGGCGAGGAGACGTGGGCGGCAGCGGTGGCTTGAGGGGCGGGCTTTGCGTCGGGGCGAGGAGAGACGTCGGGCCAGCGTCCTCTAGTCCGTGGCATTCTAGCCAGCGTAGAAAATCCTCCACCGGGGAGAGGGCCGACGCGCGGCATACGGCGAGTAGGCGTGGGCGGCAGTGGCGCCTTGGGGGTGGGAGCTGGGTGTGGAACGGGCGGAGGCCGTGAGATCGGAAGGTGGGCGCGTGCGGGGCTGAAAGGGCGATCGGGCGCGGGGCCGTGCGCCGGGCGACGGAGTGACGCGTTGGTTCCGGTGCGGCGCCCTGCTTTGCATGCGCCTCCGCCTCCGCCCCCGGTCTCCTGTTCCTGTTCCTGTCCCGGCGCCGCGCCGCCTTTGTCCGCGCTGCTGCCGGGATGAGTCGACGTGTTGGCCGCACCCTTTTGACTCCACTCCCTCGCAGCCACAGCTCCCTCCGCGCAAGCATCGCGTCTGCAACATGGGCCCTTTTGCCCTCCTCTTGGCGAAGCATTCAACAACACATTCAACATGATCTCTTCCTGCATTGTGAATCATTATTTCGAGTTTCACGATTATCACTAGAAATGTAAATGCACTTGCTGTTTTTATTGTTATTTTTCCTTAACACATGAAACGCTGTTTCGCGTAAGTTGGTTAATTGTCAAGCATTCTAAAGAATATGGTTCCTTTATGGGTCATACGTAACGTACATGTATACTCGTATACTGACTTCTACACTCGTCATTGAATAATTATAATAAAATATTTTGTCCAATTACTCTTATTTATGTATTTTTAACATTGTATGTATCTTAGTAGTAGTCTCCTCTGATCCTCCAGGTGGATGCCGTAGCACTATATTAAAAAATGTGCCACGACTTTTTTGTGATGCTTCCCCACATTGCCTCCGCGAAATGATCTGATTATCCGTCCCCAATGATGGAGGAAGACCATGACTACACGCCGAGTGCCCTGAGATCACTCTGAGGCTGCAGTCGGGCTTTCGAGTCAGGGAGAAAAAACAGAAATTCCTTTTCCAGTCTGTAGTAAGCATACTTGCGTTTCGTTGTGTTTACATTGTTGTCCCCCCAATTGTCACTCCTATTGACGTGAACACGAAAATTTGTTCTTCAATAATGCCTGTAAGTATTTATCCGGCAGAACGAGGTTTATCTCAATGTCAACGCACTCGTGTAGGCACACGCGAGATAATAATGAGTTACGAATCTCATAATTGTATTCCAATTTCGCTCTATCTGACATTTTATTTAGTTCCTTTAATTAGTTGTTACTCAGTACATACTCAGTTTTTCAAACAACAAACGCAATTTAATTGCATTCAGTTGTAGAGATGTTACACTCTGAGTACAACTGGATTTTATTATCTAGGCTTTTATTTTTATCTACCCTCGCCAATATAGTGTTTAAAGTAATTGCTAATGGTTACTATTAATATAAAAAATCATACGTTGTAATAAATGTTCAGAAGTTATAATTACAAATTTGGACATCATCCATAAAACGTGGTCGTCCTTCTGCTTAGAGAAATCAAGACAACCCAACGCATTTTCTTTTAAGCAAGAATGAATATTTTCAAGAACCCAGTAAAACACATCCAAACCATTTAAACAGTACTAAATTGATGAATTACTATTAGCTATAATATCTTGAAGTTTTAAACATGAACAATCTTAACTCAGAAATAGCTACTTTGTTTCTAGGTGTCGTAAATACACGAATTAGCTTGTAAAAATTTACATTAGTATAGAGGGGGAATGCACTGAGCAAAGACATTGATTCTGATGTCGTCGTGAAGAGTCTGAGGAACAATGAAAAGTAAAACAATAAAAATCGACAGAATAAATTCGAAAAATATTCAATTGAAAATACTAAAATTATTCGCGATATAGCCTGTTGTGAATTAAAAAATATTCAGAAATGTAGATAACTCCAGTCAGTGAAAATATCGGGTGGAAAGAACGCAATAAACTCAATTATATCAAGTGGGATCATTTGGTATAGGTATAGCAATCGGCGACTGGTCAATGGTATTAAAGAAAATGAAAGTTCATCACATATGAATAGTAAATATTTGTTTTGATTTCATCACAGACCTATTCACGCAAATTCTAGCGATGGAATTCCAACTGCACTCTCTCCATTTTATTGTTTTCTTAGCCAGTATAATTTGTAGACATTCCTCCCTTCACCTTTTCTACAACTTACTCCAAACGTTTCTTCGTGTTCATATTTATGCCAATAATGCTTTCGTATAAGATATTGTTGAAGATTTTACTTAAATTCTCATTTTTTCTTCATGAAAAACTGTATAAAGATGAGACGTTTTTAAATTCATAATATATTTGAGTGTGTTGCAAAAATGAGGCATTTTGTAAATTCATAATAGTTTTGAGGCTACGAGAACACTAGACGACGGTAAACGTCGGTTAGGTAGAATTGCTATCTGAATACTGATCACGATAATAAAGTCAACTTACATAATAATAACTCTTAGAGCGAAACATTCGACAACAAGACTATCATGGATAATATCGTGTTAGTATAATGCGCCATTATACCTGGAGAAAATGTTTGCATGTAGGTTGTAGAAATATTGGTACCATTGCTTAGGCCACAGCGGCATCACCCGGAGACCGAAGCTAACGGAGGTCATTTCTTAATATGAAGGGGTCCTCTTGTGAGCCTCTGTTCACTACACCTGTTCTTTTCTTACGAATAATAATCTCCTATGATTCTCTAATGCCTTCATCTTTGTTGCACATCTAGTATTCAAAAAATTCTGTTCAAAATTAATGGAAAGACGGTACCCGTACATAGAGCGGTATCTGGTTTACCCATTTCCTTGATATTGGTAATCAATTCTATGACGTAAGTTTCACAGAATGAGGAAGAAGATGAGAACAATAAAAACAAATACGGAACGTCCCTTCCGCGCATTTCTCACTTTTCGCCCGTCATTTCCGCCGTCAGAATCATGCTGGTCCCGTGTCCTTCCTCGAGTTTCTTGCGCTGCGCCGCAAAGAGCGCTCGCGATCCGATTATTGCGGCAGCCGCATTAGCGGGACGAGGGGAGTTGGGTGGCGAGGGCGCGGTGGGAGGGGAGGAGGGAGTCCCGCAGCGCGAGCCCATAACGCACCCATTACGCGGTGACGCATGGCTCCCCCACTCCTCCACCCCCGCCGCACCCTCACCCGTCACCTCCGCGGCCTCCACTTCCCCGCCCCGCTATACACCTCTCTCCTGCCGTCCCCACCGCCACCGGCACCCCGTCGCTTCCACGCTGTCCTCACTGCGCTGCGGCCTCTGTGTCCCCGCCTCGCCCGCCACCACCCAGACTCCTGTCCTGTCACCCCGTCACTACCACCACCGCGTTTCCCGTCTCTAACGCAACCACCACCGACTCTACTGCCCCGGCCATCCACTTTGCCCTTGTCATCATCGATGTCCACCCCCTCCCCGCCCAGCAAATCGCCCGGACTATCCTCTCCTTTCTCTGAATCTTCCGACCCCGTCACACTAGCCTCCATTGCCTCCATTGCCTCACACTAGCCTCCACCTCCGTTGCTTCGGGTGAGGTGGCTCAGGGCATCGAATGATGTCACTTCAGTGCCACTGAACGGGGGGTTCTAGGGCTTGTGTCCCGACGGTGTCAGAATTTTCGATATTAGCTATATAGTTAGATCAAGTTCGACTGCTCACTGGAGAAACATTGTAGTGACCGGCTACTCTGATCGGTATTTTTTTTGTAGTTTCTCCAATCAACAATAAGCGAATGCCGTAGCACAACTCTAACAAACGGACCATGGACCATGCGCGATCGTTCCTTCTCTTCTTTTTCCTATCTTCATCCTTTAATAACACACACACACACACTGTGGCGTCATATCTGTCGCCAGTACAAACGTATTATATTAGCCATGTGGACAGCGCTGGCGGAAGTGACGCGGGGCTGCACAAGGAATGCCGGGTCGTGAATGCAGGTTTGGGAACCCCAAAAGCCGGCGGAGGAGCGCTGGCGGGCACTGCGGGTGACGCGCTTCCGTCAACCTGCCACAGGGTATATAAGCAGAATTCGACTTGAAAGCAGCCTTCTATTCTTATGATTCTTCAGAGGTGAGCGCGTCGGTAGGGCGTCGTGAGGGTTGTGCGCGGCGTCGCATGGTAATGCATAGGCTACCGAGGCGGGGAATCGAAGCCGGCGTGCTACGTCGTGACAGCAGGTGCGGCATACTCGCATGTATGCTCACGTAAGGTACTGGTGCATCACACCGGGGATGGTAATTAATTATCGGGCCAGCGGTGGTGGTAACCAGGGAAAGTTCCTTCTTGTAACGGTTAACTTCAATTGTAAATATTGTATATAGTGTTATGGTGTCGGAATATCTTATTTCTAATAAATACTAAATATTTACAAGCCGTTCACGTCTGTAATAATTTGCCCCGGCAAAGACGCCACAACACACACACACTTAAAAGCATTACACTGATACACATGCAGGGAAACATGTCGGTAACTTGGGTTGGGGCTATAACCTGATAGACGGAGAAACTCCCGCTACCCGACGTGCAGATCGTGGCAGAATCTGACCATTCAGCGAGGGTGAACACCGCCGTCTCCCGTGATAAAAACATGCACTACGCTTCAGAGGATAATGACCATAGCCCTTTGCGCACCTGGAAACATGATATAACCAATCAAGCCATCCTCACCATCACCCCCAGTCTTACAACGCCGTTACTCCCGTCTCTATAGCCTCTCCTGAAGCTCTCGTCGCCATCCCCAACCTCACCTTCACCTCTACATCCACCGACCGGTCGGGGTCGCGATCCTGCCATTCCCACCGCCCTCTCCGTCCCGCCTTCCTCGAATCGTTTCCTAAAATCGCTGTAGAGAGGTTGGGACCAGAAATACTGGCAATGGATCCACGAAATACTAGGGAACAGAACTTCAGAGGTCGTTGATCTGCGTCTCAATGTTTTGCGAGCCAACAATGCTAGATCTCACTTCGATATATTGCGAATCTAATGTGTGTAAATCCATAAACAATTTTTGGTGGTCAAAAATAGGTTTTGCAGTACTATTCCGCGGGATCCTGTTTGAATTTTAATGTGTACATAGGAATTTGCCCTTGGTTTCATTTGCAATTTCTTTACGATTGCTATTTCTTTTTACGTGAGCATTAAACATTTTCAAGTTATATAAACTGTCATCTCTTTGAGCTTTACTTCTAGATTACATTGAACACGCATCGTTTCATTCGACCCGTACTCAATCGTCAGTTGTGCTAATGCAGCTGTTTAAGTTTCCTTCTTAAGTTAGTAAAATTTAAGTTTTTGACTTGCTAATTAAGAGGTAAGTGAATAAAACATTAGTTTTAATTCAAGACCGTGCATAAGTGATTTTCTTTTTCATTTTTTTCAATAAAATATTTTAAAAGCGGGTCAAGTCCCAACTATACGTGAATTCAAATGGGTTGAAAATGTTGTGTTTGCTACATTCAAGGATGCTGTATAGTAATCGCGAATGACAAAAGTCAAAGCCTCACCGTTGACTTGGAACTGTGCGAAGCGTATCCAGTTGGCCGTTCCAAATTAGCAAGTATTGTTTAGTATTACTACATTAACACAACGTTCATCTTTTCTAACCAACGCCACCTAGTACACAGCACTTTCCTTCCGTGCGCCATTTCTCCTCCATTTGTCAAATAAGTACTACCCCTTCTTCATTTGTCAAATGAATACTCCCTTGCCTTCCGCGTCATTGCGTGTGCTCTTCGGGCGTTGCATTGCATCCTGCTCCCCGAGCAGCCTGGGGAGAGCTCCTCGCGTTGGCAACGGCTCCGCGCACCGTCGCCACCGTAAATCGCAGGCCCCGCGCCTCTCGCCACCGCCCAAAGAGGCGGGGCCGGCTGCCTGGAGGAGAATTCTGGCGGCCAGCTGCTCTGGTCGGTAGTTTTCCGCGGTTTCTCGGATCAACACCAGGCGAATGCCGGAGCAGTGCCCTAACAAACGGGCCACGGACCATGCGCGATTTTTCCTTCCGTTTCCTTGTCCTATCCTCACCCCTTACGCACACACACACATACACTAATATCCACTACACTACCACACATGCGAGGAGCTAAGAGCGTGTACCGGCTGGGGTGGTGCCCCGCTGGTGGGAGATACCTGGTTGGGAAAACCCCGCTAGCCGACGGTAGGTCGGCGCCAGATCTCACCATACAGCATCACCGCCACCTCTCGAGCAAAAAAGAAACATGCATTACACTTACGGGACTATTGACCCTGGTAGTTGACGTGCCCGGAATCACTAAGCAATCAGCCAATCCGGAGAGGCCGGACGACAGTGTGTGGTGGGTGGTACGTGGGTGGAGACTGTGGATGGGTAAATGAATCACTAGTGCATTGCGCTCATTTATGGGCAAATATTTTAAGTATTAGTTGCGTGAGGGAAGTGAGGCAAGAAATGCATTTGTATTTAGGTGTAAAATAAGTTTTGTGTTCGTTGATCACAATAATGTTTTATGTTAATCGTGGATCCGAATCCCGAAGACTCTAGTAACTTGGAAGTGTGGGAGTAATGCTGGTAAAATTTACCGTATTATTTTTTTAATTTTTATATGCTTTACTTTATTATCATGCACTACAACGTTTTGAATCACCACTCATTATATAGCGCATACCGTGGTATACAATGTTTCTTGTTTATGATTTTGCTAAAAGTGGCATAAACACTCGCGTGCTAGGGTTGGGAGGTATAGGACAGATTGGGAATGGGTGACGGGAGCGGGGACTTAGATTTTCGTCTCACCAAATAACGCCCCTTGTTTTAAAATTAGGTTTCGCAAAAGAGGTGTTGACCGTCTCTATCTGCCATTATGCTAGGTATAATGTGAGTCCCGGCATACGGAATACTTTGACTTCTTATAATTCCATTTGAGCCTGCAAATATTTACCGCTGTTTCTTTTCTAATGTTGCTTCTTTGCCTAAAAAATAATTAAAATTAATTTTATAACGTCATCTGGAGGATCTTGAGATAGTCACATGACCAATAGGCCACTAGCTTTTCGTCTCATTTATGAGTTTGATTTGAGAAACGGTTTTTAAAATATTGACATACCCGAAGTCAGTTAAAAATCCTTAATAAACAGTGAAATATTCAAATTGTTGTAATTCTGTAACAGCAGATGCTTTCTTTTATTATTTGTAACGGTTACTGAATACTAGTTTAATTCGAACGAAAATTTCTCCGTTTGAACTTCATTGCACATCTCTGCCAGGGAAGACCAATTTCACTTACGGATCGTTCCAATAATTGACTCAACTCGTGCTCTAAGAATGTTTTCAATCTGAAAAATACTTTCTTGAGCTGGGATCGCATAGACAGTGCGATTAACGATATTTTTTGCTGTTGCTAGTAAAATACCAACACCATATTCGAGTGAGAAAGATTACTTCTTTTTTCGTAGAGTGTGAAACTTAGGGATTGAGTGCATGAATGAGTCAACTAGTGAATTATAGAGACCACAGGGCCCATAGAAAGTGAAAAATAAGAGCGTGGGCGGATTCATATTGAAGGGCTATAATTGAAAGGCTGAAGCCAGATACAATACAAACCATACCAGTCACAGGAAGTGGTTAGAGCGTGGGCTGTATTTATTCTGTATCAAGGCGTTCATTGAATAAACGAGACAAGTTTCTAGAAACAAGATATGACACACATTAACCAAAATCGAGACATTAACATTATTAAAGGGAAATTTCGTGTGGCTGAAATGGGTCATCTTCTTACTACCCTAAGCCAGGTGCAGAACCTTGGGAAGGGAAATAATGGAAATCCCCCCTCCTAAAAGTTTTAAGTTAGTATTAATTTTAACGTATCACAATACTTTTAAGCAAAATTATTTTAGGATAATCATTAAAACGAATAAAATCTTATAGCAGCGTAAGCTGAGTGTAGCCTGCGACATTTTACAAAATCAATAATCTGATATATTCGACCAAACCATTTTGAATTTCCCCTCCCAAAATTTGTCTCTGGATTCGACCATGCCTATGCTCATCCATTGAACATGAAAATATTAAAAATGGTACGTCATGTTCTGCAACAGACTTTTTCCAAACTATCATCAGCTCACAGTTTAATGAACATCTTAGAGCTCAGCAGACTATCATGGGCATGTTAGCACAGAACATTTTCTAACACAAAGTCTAGTGCAATTCTCAACTCATAAACCCACGAAGAAAACATCCGTCTACCCACAACCACGCGCGGAAAGAGGTGAAACTGTTTCCTGCAGCGCGAGCGAGGCGGTCGAGGCGAGTCATGTGTGCGGGGAGGCGCCAAGGGGGCGTGGCGGTGGCGGCCGGGGGGGGGGGGGCGCTTGAAAAATTGAGCCTTCGCGGAGCTAGCGACGCGGGTTGCGGCGGCGATATTGTTTATTTAGGGAATTAGCCGGGCGGCGGGGGCGGGGTGGGGGTGGGGGGGGGCGCGGCCCCCGGGGGAAGCGGCGTCGCCTTTGTCCGGCGCCGCGACGGCGCTGTTGACTCGCGCTTTGTGACTCCGCGATGGGACGAGGCCACCGACGCCCCCGCCTCCGCGCCGCCGCCGCCGCAAAAATATATGATGAGCCTGTAATAGCGGGGCGCCGGCGCAGAGGGCCGTTGCTTGCCAGCCCCGCCCCTCACCGCCCACCCGTGCCTCTTCCCCGGCCCTCCCCGCCCCGTCCTGCGATTTCCCTCGCCCCAGATCTCCCGTCCCATCGTTCCCTGCCTCTACCCAGCGCTGCGTCCATCCCGCGCCGCCCACGCCCCGCCACTCACCACCCGCCTCTCCATTCTTCACCCCCCGCCCGTCCCCATTCCCTCCCACTCCTTCCTTCCCTCCTCGTCGCCGCCTCTACTTTTTTTCCTTTTCGACATCCTTCTCATCCCCGCCCATCCCCGACCGCTATCCCTGCCCTTCCCGCAGCACCGCCCCCACCCAGGATGTTATCGCCACTATATTCCTTCCCCCAACCTCTCTCTTCCTCCCCGCCCGGCCCTCGTCACGCCCCCGCCTCTGCAAAAATATATGATGAGCCCGTAATAGCGGGGCGCCGCGCTTGCCAGCCCAGCCCCCGCCCCCGCCCCCGACTCAACTCGCGAGCGCTCGAGCCCCTTCGCGGACTCCGCGCCCCGCCCCCTCTCGGATTTTACTGCGGTCGCTAATGCACCCCGCGCGTTCCGCTCCGCGCCGCCGCCGCCGCCGGCCGTCTTCCCGCGGGGCCCTCGAGAGCGCGGCCGCTGGGGAGAGGCGGAGCCCGAGGAAAACGACGCGCTTGCCAGAGGGACGGCGCGGAGCGGCGCGCGCGGCGGTGACGCGGCGGCGGAGGAGGTGGGGGAGGCGGTGGGAGGTGGGCGGTTGTGGGGGAGGCAGGCAGCGGTGGGGACAGCGAGTGCTTAGAAGGAGAAGGGTAAAGTACAGACGGTGGATGCGATTATGTGTTAGTATGAGTTGGGTCAGTGAGGGTATGGAAAGAGGTTGTTGAAGTAAAAAAGGTGGATTCGATGATTTTCGTGGGTGGGTAAAGCGTTGAATTTAGTGATGGTGTGGAAGGAGAAGGAAAAAGAACAATACGTGAGAGGAAGACGAAGACTATCGTCTGTGGGTGAAAAAGGTGTCGACCCACCAGAGGTCGGAGTGTATGTGACAGCGTGGGGATTGTCCATACGAGGGGGAGGTGATGGGAGGAGGGGCGGGGCTGGTGTGATACCCTTGACGTGGGTGGCATGGTAGGGGCAGAGACGCACAAGCCGAAGATGGATGAGTAGTGGTATGAGGCCTGTGCAGACCACAAGAACATGGAACACGTGGAGGCAGCAAAGGCCACGGGGATGTGCAAAGCGAGGCCTGGTGGTGCCGCGGCGCTTTCAAGAAAGCAGGATAGGGAGTCGCCGGGGAGAGAGAGAGCTCAGGCAGAAGGTGGGGAAGGAAACGAGGCTGTAGATGGTGGTAGCGGTGATGGTAGTGACGTTTGGCGAATATTCGTGGGGTTGGGGGGTAACGGGGTACAGATTAGAAACGGAAGGGAAAGGCATAGGCGGGGGCAAGAAACGGAAGCGGGGATGAAAACAAGGGAAGGAGAAAGCGGTGCGGGAACATGAAAGAAGGTTAGGCAGGGCGGGACGGTACAGGGAATGAGATGGACCAGAAGGCGGAGAGTAAGCGAGGCGTATACCGAAATAAGCGGGGAGGGAAATAGGAGCATTGGCTTTGGCGGGGGGATGGTGACAATGGAGGATTTTGACGTGGGCTCAGAGGCGGAGTTAGGGAAGAGTCAGGGTGAATTTCGAGGCGAGGGCAGGTGTTTGGCGCGGGACAGGAAACGGGGGCGGGAGAGGGGCCAAAACGGGTGGGAGTCGAGAAGATGGCAGCAGAGAATGCCATGGCATGAAAGAGGATGTATGGGAGGGGATGGGGAAAACGTTGGCGGAGGCAAATACGAGAAGTGAGTTGGGGAGGAGGCACGGGCTGACACTGGGCGCGGGGACGGGTCGTTGCATAGGCGGCGACGGAGGCGAAAAAGGAGGCGGCGGTGAGGCAGTGTCCGCTGAAAGGGCGGCGGTGAAAGCGGAAAGAAGGCATGGACGTTGGCGGGGGCATGGCGGGCCGCGGGGGCGGGGCGCCGGGGCGAGGCGCGGGGGTTGGGCCCGGGACGGGGCGAGTGGGCGGCGCGCGGAAGTGGGGCGCGGGGGGCGGGGCGCGGGGGCGGGGGAGCGGGGGCGGGGCGCGGGGGCGGGCCCGGTGGCGGAGTGCTGCAGCTGGGCGCGGCGGGCAGAAGCGGGAGAGCTGGGATCGGGGGCCGGGCCGGGCGGGACGCGAGGTCGGGGCGGGGTTCGGAGCGGGGCGCGGGGGGCGGGGTGCGGGGGCGGGGCGCTGCCCGCTGCAAGGACGGTGTGGAAATGAAAGCCGAGGGATGCCATGGCCGACGGCGGAGTATGAGGCGGGGCGCGGGGGCGGGGCGCGGGGGCGGGTCCGGGCGGTGGTCGCTGCGAGGGATGGCCGGAGCTGCCTCAGGGGGAGGCCGCTGCCTCTGTATATTCTGTAATGTATTCCGTATAGAATATGTCCCCATAGGACACTAACCTCCTCCTTTCCGGCGTCATTATTCACATTGGGCTCCCCAGCGCCGCCCCTCTGCGTGTCGTGCGGTGTAATTATATTCCGTCTATTTACATGACAAATAAAATGACATACTGCGCGTCCGACATAAGATAATCCCTCTCTCAATGGAGAGCGCTCGTGACAGCGATCCTCCTATTCAAAGGTTAGTAAACACAGGCGGCTTATATCAATGTTGTTGATGGCGATTCATGCTGAAAATTATGGAATGTGCTACTCGTTAATATCATTCATATTTATGTTGTTCTCGTGAATACTGCTGTTTGATATTTGCTCTCTGTAATGTGCCGTATGACATTTGTCAGCATGAATTGGTGGATTGAGCAACTGATGATATGATACATTTTACTGTTCGATTGTTACTTCATTCCCTTGAATGCAACTCGTCGTATGTCGAAATATTTGTGCATTGACGGGTGGAAATGCTATTAAAAATTTATAGCATTCAGGAAAAACAATATGTAGAATTAAATAGTAATGCAAACACATCTCGTGATATTATAATATTAAATAAAGAACTTAAAGAATCTAAAATTATTGAAAAATCTAATTATAATGTAGCTCATTAGTGTTCGTTATAAATTAACCTACGTCACTATTGATGGTATGAGACACAATGGAAAAAAATCATGAATAATGGAAGGTTGTAATATTCATTAATCATAGTCAATTAAGTTTATATTTTGCTGGCAATAACATTTCAAACATATTATTAAAATATATACGCACGCCGCTCTGGTCGGACTCAACAATTCAGTATTTTTTTTTGTTACTTACGTAATTCCACAATAACGTGAATGTAAGATCTGATTAAGACGGGAAATGGCAGATATAATTTATCCGGGTATTTAGCCTGTTTTTACATTACGCAAGTCGGACTAGGCACACTGAAAATTCCCCACCTATGGAAAATATACCCCACCCTCTCAGCCAGCATGGACATTGCGAACTCGGATTTCCGTAGCCAGTGTACTAACCGTCTCGGGGCGGTTGGACTCTGGGATCGGCGCTGTCGTATTGTTTTCATCATGTGTTGACTGTTGGGCTCGCGTGTATGGAGCAACGGTCGAGAAGAATTATCCAGAAGCCGCGCAGATAATATTACTAAAAACACTCCGTTCTCCCGTTACGGCGAACGGGCTGACAGTTCGTGTGACGAGCTCAGAGCCCCGGCCGCGCCCTGAGCCTTCTCGGGTGTCACCGCCGCGGAGGCCGCCCGCCCGCCCGACCACACGCGCTGCGGGTGCTGGACCGCGGGCGCGGCTGCGCGCCTAGAGGCCGCAGGGCGGGTGGTCACAGGCGGTGCGGCCACTGGGGTGGTCACTGGGGGTGCGACCTGATGCGAAGACATGGGTGAGCCGCTGCGCAGACTCACTGGCTGCTGCCGATGAGCTTCATGCGTCAGTTTGCGTCATTATATTAGCGGGAATTTTAGTAATAATATATAGCAAATAATAAATTTAAGGGGTATAATCCGGTGGCAGCTAATTACATAAATATGATAATATATATTACATGCAAATTAGACAGTAATAATATTAATAATTATTAATAATAATAATAATAATAATAATGGTGCAATAAAAACCACCGTAACAACTATAAGATTAACATTAATAGCAAAATAATAATAATAATAATAATAATAATAATAATAATAATAATAATAATAATATAAAAACGGACTGATTCGTATAAAATTAAATTACTTTAAGAAAAAGGAACTTCTATGGTCTAACTTCGCACTGAATGTTTGTTCAATTAAGATCACACTGAAATGGCACTGCACTTCACTTCACTTCATTTCACTTCACTTCACTATGACCTCTAGATCACTTTCTTCATTCTTTCTCTACTTTACGCTGCACGACACCTCACTTCACATATATCACTTATGTGTCATCGGCAAAGAAGGTTATTTGTGAATTAATTAAATGTGAAATATTTGCAATGTAAATATTAAGAAAGATAGGTGATACTAGAGAACCGTGAGGTACTCCAGCGTGTATAATGTATTCGGAAGAAAAAGTATTGTTAATTTGAACTTGAAATTTACGCTGTAATAAAAAACTTGATTATATTTTTTGTAAATATATAGGAAATCCGAATATTCTAAGTTTGTAAAGTAAACTTTCATGCCATACTTTGTGAAATGCTTTTTCCACGTATAAAAATATTGCAAATGCAAATTTTTCTTTTGATAACTTGACGCTATAAAATCTGTGATTCTTAATAATTAGCGCGTTGTGGAATGATTGGATCTAAATCCAAATTGATAATTTGGAAGTAAATTAATTTGGTTAATAAATTTAATGACTCTTGTTAAAATTGTTTTATCAAAATTTTTTGAAAATGTGAATAATAAGCTAATTGCACGAAATTTTTCTGGTCTACTACGATCTTTTTGTGGTTTGGGAATAAGTATTATAATTGCAATTTTCCGAATTGAAGGATAATACTTCAGTCTAAGAGAAGCATTATATATTGCAAAGATTGCATTATGTCTTACTTTGTTTATATTTGATGTTACATACTATTTAGGGCCCCATGACGTGCGTAAGTTCATACATAAAATGTAAAGCGGAAGCGAATTTCGTCTGCTTCGCCAAATATTTCTGAACACAAATTATACGAGATTTTCCCTACAATTAGAATTTTACTATTTCCTCAGTCTGCCTCCAAATCAGTTAAGGCTTAAGATATGCAAAACACTGATTAGTCTATAATAACGACACTCTACTTTTATTAATTGTATGGGATGTTACTGGTGTTCACTCATATTCTTCACTCCAATATTAAAATTCTGTTCTTTATATATTGTTCTTGTATCAATGCGCAAATATACGGATGAAGGTGAAAAAATATTAACTTCCTTTCGATTACCTTTAATCGATCAATACCTTCTCGAAAGCATACGCAACTGTTATGCACGTAACCAAACTGTTTTACCTCACCTCACCAATAGCAACGTGTTCCAAGATCAGCCAGCGACAGCTTGAGCTTCTGTCGCTTAGTGTGTGCATATCAAACATCTGAGGACACATTTTATCAGGAGCGACCTGAACTCCTCGGAGCTTAGGCAGCTGGATGAAACGCGGCTTAGTCGACGGGCGCCGTTGCCTGCCAAGCTGTCAGATACCCGTTCGCCGTGCAGTCACTCGCGAGGTGCCACGTAGCACAGTGGGCCAGAAAGAGCTAAAACATGGAGACAAGAACCACAGCACCGTGGAATGCGTGAATTGAGCTGCCACCATCTGATGGGAAATAAAACTTCTTACTGAACCGTTAATATGTCCAAATACAGCCCTGTGTTTGGTGTAAGAATACTTAATATTTAAAACGAAAATATATTACCGTCAATATTTTGTCCAGATTTAGTTTTATATTGACCAATTCTTTATTTATTTTGCTCTCTATATCTTAAGGGTACTTTTTGAAGTTCAATTTCAGTAGCTTTATTTTATAATATTGATTTTCATATTATTATGCAGAACTATCTTGCCCAGGGTATGGAGGAAATTTACCCAGTTGTGACCAATGTTATTTACTTATATTTTGCCCATTGGACTCTGAAAACGTTTCGAGAGAAACTATGAGATGATAAAATAATTTTGACATCAAGGTACATTTAGTCTAGTGCAGTTTTCGTCTGTTTGTGACAGAGTACAAAATTGGGTTGTGTATGAAGCGATGTGAAGGATTATCAAAAATAGTTTTGCGTTTTATTCGATCCGATTGTAAGTGACAAAGCAAAACGGTCTTATGAAAGTTCCTTTTAGTTGACTAAAAATTGATATAACATCGCTGAAAGAGTGTATTCTGAGGGAATGTCCTGTGCAAGGAGACAGTTGACTATGTTTGGCATCTACTGCCTCCCGTCCTATCATAAAACTTAAAGCGCATTCTGAAACAGGCAGGAAAGCCCGCTTGTCACGACCCATCTTTTGCACTGGCCGTCGGAATTTATACGTCAGTCACTGTATACCGAACGGTCGGCCAGCCTTTGACTTATTTAAACAATGCTTTACCTCGAAGCCATAACAAGTGAAGCGATGTTTTACCCGCCTGCATGAACGCGTCTATTTTTTGATAAATCGATAAAGGTAATCGACGAAAGGAACATGTGTGGAATTGGCTGCATTGTGAAAGATGATTAAAAAGGATTTGTGTGAACATAGGTGGGTTAGCTGAGTTAAGCCCCACATCCCCCCACCCACCCCCCAAAAAAAAGGAAACCGCAATTTGATACGGGCAATTTGACTCGCAACGATTTCCAATTTTAGCTTAACTAGTTTAGCTTAATTAGTTATATTTAACTATGCTTACTAATCACGTATTTCACGTATTTCTTACTTCCTAACTGCCTGTTAAAAACCCTCGCACGCCCTAACATCCGAATAGCGTATTCTTCCCCATTGTCTCCTTCTCATTAGCACACGTCGTGCATCTCTCTTTCGCTTGGAGGCAACTCTATTGCCAACCTGCGTGGAAAAATAAATTTTGATGTTTCTGAATAATTCTTAAGACTTGTTGAATAATTGAATAATTGTTAATAGTTGTTGATACAGCAAATCATCCTTGTTTATACTGATTCGATCATGGGTGCCTGATTTCTTAGAATTAAACAAACGGTATAACATAACTAATACAGTTTCAAATACTAGATGAAATTGACATACTATGCCTTCGAGCGGAAGATGTTTCACTACCTGTGCGATGCGGAAGAACTATCATGGAAATAAAGAGCATTAAAAAATATGATTTGCTACGATTCTCTATCCATAACTTGAGTCATACTGGGAATGAGAGGTTTAATGGATGAGTTAGGGATGATGGTGATATGACATGAATAACGACGGAACTATTGTTGGAATGGTAGGCAGGGGCAACGGGAGAAACCCAGTAAAATCTGCCGCAAATCCGCTTTGTCGACCACAAATTCCAAATGGATCGGCCGATATTTGAAATCCGGTACCCAACGGCGAATGTTGAGCGGTCTGTCCGTCATACCACAGGATGTTCCTGGACAGATGCAAATATAATGGAATGTCTATATTATGATTTCAGTTCCTTAGCCTTATTTCCATTACCTGGAGTGAACAGTTTTGATAGATATGGATAGATATAACGATATGAGCAATAGAGAAATGAAAGGCAGGAGAAACGGGACGACTTCGAAAAAATCTACCGCGAATCCTTTGGGTCAAATTTTTCATCGATCGATCGGTTTTTAAACTGTATACCGAAAGAGGGATTTCCACTGAATATAAGTTGATGTATTATGATTCCAGTTTAAGCCTTCTATCCGTTACGCACTTGCAAGGGACGAACAAATTTGATCGATTAGTGATAAAGATGGTACAAATTGAATGGTGTAATGAGAGGCAAGGCAATCGAGAAAACCCCGAGAAAATTTACCGCTAACCTACTGTCCTCACCTCAAATTCCACACGAATCCGCCGTGGTTCGAGCCCCGGCAACAAGAAGGAAAATGAGGGGTGTCATTAAAGTGTACTTTGCCACAAGCCGCTCCAGGATAGGTACAGAAAATCTATATTATGATGGTAGGCTCATGGCTGCTGGGATAGATGAGTGGGTTCGATTTGCACGTAATTATAAATATCCGAAAAGAAAGATAATGGAAGATAGGTGGACTGAGAGGCACGACAGGCTCGAGGAAACCTGCCTCGAACCATCTTTGTCCAACACAAATTCCACATAGATCGACCGGATTAGATGCAAACCAAACAGGCTAAAAATGGAAAGAGCCCATTCTCACGGCGTCTCGCCCGAAGGAGCCAGGGCCCGCTGGGGGCGAGTGTGGATCGATGTGCCGCCGCCGCCAACGCCGTCTACTCCTTATCTCCCGGCCGACACGTGTCTACTCGCCGGCGCGCCGGGCCAGGAGCGCCGCTGAGCAGGGCCGAGCCGGGGCGAGCGTCGCGGCGCCGGGCGTCGCGCGCGTCCGCCCACCCGCGCCGCGCTGCTCCTTTGTCTCGAAAGAGACTTCAAAAAGCGGCGGCGCTGCGGCTGCATAATTCAAGGAGCTTTGTCGCCGACCGGCGGCGCGACGCCGGCCCGGACCAGCCCCGGCCCCGCCCCCGCCCCCGCCGCCGCCGCCGCCGCCACCGCATCCTCTGCGGGCCGCTCCGCTCCGACCCGCCGCCGCCGCCCCCGGCGCCGCCCGCTGCATAATTAACGCTAATGGAAGGAGGCCGCTGCCGGCGCCGCCGACGCCGACGCCGCTATGAGCGCGCTGCGGAACGGGAGGCGGAGTCGGCGGCGGCGGTGGTGGCAGCCACGGTGGTGGTGGTCGTGGAGTGGCAGCTCTGGTGTCGTTGGTGGCGGTGGTGGAGGTGGGGGCGGCATCGGTGGCAGCAGTGGCAATGGCGACAGCGGCGAGGTTGGGGGCGGTGGCGGCAGTAGTGGTAGCGACGGTGGTGGTTGTGATGGTGGTGGAGTGGCGGCTCTGGTGTCGTTGGTGGCGGTGGCGGTGTTGGCGGCGGCACCGGTGACTGCAGTGGCAAATGCGACAGCAGCGTCGTTGGGGGCGGCGGCGGCGGTGGCGGCGTTGGCGGCGGTGGCGGCGTTGGCGGTGGCGGCGGTGGCGGCGGTGACGTTGGGGCGGCGACAGAGGCGGTGGTGACGTGGTAGTGGCGTCGGTGGTAGTTACAGCGGCGGCCGATATGATAGGGGCGGCGACGGAGGGTATGCTGGTGGCAGTGGCGGAGATGGAGAAGGAGAGGTGGCTGTGGCAGTGGTGGCGGCGGAGTTGTGGACGGCGGCGGGGGGGAGCAGCGAAAGAGGTGGGGTGGAGGCGGTGCCGGCGGCGAGGGCGCGGACCAGGGCCCGGTCATGAATCTTTCCCTGTGGGCCGCCGACGCCGCGCCGCCCCCGCCTTCGCTTGTGCCGGGAGCCTGTGCCGCTGTCGCTGCCGCCGCCGCCGCCGGACGCCGTTCATAATTTTGGCGATCGCCGCTCGCTGCCGGCCGCCCCCGGTCGCACACTGGCTGTCGCCGCTCCCGCCCCCACCCCCACCTCCGTCCCGATTGCGGCCGCCGCTCACGGCAGCACAGGGAGGGAGGGGGGAGGATCGCCGCGCTGCTGCAGCGCAGGAATCAAGAGGGACAGTCCCTTCGCCCATCTGAATAGAGAGCTTTCCGCACTATAATTACACGTCCACCCTAATGCACTATGAAACATTTTACTGGACGAAGATTATTGTCGATGGAAAATAGCAAAGTAATATTAACTATCATTAAACAATATATATTTCAGTGCCGAGGCCTAAATGAAAATCCTCTTCTACTCTGGAGTGTTTTGGCCTCTTGGAAAGTACGATTTGTTTGCAACTGGGGCACTCACCATCAGTACAGAGAGTGGTCGCGGATGAGAGATCCTCTTGGTTGGTTCGCGGACTCCTGAAAGCTTGCTTCCTCGTAGACCATCGCTTTCCTCCCCAGAAAATTATTTTATAACGGCGACAATATTTCAAAATATTGTATATTATTCAACGTATGTATTTTGCAAGAGTAGATCTGTGACATTCTTTCTTAATTCCTAATACATTTTGTTCAAGTTGTATCGTATTTTTATATTTTAACTTAATATGAAATAAAGTCGGCTTACTACTTTATATAAAGGATTACGAAACATTAATTAATATTTAAATAATTATTTTAGTTGCAAATAATATTTTTAACAGAAAAACATTCCGAAAATTGTTAGTATTTCTTTTAAAAATAAAAATTGCTAATTCTAACCTTAATTAAATAATTCTAACCTTGGGTAGCCAGCCTCTAAACTATGTATTACAACATTATGCGCCCGGATTTGTGCGTGAGTAAACCATCTAGTATAGTTAGACGCTAAATTTAACAGAAAATCAAATCGTCTTCTTAATAATCATCTGTTAATTATTATTTTGTTTCTATTCCTAGAGTTGATATTTATATATATTTCAATTTTCTGCTCGTTTCTGACTATCCTTGTCACGAAGTGTTTTTTACAACATAAATCTTCAGAAGTATAATAGAAGGCTCAAAAAGGTCTCATTTCGTAGAAAAGGGTTTAAGAATCATAACTTGTTTACCATCGAAATCTCCTTTTATGAGTCTAAGGAGTTTCGTTTTCTACTTATGTACTTTCGAATCGTTTTCTACTTATGTACCACGGTAAAATAGGCTGCAGCTATGTCCTGTGAGATAGAAGTACATCTGATTTCTCTCATACCAAAATATGCGAATTTCCATTTTTGTGTCTGAATTTAAGACTTTAATATGTTTGATGCAGGACTGAGTGGTACTGCTTACTCTCTCCAGTAACAACATACTAAGTACTGGTGTTTGTGTGAATGCTTTCTTTTAAATTATGCAAAACACACACCATATTTCTTTAGCATATAATATGTAGAGAGAATTCTATAAATGTCTACAGCAAACGTAATTTTTCTCGTGATATTACCAATATTGTTACAAATTTTTCGTATAACAGTAAGCTTGCTAATTCGAAACTCCCATGATATACCAAATATCTGGGACTTGCAGATGATTTAAATATTAAGTCTAATTTGAATGTAAAAATGAACAGAAATAATAATTTAACACTAACACAATAAAAACAAAATCTTACAGTTATTTCACTTTTTCATAATTTCCTTTTACATTCAACTTCCGTTTACTTTATAATTAATGAGTTTCCAGAAATCCAATGATCGAATGTGTTTGGCCAATCCTTCCTCCTGGCTCGTAATTCCTCACCTTTGAAAATCACCATCCACAGTTGCGATCCCCGGAAAATGTATGCTACGATTTACTTTGAGTCACAATGTTTATGTGTAGAATTGTGCACAAAAGGCAAAATGTATATAAACTTTGTGTTCACTCTTGCAAGTTTCTTCTACTCGCAAAGAACTTTCAAGGGAACATTTTCTAAAAAGATTTTGGAGATTTTCGAAATGGAGAAAATACATTTTAAAAACAGATCTAAACTATCGATATTTTTGTGTTAGTAGGCGAAGAAATGCATTTAGAGAATATAATATTTCTAGGAGTTTTATACTTTAACGCAAAATATACGTCTATATTTTGCGTTTTCCTCTAAAAGAACAATATTTGAAATATGTCACTTTCCTTATGCTCGAACAACACACACATAGTAATAATTTAAATATCCTGCACTAAAACTAACGTGCTTGGAGCTACGGAAGATCTATTCCCGTATGTCTGTCCGCCCACTGCGCGTGTATCTTCCTTCCATCGTCGCCGCCTCCGCTGCCAGCGCTGATGGCAGGCGCGCGCGGCAGCGCTGACAGCCGAGGGTGGGGGGAGAAGGGGAGGGGGTGTGGGCCTGGGCGTCGGGGTTTGTTGTGGGCGCAAACAAAAATGCAAACGCGGGGCGTCGGAACAAAAAAGGTGTGCGAGTGCGCCAGCGGCACGAGAGAGCCCTCTTTCGGACGCAGCAAGAAACAGAATCCGTTGGTGACGCGATAGCGCGCGCGCATTACGGCGCGGAAAATGGAATTCAACGGAATTTCATCAGCAGGGCGCGTTAGCGAATGCATAATCGAGATAACGGGGCTTGAAGGCGACAGGGTTCTCGTTTGTGAACGCACATGTACAGATGAGCAGAGGAATGGACAAAAGAGTGTGAAAAAGAGGCCGAGGTTCAAAAGAACAAATGTTTAAAATAAACTTTATTGTTTTGTGAAAATAGCGAAAGACAACCAGGATAATAACAACGTCGAAACTCGTTAATATTAACAAATTGTACGAAAGTAGAAGTTTTACAATAATATTTTTAGACAGACACTTCTAAAAGAGGTTCTTTGGGTAGTAGAAGTCCTAGTAGAAGAGGTTCAATCATAGTGTCCTACAAGTTCAATTTTATCACTAGTATTAAAAGTGATAGATGCGCAAATGTTCAGATAAATCTGTGAATCCAACAAAGGAAACAAAATTCTTTCACCTGATCACGCTTCTACTGATCTTAATGCATTATTAAGTGATTTGTTCACTTAAATTAGAATAATATGAAACAGGAATGCTCTCTAAAAATAGTGTATGACACGAGTGCTAAAAGTGATTTTATTTTGCTCATAGGATTGGGCCACTCAGCCTATCTGCCTTGTGTTGCAACATTTCCTACTCGCAAAATAAATTACACGTTCACCACTCATATCGTCAATAGCTATTTTACGCCGCATAGAAGCAAATATGTGGTACATATTTTAATCAATTCCTTTACAATCATAATAAAAATGTTGATCCGTAGTTGAAAGTCATTGAAAGTAATAAATAGCGCTAAGCAAACCTGGTGGTGGCGGTGGTCCTCCCTCACTGGAAAGTGGGATCACATACAGCTACCATCCTACCTGTTGGCTTGTTGTGTTCAGATATTTCCCTCGCCGAGGCACTGTCCCAGTCGGAACAAGCTCTGAGCTTCCGGCTTGTCTTCTGGTTAAATGTTTTTAAATGTGTGTGTGTGTGTGTGTATGCAATACCTGGCATTCGTCTGGTATTTGTAGGAGGAACCACGTATTACTACCATTTAGAGCAGCTGGCCACAATTATCCTCCAGACAGTGATAGAGTTCTACCGAGCTCTGTAGTATTATCGAAAATCCGCCTCTTCGACTTCAAGAATCCTTCAGAGTCGCTGTTCTTGCGCTGGGTGTTGCAATGGAACTATCGCAGACGGTAGTTCAATGAGTAGATGGAAAACAATCATTGAATGAATAGAACAACGATCCGATGTGAAACGTGGTAGTATGAAGAATATACCTCACCACAACTTCTTTGTTGAAACACCCATCCCGTGTACAGGAGACTAACCCCCCAGTTTTCCGCTGCGCGGTTTTGAACAAAGGCTGACAGCTGATCAATAATGAACCAAAAACGAGTGCCTTCGAAAAAAGGAGCCTAAAAAAGGAAAATTAATTAATTAGGACCGGTATATCGACAGGCATGGAATCGTAATACACACTGCTGAATCACCTTCTAGGGTTCATCATAAGCGTGAACATGGGGGGAGCATGAAAGGGCGTGCCCATCGAAAATTTTGAAAGGGTTTTCTTATCCTTATATAATAAAATATTTCATTTCCTTAAATATGTTAAATCCCTTTTTTCCATTTTTAACCTCATAGAATGAAGAATTTTTTTCAAAATTTAGAGGAGAGGCTCTCCAAGCCATCTGGTCAATATGAAAATCAATTGTAACGTGCGTCAGGAAAGTCTCCAAATCACCAAGCCGAATCAGGGGCACTTATTATACATTACATTTATGTATGTAGCATCGAAATCACTGGGATACAAGTGAAGGGAACAACAATTCCAACAACTGTTACGATCGTGGTGAGTACGCAATTTATGTTTCCATTTGTTACAAGCTGCAGTTCGTGCTTTCAATGTAATTTATAATGCTAGCACTCTCATCAACCACTGATCTCACTGTAGAGACACTTTTTTGGCGCACAGTATTTATTAATTGTATCAATAAAGCTATAAATTTAGTCTTCTGGCTTATTGTTTTATTTATTTACAGTTAAAATGTATATTTAAGGAAAAAGTTTAATGCAAAAGGATGCCTCGAAATGTAGTTGTACCCCTCCGGCGTGTGTGGTAATGTAGTACATGTAAATGTAAGTGTGTGTAACCGGGGGATAGGACAAGGAAGGGGAAAGAAAGATCGCGCGCGGTACGTGGACCGTTTCTTAGCGTACTGCTCCGGCATTCGCCTGGTGTTGATCGGAGAAAACACGGAAAACTACCGATTAAAGCAGTCGTCCGCTATAATTCGCCTCCAGACAGCGACTGAACCCGACCTAGCTATCAAGCTAGTGCCGACAATCCTGCCATCGTCGGGACTGGAAGCTAGGACCTCCCGGTCAGAAGCACTGCAGAAACGCCAATGGGGATCGTAGTACTTGTGAGTACGTATGTGTGTGTGTGTACGAGGGGGGAGTGGCTAATGCGAAGAAGAAGAAGAGGGAGGCGGCGCTCGGTGACTCAAGGCGCGACCAATGCGCGTCCCGCCCCGCCGTCCTATGAATAATGATGACTCTGATAATTGTTATTTATGTTCCCGCATTACAGCGCCGGGTGCGTGAAGACCATACGGCGCGCGCCGCTGTGAAAAACCCGCCACCGCAGCAGCCGAAGGACACACCCCGTGCCCCGAGCGATCGCTCGGCACACGCGTGACGAACGTCGTTTGTATGCAGGCGCCATCTTGTCATGGGACGCACACAAATTCCGGTCACGGAGCTTAAGGGCAGCGAGGCGCTTAAATCGTTGTGCGCGATACACGCAATGCGGACTTTAAATAATGATTTTTTCGTAATTTTAAAAATGGTTTTGACGAATTGGTTTTTGTGATGGGCGTTGAATGGGCGACAACTCAAAAATATACAGTTGTAAGATCTAATGTGGGGATAAATTGTTTCTTATCGAAATTGCTAATATTAGGAGCAAAGCTATCAATACATGCATTTTGATATTTAAAAAAAAATTATTTTATTCAATTTTGGTAGGATATGCATGATTAGCACCCACATCGGAATCATCACAATCGAATACGGTTCCAAATTCAAATATTTCTGGAAATAATTCTTAGAACTTCATTGCGTCACATGTAGTTTCTAGAGGCTGGTATAATATTTCTAAATGTTGCTTCTTGTTAAGGGAATATCCTTGAAGATACATGTGATTGACGGGACAATAGAACAAGGGGGTTATCCCACATTGACATACATGTAGCCCTGAGATATTGAGGGTATTACCTGAACTTTAACTATAACTGAGTTCATTTTAAAACTTTTAAACACAATACCATTGCTTATAAGTTTGTACTGAATTAAAAAAAGAACGTATTACACTAAAAGAATAATATTTGAAGTTTTATATAATGCTAATAACTGAAATTCACAAAAAATGTCGGAGAGCCCTTTTTTTTACTGAGCCCTTCAATTATTAGGACAATAAGTAGATGTGCATGATTATCGGAATTGTGACTTTGTAACCATGGGTACGTAAATATCTTGTTCTTTGTCATGCAGTAGTACACTTTTCCGAGGTCAATGATTTCACATTAACATTAACGTTATGACGTATGTAATGAAATAACCCACGATAAAGCCAAGTTTTAGTTTTTTACTAAATAATTGGGATATACAAGTTCATTATCTTTTGAATATAACTATTAAGATATGTTGGTACAATAATATTGCATTTCATGTGCTGTCCTAGCATCCAAATTACATATGTATTCAAATTTTACCGATTTAATCTGACCTACGAGTGTCATCATTTTGGAGATTTTACATTAATGCCTACCATTGTCATCGGAGTCGTCGTCATCATTAAGGGGCGGATTTTCATGACCTAAAACATCTCCAAAAATGATCAATAAAACGCTCTTAAAATGTTTTAAAAATGCCCTAAATAGAAAGAATAATGACGTAAAAATTGTGATCAAGAGCAGTTTGGATGAACAACTCAAGCTGTTGGATACGTTGCTGAAGTAATCGTGGCTTCTTCTATTCGTTCAAGTGAATTCTGTATATACACTTTTTGGTTTGCACTGTTCATTACCAGCAAATCTCTGTGTTTAGTTATCTGGAAATCGGCTGAACCGACCATTGTCGGCTGAACCGACAATGGCGCTGATAGTCGTTACAGGAACCTTGGATTAATACTTACAATGGCTGACATTACAACTTACAACTTCTGAGTGAAGAAATCGAATAGGCTACCAGGTATAAGTTGTCAGGAATTTTGTGAAGAACATTTATTGCATCTCATAAATATTATTTGAAGCAACTGCCATTAAAATGATATTAAACTGGTAGATGTGTGGTAGTGGTGGTGGCAGATTTCGAGAAGGAGATTCGTCTCTTTAGAGAAGTTTATCGGTTTATCATTCTACACGAGAGGGCTTTCCACACTTCTCTGCGCCTCGTCGTTCTTGGCCATAAGTTTCTATCTGCAGTACAGAACTTTGTATGTCAACTGAACTTTTAGTATTTGATATTTTTGGAAGTTTGATTGGAGCTTAACTTTATCTATTGCCTTAAGATTGCTTTTGAGGGACCTTGTCAATTTTCTCTTTATTCTTGGTGACGATCTAATCATTATACGATCCACGTTGAAATTTAGGGAGATAATTATTTTAATTTTTAACTCATATTCAATACTATCTGTGAGGATGTATTTGAGTTTATTTTTCACTTTTCCGACAGAGCTGTGCCAAGTCCATTTTTTTCTTACTTAAAAATGTGTTGCATTTTTTTAGTTTTTGACTGTGAGCACACTGAACAAGTTTTGATCCTCTTTCCCTTCTTTTGCCATGTATACAATAGCAGCCTAACACTGTTTTATTTTCACGCATTAATTACGTAGGAAGAATTATTACTTTACGAGGTTGCCGGCGAGGCGCCAGTTGGTAGAAAGTCCAGAATTAAACAAAATGGAATATACACATTTCGGTTGCAAGACGTACTGTTTCCATGAAAGACGTTCGTTTGATATTATTCTGTTCTTAATATGAAAATATTGATTAAGAACATAATAATATAACAGAGAACATTGCGGGATATGCACAACCCCTGATAAAGAGGAACCATCTAAAGTGCACAAACGCAACTGACCGGAAAAAGAATGTGCCACATTCTACGATTGAGGATGAAAATGAAGTTGGAGTGAAATGCCAGTGCAACTAGGCCAGTTGTCAGAATCAAATTAAATGATAGTTGTACTGTACTCTAAATGACAGTTGATTTGTACTAAACATGTAAATATCTACAAACATTTTTCTTTTGAAAAATTAAGGAATTGAATTAAGCCACTATTTAATTTGTGATACAACATAAGCAAGCGTAAGCGTATTCTCTATTAAATATATTGTTATGAGACAGCGAAGTTACATACACAAGTGACATTTTCAGTTGCATCTGCTCGTATTTTTCTTGTGTCAGGGAAAAGGCTAAGATCTAAAGAGAATGAAATGCATGTAAGACCTGTAAAATGTTTATTTGTTACTTTTGTAACAACTAAATTTTCATGTGAACTTATTACTTTGACTTTTAAATATTATTTTTTTTGTAAACGCTTCATAATTAATCATAAAGCATTCATAATGTTTTATCTTGAAATTAATGTTCGACAATGTAACTGCTGGTAATATACCTTATAAACAATTACTCTAAAATGCAGAATCCTTATTTTGATTATGTGTTTTGCTTCTCAACGATCCTGAGAGCAAATTCTGAGTTGTTTCTTAGGTTCTTCTGCACGGTCAAAGTACGTTCACCCCTTCCCAAACGTCAGATATAATAAAAATTGCTTCCAGAAATAATACGTTAAATTTTGTAACCCCACACTTGACAGACGTTTGGAGCAAAAAGTACCATTTCGGGGACCCTTTGCCAATAGCGCAACGAATGATTTGACGCAGATCTAAATTTCGGGTTCCAACACGGCACTCCTCTCGATGTACTTCATGTCTTACAGCGCTGCTGACGCCAAATCGCTTGCCAAAACACATTCACTATCAGCGGGAATGTATGACATATGCTAACCCATATTCAGATGATGGAAAGTGATGGTGTTTTCGCAGAACGCCTCGGAGTAATAAACTTTCTGTCGAGTGAAAAATAAGACTTTAGGATGTTTGTGACTTGTGTAGAAACATGTAATAATTTGTGCCGTTGGCCCTGTGAAATCATTGTTGATTCTAATTTGAGAATTGATTTCAGATCCCATCGAATTCAACAAATACGATTTCAATTTTTTTTAAATTGGGAGTGCCAAAGCCCGACTGAGCTACGATTCCCGATGGAAACTGTTTAGTTATCTGTGTGAATATAAGAATGGTGGGTCGCGAACAGTGTAGATGGAAACAGTAAAAAATCACACGGCTAAAGATTCTGTACACAAAGTCTTGCATTCTGTTTTGTAACTACCGCTGGATACAGCACAGTTTTCGTCAATATTTGGACTTAAGAAAGCGTATTGCCATCGACTCTTATTGAATGAGGATGAATACTTTAGTTGCTACTACTCCGCATTTTTAGATTCTAAAGTTTTAACATTAGGTGTATCACACAAAATTATCCAAAATGCTCTAACCAACTGAGCTATGGAATCAAACATATT
Source organism: Gryllus longicercus (assembly GCA_038098605.1). Classification (NCBI taxonomy): domain Eukaryota; kingdom Metazoa; phylum Arthropoda; class Insecta; order Orthoptera; family Gryllidae; genus Gryllus; species Gryllus longicercus. The sequence goes on along the minus strand of JAZDUA010000631.1, from coordinate 668,968 downwards.
GTCAAACAATATTATCAGGAAGTTGTAGCTGACAAATACAGATGAACTTACGAAATGTGTGTGACAGCTGAACGGAGGATCGTGACATCTTAAAATAGTGATTTTTTTCCATGTGTCTTACAAGAAAATCAATCGGTTCAACGAAAAAATGACCGTTAACGGACATGGCTGTTACGGCAGAATTCCTTGTATTGCGTGAGCGATCTCTGGCCATGGCTGCTGCCCAAGTCATTTGCTAGTAGTTACGACAAAACTTAAGAGTCGTCGCGACCAAGGAAAAGACGGCGTGGGGGCGGAGCCAGCCGCGAGGGGTGGGGGCAAGTAGGGACGGGAGAGCGGGGAAGGGGGGTGAGCGAGCGTCGCGGCGGCGGTCACGCGCGGGCGCCGTCCATCACGGCGATAGCATCGCCACCATTTTTACAGCTGGTAAATTTGTGCGGCGCGGCCTCTGAAATTTTTATTCCCGTGTCGCGCCCCGTTAATCTTGCTTGCGGACAAGCGCGGCGCCACCGCGGGCCCGCTCGGCACCACGCCTCCCCGCCCGCTCCACGCCCCAAAGCTTTCCTCTCTAGACCTATCGGCTCTGTCCCCTGTCATGCATGCCCCCTCTGAAGACCTCGTCTCTCTCTCTCTCCCTCTCTCTCTCCCTCTCTCTCCCTCTCTCTCCCTCTCTCTCCCTCTCTCCGTCTCCCTCTCTCCGTCTCCCTCTCTCCCCCCTCTCTCTCCCTCACTCTCCATCCGCTTCTTACTCGCTTCCTTCAGACTTTCGGGACCTCCCTTCTTCTATTCTTCATTCCAAGACCTCTTCTTTCTCTCAGTTCTTCTTGTCGCGCTCGATAGAGCTCCCCTTCATGAGTCTCCTCTCCTTCCCTTACTTTTCATATCAAGCTCTCCCCCCTACCCACCCTCTCCTTTACTCCCTGTCCTCTCTCTATCCCCTTTCGCAACAACTCCTACCCACCTTCTTTAGAACTCACCATCTTTGACAGTTCTCTCCGCATCTTTTCAATCTCTGATGTCCTCTCTCTTTGCCCTTCTAACCTTCCCGCCCCGTCTCCTTTTCTAATCGCCCTCCGTTCTCTCCTCCTCGCCGTCTCCACGCCTCTCCGTACTGTTCTGGTTTTCCCGTTTTCTATTAGATGTCTTCGCCATTTTCATTCTCCCCCCCCCCCCGTTTAGTCCCTTACCATTTCCACCCCTCCATCTTTAGACCTCCCTCCCTCCCTCCTCAGATATTCTGTCCTTTTCTTTTGCTGAACGTCAGCCAGGGAGAACCAGCACCGAGTTGGGCCTCCATCAGTTACAGAGTTCGGAAGGATTTTAAAGTATTTTTGTAGAATTTGCTTGTGATTTCATTTCAGTTCGTAAATTATGGACATTGTTTTAAGAAAAGATTCAGAATTGAAGGTGAATCAAGATGACAATGATTAATGTGCTAACGATCGAGACAAATTTTCTTCGCATCAAATATCATCTCATCCAGTTGAAATGAAGGTAGGATGCTCGCATGCGAATTGTAGGTAGTTTGAGAAGTTTATTTGTGTATTACATCCTAAAATTGGATAGTTGTGGAAATAATATTTTCTCTTACAAATTATTCATAGCTATGGATTTATAATAATTGCCAAAATGTTTGTTCTTTTGCAAAGACAGAATACATGACTAAAATGTTCTCACAAATTCCAAAATATATTTTGTTTCTCATTGGTAACTAGGCTAAGAGAAACAATGTTGTACGAACGTATTTCCAGAGATTTAGTATTTGAAACCGTTTGACCTCGCTGTTCGTTATAAAATTGAAGGCTGCAACTTTCACATTTGTTGGACGGTATTTAGACTCTCAAAAGTTCAATAATCTGTAGCGCTTACTGTAGTCCATGAGTCAAGGTAGTTTTTATTAACACATATAAGTGGATTTCAAATTTCTAAATGTGAAATTCACCATTTAATTTATATTCTAAGACACTAACACAAAACATGCTTTACAAATAACGACACGTGCTTGTGAACTTTATTTTACCACTTGTACCACTATTTTTCAATGGACAATGTCATTCAATGTTACTTCTCTACTTTCTACATAATTAAATAATAGATTGCGCTAAGTAATTTACAATAAACATGGGGAAACATTTAATTTCTCTAAGGCAATGTGCCGATTGTAGTAAGTGTTAAACCGTTATTCCAAACGCATATTCCTTAATCCATGAATAAGAAACTATAAACCTATATATTCGAACACATCTTGCTCAAATGTCAGTGTCAAAACAACGTTGCACACTAACCTTCCATTCCAACAATGAAGGATAGTTTGAGGTGAACTACCAATGAATTTCTGCTATTTTATCATATAAAGTTTTGCTTCATAACCAAATATTCCTAAATTGCGTTTGTAAGTATTAATGAAACAGATTTTAGTTATCACTGGGAGTCCAGTTAAAAAATATTCTTTCTTATGTGAACATTTTACTTTTGCGCTTTAAGCAAACTTCACTTCACTAATAGGTTCTTTAAAAGTAGTACGTATAAATTGACGAATCTTGGAATCAATAAATAAAAGATATAACGTAATAGTATTTTGGCGTTTCTTCCCCTTCTTCCTGCTCTAAGGCTACTAGGGTCTCAACTACTTAGGCGCATCTCCTAATTCCTTAAAAAAGAGCTCGTTTCCTCTGGGGCGCCGCGAGGTGTTTAGCGACTTCAAACAGCACCGCTGCGGAAACTGCTTGGGTCTTCTCCCGCATCCTTCGAGGGCGCTCCCCCCACTTCCCCCGCCACCCACGCCTTCCCCATTTCCCCCAACTCTCCCAACGCCCACGCCACTCTCTCATTCTCTCTCCCTCCCTCCCTCTCCTTCTCTCTCCCTCTCTCTCCCCTATCTCCCCCTCTCTCTATCTTCCCCTCTCCCTTACTGTCTCTCCCTCTCCCTCCCTCTATCTCTCCCTCTCCCTCCCTCTATCTCTCCCTCTCCCTCTCTCTCCCCCTTCTCTCTCCCACCACCCGGTGCATTTTAGGACATCCCCACCGCCCCTTGCAACTTCCGCCACTCTTCTTCGCTCCTTCTCCGCTAACTTCGCTCTTCCAACTCTTCGATATTCTCATTGTGCCCGCCGCCATTACCATGGTGCCACCACCACTCTGCCGCTTCGCTGTGCCCTGCATTTACATTTTATCAATACATATCAATACATTACATTTTATCAATACAATTGTAGTGTTCTGCTACCAACTTGTATAAACCTACCTGCAGAAATTCCCCCCTCTCTTTCTCTCTATCTCTCTATCTCTCTCTCTATCTCTCTATCTATCTATCTATCTATCTCTCTATCTATCTCTCTATCTATCTATTTCCCACACGATCTCGCTAGCCCTGCCACCACTGTTAACCCGTTCCTGCATCCCCTTTTATTTCCACCTTCCATGACCCCGTCCCTCCAACGTCTCCCCTACGACCTCCCACATCATTCCCACTTCCTTCCCACGTCAGCGTCCCCCACCCTTCTGCACCCTTCTTTTTTCCCGCCGCCCCCGCGCTCTCTCCCACGCCCCCACGGCGGACGCCGCCACGCGCCTTTTTCCACCCGTTTACGCAATTTCCGGCGCGAGCAGCCCCGTCCGCCCCCGGCCCCGCCCCCGACCGCAATTTGCGGCGCCCGTCGCTACTGCCGCCGCCGTCGGCAGGTGATAAATCCGGGATTCAATCTGCTCCCTGTGTCCGCCCCCTCCCGCTGAATCACGCGTGACTTGCACTCTCACCTGCCCCCGCGGGGAGCGCCCGCCCCTCTCTGCCCCTCCCGCGCGCACGGGCCGTGGGTTGCTCACCGCTGCAGCTCACGGTCGCGTTTTGACGCTTCGCTGGAGATACGTGGATGAGGGCGTGGGAATATGCTGCACTGCCTGCACAGTAATCGCTGAGTGTCTATTAACTGGTAGCGGTCGTGTGTTGGTTTGCGGTAAGATGCAGTAATAATATAAAAGGTATTTTTGTTTGTAATCATCGCAACGCATCTTGTTCTCTAAACGTGAGCGATTGGTGAGAAGATCTCCGTCCACTTTTTAGTTCCTATTAGAGTTTGATTTGCGCAGATAAGCAAGGGCAAACAACACTTCCACATTGGCAATGCTATGCGTCTGGATTGGGTACTTCGGTGAGTGTGCCATGGTCATTGAAAATATGAAAATGTTACAAGGTCCAAGTGGAACGTAATTTCTTTCTAAAACCGTACATGGTGCTTTGGTTCTGCATGTTCAATAAAATAAACGTATTTCTACTAGTTTCCTGAACATTGAGAACGCGAGGATGGGTTGAAAGGTCTTTCTGAAATAAATATTATTTTTGTTTTTCTTTCTCATCTTGTTCTGCGGACCGCGTGAAGTTCATTCACTTTTGCCTACGCACTCGGAAATTCAATTCTCCCCCAGAAACGTGTTCCTTGCGTGCCACATGGAAGTCGCACACGTCCAGAAGTTAATGATACTCGTGATTTAAAAATAATCCCAGAAATAATTGCAAATGTTTCTCGCCTACCGTATTTAATGGATACGTATTTTGACCAAATGTACTACTCAAAATCGTGGGGCGCATTAGATCCGATGGCGCATTACATTCGAATGCAAATCCGTTCCGTGGGGAATAATAGTGATACACGCTTGTAATTTATTGTACTAAAAAAATATTTTGAATATGTACTTTCCTTATTTAATGTTCACTAATTTTCATTTTTAACAATGTGTCACCTGACATGTGACACCTGAAATTTTCAATTCTATAATTTGATGGTTTATGTATACGATAAATCCAGTCAGGGGTGAATCCAGCCGATCATTTGGACCCCCATCATATATTTTAATCAAATAATAAACATTTGTTATTATATTTTATATTATTTTTATAGTGTATAAATGATACTATACAATATTATTTTTTAAATAATCAAATAAATCTGAGATAAATAAATATTAAAATCAATTTTGCCAAATAAATGAAGGTAACAATCGAAAACTCTAGCTCTTTTTGGGGGGAGGAGGGGCTTAAACTCCATGCCTCTCTCCCTGAATCAGCCTCTGAATCCATCGTTACACTACATTAATTTAAATAAAAATACCGTACCTGTTATTCTATATTCGATGCGCATTACTCGTACATCCAACACAAACCATTCTTTAATCATTTTAAGTTCCACATGTACGGGATGCGCTTCAGATTCGGTGGCGCATTAGATTCGCCTAAATACGGTACATCATTGTGAAAACACGTAGATGTGTAACGACTTTAACACTCTGCTTCTGAATACAATCTTCTGAACATGATTAGTAGTGAGGTAGGAGAGAAAATTTCACTTGAATTCTGAATTTGTAAAAAATACAAATGGTTTATTTTTCTCCAAATTCTCGTTTGTTCTTAAAATTTTAATTTCCTGACTAAAGATTGTTACATGCCGCTCAACTTCAATTTGTTTGATCCTTAAAGCGCAAGATGTTTCGTTATTCTAGATGCTCCTGCTCAGTCTGTCTAAAATCGTACAATGGGTTACTAATCCGAAAAGTTTTAAGTATGGAGCCGCCCCATTTTTTTTTCGAAGTTGAACGATGACATGTCTTTCAATATTTATCACCATATAGGTTTGTGAAATATTGCGTCACACATTTGAAAAATGAATGTCGTCACGTACTGTACACACAAAAATAGTAGCTCCTCAATCACAAAAATAAAAAGAGCGAACTACTTGCGGCAAAGCCTGCAATAAGTAACGACTGACCCGTGGTAAGAGACCTTGGGAAAGACATTTTATTCTTATTTTCAGACCAATCTACGCAAGGGATTACTTTTTCACGAAAATAGACCAAATTCAATTGCAGTAAGGTGACCAGTAACATCAGAGAATTCGCAATGAATACCATTTCATTAACATTTCGGTCAATATTTACTCAATTATAACGGTATGTGAACACAGGTATGATGATTTCTTGTTTAAAAAACGAAAATTTTACATTCAGTGCAAACACAAATGTTGTATTATGTTTACTTTATTTTAAAAAATTGAAATTAACGTGAACAAATATGGATTAATTTATCCGCCTGAATGTGCCCGAGTTTATTAAGCACTGCAATGTCGAAGATTTATTACAAACAATACCAGATATATTGTCCTATTTACCTTAAAAATTATTTTTGAATTATTCCTAAAAGCAATTAAATAAGCGATTTCTATTATTTAATAAATGTACGTTAGAAAACCTTTCAATTCTGATTCTGGATTAAATTATTGAAATAAATGATCTAGATGATAAAATTCTGCGAATGATTATGCAGTTGCGTAGTAAAATGTACCAAAGGTTCAAGGCGGATAAGATGGTAAAAATTGGAAAACACTCCAAAATCGAAAAGTGAATTTTTCCCAAGGATTGTGACCACGAAAAGTTTTCAAGGACGTTTTAGATTCCTATCCCTCCTCACATCCTTTGTAATAAAGAAAAACGTATTCTTTTGTCTCATTTTTGAAAATTTATTGACCGAATGAATTTTCGTGGAAAACAATGATTCTTCATGCAAAATTTTATATGTTCACGTTATGTTAATTTCAAACAAATTCTACTCCCATGAAGTTTCTCGCAATGTGCAAAGTGTCCGGTATCACTGATTCTGCATTTTTGACAAATGTTTTTTTGATTTTAAAATGTTCAAGTGTTTCTTTGTGGTTATAGGAATGTGTTTATAAGAGTGGCTGAAATGATAATAGTCCAACAAACAGTTTTCTTTATTTTCGAAACTTTCTTTTCTTCACCTGCTGGGTCCAATGTTCTTACTAATCTTATATTATAGGTAATGTTGATATTTCGGTAGAATGGGATGGCCATGTAAATTAGATGGACTTCTTCTTTCTTCTTGACTACCAGAAGCCTATTTTCTGGGTTGGTGACGACAGTGTTGACTTCTCTATCCCAATAGAGTTTGAGGTCATTGTTATCAGCGACTAATCGAGGTTCGTACTTATCACAATGTTGATGCTGCGCCTCCTACTAAATTGAAATTTGCATTATTATTATTATTATTATTATTATTATTATTATTCACACCAAGTAGAATAAAAAAGATATATAATGCTGTAGCGAAAAACGGCGATTATTTGCCAGAAAAAATTGTATTACAAGTCCCATACATCAAAAACGTTTACAGTGATTGTATACGTAATAAATTACATCTAACTTTTTTTTACTTACCCAACAAGAACAAAGACGATATCAACAACTTCATAGAGGGACAGATGTTCCGTAAATCGGACACGGTTGTGTCCACGGAAGCCACCTTCCCCGTTGCCGAAGGGGTAAGACTCAAACCTGACCTGATAATAAAAAGCCGGGAAGGGAACCAGTGGTCTATGGGGACAAGTGGTCGATGTGACTGTCCGCCATGAGATGGGTCTAGCCTTCTGAAAGCAGGGGAGGAAAAGGCGTTAAAATACCAACCAGTCATTCCCCTGGCAGCCCAACTTCCTGGAGCGCCCAACGCCAGAATCCTATGGTGCTTGGAATCTCTGGGACTATGCCAAGATCCACAGTCACTGCGCTCAAGATGTTGGGGGTCACGCCGCGAGGCGATCTTCAGACTATCTCGTTAATATCTTTCAATGGCTCTATTAATCTCTACACACAATTTTTAAATTACGGTGGAGCAATTTAGCATTGTTGGTAGAAAGTGTAGAAAAGAAACTTCTAGGTCCCGTGGGAAAGTCATGGGGAACCAGAGGATGCTAAAATGCCTAGGAATTACATAGTTACCCCGACTTAAATAGGAAGTATGTGCTATTTAATGTAGCATACAGAAAATTGTATAGCCAGAACACACCGTTTGTGTGTCCTAGACATGTACCGAAAAATTGGTTTAGGGTGACACGTCTGTCCGTGTGTATATGAACAACTGTAGCGGCCAAACTGTGAGGAGGATTTGCACCAACATTGATGCTCCAATTGATTTGGCTGATGTCACAACCCTGAATTTGAAACGGATATTTTAAGTTTGGAGGGTAATTTACATGAAGTCTGAAAGACATAATCATTTTTTATCAAAAATGGCTCGACAGTTTTGGACTAAACTTCTGATCTGATAGAGCAAAATACGCGTAAAAAATGGCACATGTTCCATTTTCCTTAAAATCTCAGAATTTTTGAAAATTGCGAAAAATGTTTGTTAATATTAAGTTAAAGTTGTTAATATTAACGGCATTGTTATTATGGTATGTTTATATATTATTGAATTTGTGAGTACAAGCGCTTCAAAAGATTTGTTATACCATTTCTGTGAAAATGACCTCAAAATTGCGCATTTTCAGAAACGTTCGACGTTTATTTAAAACAGTTATTTTTTTCTTTAAACTTTTTGTTCAGATAGTGATAAATACACTGAATTATGTCATCTACGGCGTTTTGATGGACCTTTTTAAAATTTCAAAAATTACGAAATGTAATTTATTTTTGAAATATCTACCATGTTGTTAATATTTACATTACGGTGACATTTTCTCAGGAACGGCTTCAAATGTTTCACTGAAAATTTGCATTTAGTACCATATTTTACATTTCTGTAATAATCTTTAAAACTATGTTTGAATTATGCTATTAGAGACTCAAATTGAGATAATGTGAAAAAAATTGTTTTTTATGCATCGAGAGGAAGTAACTGGGAAGAGAGTGGAGCAAGCAATAAAACCATGCTAGGCTATAGTGATTAGAAAAGTAACTAGAGCGAGAATTCACTGCATCGCTAGTTTTTGTAGTTTGCGATCCTTAGGCTATTGTGGCTTTAGGACACAAAGCAACTATTAAATAATGATGATAAGGACGAAATGGTGTAGGTGTTGTTGGGCATTGACACGCACCAGTCGCAAAGTGAATACGCCACACTATTTGCCAGATTCGAACTCAAAACCTTTCGTTCAACGAAACGTTTGCCTCTTCAACTGACTGTATTACGTACGTGGTTGTAATGGGATCTGAACACATTGCAACTTTCCTTTGAATCTGTGAAATATTAATACATAGTGTCTAAAAATGGTGGAGCAATGTTGAAAATCAACCCAAAATGTGAGTAACTTTACAAATCGTACTCGAGAAGTAATGAACTTATCATTGGAAAACAACTGTCGCGCGACAGGTGTTGTCGGAGGAGGGATGAGTAAGGCGTGACGGAGGGCGAGATGAGGTACCAGGGGGAGTGGGCAGCCACGCAGGGGGGTGATCACATCAGAGATACAGCAGCTGCGACGGGGCAGGGCGCGTCCTGCTAGGGGGCACCCCTGCGGACCCCCCCCCCCACGCGTAAATCAGCCCCCGCGCCCGCAGTCCTACCCCCTGCCCCGCGAACCTCCCCTCGCGAGCTTCCACCCCTCCGCCCCACCACCCCGCCCCCAGCGCTCGCGTCCCGCTGCGAGCCACGTCTAAGTGACGTTGATGAAGCCTTTCAGAATTCGCGGCGCGTACGCTACACAATTTCGTTTGAACACTTATGCACGCATCATGGACACTTACACAGTCATATGCTGCCATTGCAAACCCATTGCGTGCTTTATTAACTGGAAGCGCATTTCCACTGGGGCGACCGGGTCGAGTCTGTTCCATTCTTGCTCCGTCTCGCGCCTTCTCCCTTGCGCCGTGGTCGATGAGTATCTCGAGGACGCACTCGGAGTCGGTTGGATCGGGAATTTACTGTGATGTTATGCTGGTGAAGTTGTGCTGATATTGTATTGCATGTCGATGTCGTATTTCAAACGTTTTGCAGACACTGGGAATTACATCAACTTAACCTTGGTGAGCGAAAACGTACTTCGGATATACACTTACATATTATATCGATTGATAACATTAAGATATACGGTGGATTTTTATTTATATTGTACATTGTTTGCACCTACAAGCGTAAAAGAGATGCGGTGATTTCATTCCGTAGTATACTATATCTACTAGAGTTAAAATGTACATTATATCTTTCCCAGCGGGCAATTTCGCGTTTTTAAATGTTACCATAGTTCGTTGAATTGAGCTTCTAGGAGTATCATACAACGAACAATTATAGATGCTCTCTTCATAAGATAGATTTTATTTTTCACAATATTTGCGCAAACATGTACGAAGTGACATTTTTTGGAATTCAGACATTTCGTCAGTAATTCTCAAGAAGTTTTATTTCCAAAGTCATGCATTTCAAGAAGTAGAATTTTTCAGGAAAGGAAAGTATTCAAATTCAGCATAGAGTTCAAAATAGGAATCAATATTTTTTGGATATCATTTTACTAACGAAAATGCCATTTTAGCTCATTATTTGAATGCGTAAAGGAAAAATATTTCAAGAATTGATATTTTTGTGTAAAAAGTAGAAAACAAACGGAAATGGAAATACTTCACTTTGGAAATAAGCTCTTCAACTGACAAACAACAAAACATTTTTCCTCACACTTTTGTTATGGCAATAGTATAATATTATTGATTAAAGTTTTATAATATTTTGTAAATAATGTTATTCTTCATTTGGAAATACGAGAGAGAATGTAGTTGAAGAAGCTAGCTTGCATTTCACTCGACCTTGCACTTTCTAATTGCAACTCGATGTGGTTCATTACCTTCTGCTCTTCTGCACTTTGATAGCATTGCACACCCACCCGTATAATTTCAAAACTTTATATCGATGACAATCTAAAACCAAAAACAAAAGAAAATTATTTTAATTCTTTCAAAAACACTGCGTTGGAAAAATATTTGCTCACAATAAATTGTTTGTGTAACCGTATTCAACAAACATATCAAAATATCATTGTCATATCTTCTGATGAAGAATACACCGGAGTAAGTTCGACGTAACTTACGAGTAATCAGAAGCTACAGCACGCCGCTTGTGTCACTACTTCTACAATTTTCTGTCATTTATGCGAACTCAAATGTTCTATTTTCCGCGGGGTCCTGAAAATAAATGTGAATAGTAACACAAGGCCAGGGGCTCATTACATTGTTAGGTCGTCGAAACGCATCAAGTCTAACAATACAAGAAGTTTCGCGAGTTCAAACTCGGCAGGGAGGAAGATGACATTTGAAAAATCGGAAACTTCTCCGTTTGCCCTTTCACACTTGGATCTTGTGCAAGAATCCTAGTAAAGTACGTATGTAGAATATACTTCGAGGTCATTGGTAAAACTTCGATGTCTCATCGGGTATTGAATACAAAAATAAGCACACTAATACAAAGTGGTGTAATGCAAATATTGAGACACGTCCGTGTAGCGTTCTAGCAGGATCGGTACTCAAATACACGCCACAAAAAAAAGCGACGTTTAATCAAACCGCCAGCGTCCACGTCGAAAGTCACATCAATTTCTATTACTGTCAGTCAAGAAGCGACCCGCGGAAGCCGCCGTGTGCGGAGCGAGGCAGTGAGCAAATAGCCCCTCGGCAGGGAGGGGGAGGGGAGGGGAGGGAGAGCTCGGAGGGGGGGGAGGCGCTGGTCGCCCTCCCGTGCAACGTCGCTGGACGCCCCCGCGTCCACGCCCACGCCGCCTGCGCTTCCCTCTGCAGCACTGGGCCTTGCGGCGAAAATCCACGCCTACGTCACTACAAGCAGTTGCCAATGCACTTCTCCGACCAGAAGGTCCTAGGTTTCGAGACCGGCTGTAATACATTTTCTAGCCTTTGTCTGAGGGAGGGGGGATTCTTTCTGTTTTCTTGGTTCCTCCGATCAATACCAGGTGAAGAATACATCATGAAAAAACTCTATCGAACATGCAAAGCAGTCTTCTTCCTAGGCGCGCGGCAAAAGGATGGAACCAACTAAAATATATAGATTAGCGAAAATAGGGAATACCTCTAATAAATCATAATTTAATTTGGGGGTTATTGGTATTGTGGTGAGTTTTCGTTGGCATTTCCAATGAAATAATTATGAGTCGTCATTGCCAACAAATATTGTTGGCAATGACGACTGATATAATTATTTCATTGTAGAGGTTTACTTGTAAATGTACAGAGGAAGCGAGGTTACTCACCTTGAGTATCGCCAGTTCGATTTAAATGTATAACTTTTACTTTTCCCTTTATTATATTTTAGGGGGAAAAGGTATTGGAATCTCAACAATACGATCTCAACTTTTCGGTTCTAAAATATGTGTTTAAGACTCTTTTCAGCTGTAAACTCTTACTCACATCAGGATTAGAGAAACATATTGCAATTTGAAAGATGGTTAAGATTGGGGCAGATGGAGAAGAGATACACGCAGTTTTGTATCTGAAAATCGGAATGTCTAACTGTATTTATGGAAGTACATGTCTCGCATAGCTCTGTCAGATTAAAGTACTTTGACCTGAAACTTGGTAAACGAATCAGAAGTAAGATCTAGTTAAATCGTCAGGGAATAATTAGATGTTTGTCTATGCAGTACTGTACGCGCGGGCCTAGAAGTACGAGTATGAGCATTGAAGTTAACATTTTATTTTGAGAATATCTTAATTATTGTGGCTGGAATTATTATTTAATTCACTAAGAAATTAGGCATCTATTGGTTTAACTTGCAAACAAAGATGACAAAATCTTTTCCCGCTTTGATAGTTCCATTAATGTAGACGCAGGCATAAATGATCACGAAATATTGGAAATAGCCGTAACAAATGTATACCCACTTATGAACTATGAATTCACTGATGTATTTTATGACATATATCTTACAAAACCGATATTCTGTCTAGAGTAAAATAGTGGTATTGTCACTGACAGCCTTATTTCGAGCAGCTCTTCAATTATTAAGCAAATTAAATAACGTTCCTGCATTCACTGAAGAAAATCTGGTTTTCTTAATCTATGCGCAATTGAAATATTTCGAAAGGGCATTTGTGCGTAATATTACATCACCAAAAGAAGTTGTGCGCCCTCCGCTCGCCCTGTAGCCCAGAGGGAAGCGCAGCGCCTGCACGTCGGGAGGGTTGGGGAGGGGCGTGGCGGGGAGGGGCGGGGCGGGGAGGGGCGGGGCGGGGGCGCGGCAGACGCGTCGCGCGTCGCGTGCGCGCACGGGCTGCGGGGGCGGCGCCTCGCTCACCTCGCGTGGCGACTATCTGGCCGCGGTCACGCCGCCCTGCACGCTCACGGCCCTCCTTCGCCCCGCTAATGCCCTGGGGCGCCGCTCGCCCCACACCGCCGCTCACGCCCCCGCCGCCACCACCACATCATCCCTCTGCCCCCGCGCCTGCTCTACCCGCCATCTCCCCCGCCGCCCTCATCATTACCGTCGCCGCCACGCCCTCCTCCGTTGGCTCAGTGTATCAAATGATGGCGCTGCAGTGCCTCTGACTGGGATGTCCTAGGTTCGAGCCCTTACGGTGGCAGGATTTTCTATCCTAGATAGCTAGGTCGAATTCAGTCGCTGCCTGGAGGAGAACTCTAGGGGCGGGTTGCACTGATCAGTAGTTTTCTGTGGGGGTCTAAGATTAACACCAGGCGAATGCCGGAGCGGAATTATAACAAATGGACCAGGGACCATGGACCACGCGCCACCTTTCCTTCCTCTTCCTTGTTCTATCCTCACCCCCTTACCTACACACACTTACATGCTCTACACTACCACACGTGCCGGGAGGACGGTCGGGAGTTTACTTTCCCCCGGCTAAGGTGGTGCGCCGCTGTTGGAACAAACCTGTTTTGGGAAAACGCCTAGATGACGGTAGGTCGACGCCGGATCTCGCCATCTAGCGTGGAAAGATTACCGTCACCTCCAGAGGGAAAAACATGCACTACAGTTACAGGACTAATGACCTCGGTTGTTGACGCGCCCGAAATCACTAACAACGAACGAACCCACCGCCATTCCCGCCCTTTCCCGCTGTCTCCACTGCCGTTGTCTCCGCACCCGCCGGCGCCCTTGCGTCCGTACCCGCCACGACTTCTGCCCTCCATCGCGAAGTCACCACCACCACCATCATCACCACCACCATCATCATCACCACCACCACCACCACCACCACCGACACTCTTCCACCTCCCCTCGCACGCGACGGGCAGCGCTGCCGCATCCCGCGGTAATTAGACGCGGAGCGGCGCGGGCGCGCGGCGGCGGCGGGCGGCGCGTCACGGCGCACGCAACAAGTCACGCGCCCGGCCGCACGCGAGCGCCCACGCCCGCGGCCACACCTGTCCCCGGCCCCGCGCCGCCCCCGCGCGCCGCAGCGGACATCTGCCGGGGGCGCATCCCGCCCGCGCGGGCGATATCAGATGCCCGGCGGCGGCGGCGGCGGCGGCGATCACGGAAGGGCGCGATGCCCCTCCGCCCGGCTCGTTAGCGCGCATTGTGCGTTTGCGAGGCGCGTTTGCACTGCGATCGGCTCTGTCGAGGTTCTGTTTTAATGGTTGGAATATACTTGACGTCTTTGTGCATGTGCTCCGGAGCTGGTCCGATTTTTCTGGATTTTGGTTCATTTGATTCATGTGCTCGCTTTACTCGCCGCTCGCTGCACGTTTCACTTCTATTATTTCATCAAATTCTTCTAGTTCTTCAACTATCGATTACTCATTCTGTCTCTATATTTCCCCCTAGCAATGTGGCGTTATTTAACATCGTGAAGTCCTTGGCTTCCGCGTCCAGAATCATGTAAATTATTCTTGGCTATATCGGTGACGTAACGTCGAAGGCTGTGTTGCAGACGTTTTCACCTTGTCGTGGTATCAGATCAGCCCTGAGGAAGACCAGTGCAAGATGGTCGACAACACACCCTTCGTCGCGCCGTCACCCGGACAACGAAGATCATTTACGTTACTTAACATCCTTTATATTCTAATCTCTTCCGCGCATAATATGACCTATTCAGTTACTACTTCCTCGTTTTCTATCACCTCCCTCCCCCATTTCTGCATTATTGATGTGGTGTATTTAACTAATATTTTTCCCTCTTTGCTATTTTCCCATTTTATACGCGCAGAGCAACTACACCTAATTCAAAAAGTAGTCAAAATTTTGTTCAACAGTAATATAAACAATTAAATTATTCTGCATATCAGACTATATGCAACGACAGATCTGGTAGGAGTTTCTGAGAACCTGTTTTCTTTTTCATTTAGAGCGGCTGTGTGTGTGTGTGTGTGTGTGTATGTGTGCGTGCGCGCGACTACGTTTGCGTGAAATTTGTATTCAGTTTTTGAAATTACTTATTAAGCATCAAATTTATTGTCCTGAATTAACAGCGTCTTTTATATTTGTTACATTTTAGACTTCTCCCACTGTCAACGAACGTTACGTACTAAATAGTTGAACAAAATCCGCAAATACTCTCAAAGCTACGTATTTAATATTTGCTATCCCAAGCCTTTATTAAAACATATATTGTTTCACATTTTTTATTCATCTGCATTGCCTTTTTTGCCTCACTCAGAAACTCGTTCACTTGATTAAGGTAGTTCATGGAGGTGTTTCCATTACTCGAAGTTCTTTTCTTCAGAAAAAGTACATTTCTATGAATAGATATTATGTGGAAGCCGATCTTGTTGCCTGATAGTAATTCACATTTTGGCTAACATCATTTGAAATATTACAACGTTATGGTCATACGTATTCAACAAATTGTACGGGAGCTCAATACCCATGCAACAGGGACCGGGAGGAAGAGTGGGCGAGGGTGGTAGCCGGAGCGGGCCTGGGAAAGACGCTGAGAGACGGGAGAATGATGGAGGGGAATGGATGGCGAGGGCGGAGGTAGGAATGTAGGTGGGGACGGGGACGAGTTGGAGGAGAGAAATCGGGGAGAGATAAGGAAAGGAGTAAAGAGAGGGACAGCGGCGGGCACGGAGAAGGGAGGGGACGGATGCAATGGTCGGAAGCAGGAGCGGGAACGGAAAGATTAACGGTAAGGACGAGGACGGGGTGTTGTCAAGAATGGGGTGGTGTCGAGGATAGGGTTGGGGTCGAGAATTGGGTGGGGTTGGGGTCTATAATGGGGTGGGGGTCGAGGATGGGGTGGGAGTCGAGGATGGGGTGGAGTTGAGAATGGGGTTAAATCGACGATGGGGTGGAGTCGAGGATGAGATGGGGTTGAGATCGGGGTGGGATTGAGGACGAGGTCGGGTCGAAAACAGGATGGTATCGCGGACGGGCTGGAGTCGAGGACGGGGCGGGGTCGAGAGCAAGGATAGTGTTGGGGGCGAGATCGAGGACGGGTTGAAGTCATGGCAAGGTCGGGAATGGTGTCAGGAGCAGGCCGGGAGCGGGTCCGAGACGGATTGTGCGAGAGTAGGCAGGGGGCGGGGCCGAGGCGGGAGTAGGATCCCGGCAGTCGCAACGACGCCAGATGCGCGCAGGTCGATAGCGTTCTGTCCTGCGACCGCCAGGTGGCTCGCCGCCTGCGCCTCCGCCCTCGCCTCCGCCCCCGCTCCCGAGTTTCAGTTGCCGGTGATCGCAGAGGGCAACTCTGACAGTCCCTGCAATGCCCAGTTTGTGTCACGCTATGTCGACTTCCCTAAAAAAAGGGTCAATGAAGCGTTATTGACTTTTCAGTGAATTGTAACTTTGCGGTTTCGGAACTCACAACGGATTTAATAGAAGAAAGATATGTACAGTGTTATAATGAACATGTGTGTCATTCGTACTCTTAATGCAGAAATCAAAATTGTATAAAAAAGGAAATATATTCACGCATTATTGTAATGCGACTCTTATGAATTACATTAGTTTCCCTGAAGATAACCTGTCTTGCTCAACGCTTTTAACGCTCTGGAATTAATGAAAAAATAGTTTATAAGAGTAATCGAAATGAGTAAAATTGAATCTTCTTTTCCGAGGGAGCTCGAGGAAGGTGATTCCGATGCGCGACTCTACCTACGTGATTTCCAGTCATGAATGACTACATACGAAGTACATACATATTAAGTGGCCGTATGGGATGTAGTAAGTAATTAAAAATGTTAAGAAGCGAAATGATAGTGACATTTGCCACGATTGTGTCGCTCGGGTGACAAAAGACAGAGAATATCTACGCAGAGCGCAGCAGGAGCGTTGACAAATGAACCTTGAGAATGCACGCCAAGCGTACATACACACAAGTGGTGTAGGGTAAGGGGAGACAGAGTAGGTATTGTCTTCCTACTGAAGAAAAATATTAATATAAAATGGCAGTATAATTTCATATATAGGTTTATTCATTTCCAGTTCAATGTATCTTGAAAGTGAACGGTTGGAGTCATAGTCGGCGTCCAGCCAGCAAAACAAAAATAGTGAGAAGCCTTAGGGTAGACAGATCTCTAGTAAGTTGAGGTTTCTCTTGATTTGCAAGAATCGAAATGGTTGTATGAACTTTTTTAGACATCTCAAGCACTCGTTGTTTCAAGAGACTGTTTGACATCATCATCAGATTTTCTAAAAAGGTACAAATGAAGTGGTTGAAAAATATTACATGTCAAAATTAATACAGGCACAGTAAAACAATTTTCGGTACATTTCTGTCAATAACACAGTATAAGAAACTTGCAGGATGAAACAACTCTTTCCCCATTCATTTTTTTTTTAAAATATACATTTAAAAAATATAATTTTATAATATATCATTGTATACTTGCAGTTGTTGAAAAGATTTCAGAATACTGACGAGAATTATTTAGTGCAGACCACTCGGTACTGCCTCTTCCTCCTCTTCTCCTATTGTTGTAACGGACTGATCATGATCGGAACGCGACTGGGATCAGGATCGAAAGAGAAGACCACGAGTGGTTCCGGGAAACCATAGGGGTGGGAATGGAGGTGGTGACCTGCACCGCGAAACGGCCAGGAAGCTGAAGGTGACTATGACCCCCCATCCCTGCGAATATGAATAATTTAACGCCCTCGATTATTAACGGCATAATCAGTATTATTCATCAGCGCTGGAAGTCGTTTGACGGGAGCGGCAGGAGTCCTCGGAGGCGGGGCGGGGCCGGACTGCTCTCTGCCTTCACCACCCGCGCGCCCCAGCGGTGCGCCGAAGAGGCGCCGCGGCCGCACTCGTCATTAGCGTAATGTAGCGTTCGGACGCGCGCTGGAGCTGGCCGGTGGATGCGCGGCCGGGTGGGATGGCGGGCGGTGGGCGGGCGATGGGCGGGCGATGGGCGAGGGGTGGGCGAGGGGTGGGCGAGAGGTGGGCGAGGGGTGGGCGAGGGGTGGGCGAGGGGTGGTCGAGCGGTGGTCGAGCGGTGGTCGAGGGGTGGTCGAGCGGTGGTCGAGCGGTGGTCGAGCGGTGGTCGAGCGGTGGTCGAGCGGTGGTCGAGCGGTGGTCGAGCGGTGGTCGAGCGGTGGTCGAGCGGTGGTCGAGCGGTGGTCGAGCGGTGGTCGAGCGGTGGTCGAGCGGTGGTCGAGCGGTGGTCGAGCGGTGGTCGAGCGGTGGTCGAGCGGTGGTCGAGCGGTGGTCGAGCGGTGGTCGAGCGGTGGGCGAGCGGTGGGCGGTGGGTGGGTGGGCGGTGGGTGGGTGGGTGGGCGGGCGGTCGGCGGGCGAGCTCCCATGATAAACAATCAATCAAGTCAGACTGTCGTCGGACGTTTTCGACCGATGTGCTGAAGTCGTTCAAAACACATGCTGGTAAACGGTAATTGAATTAGAAAACCCGAACGAAGTCTTCCGGAAATGTTAACTCCGAACGAATATCTCTTGCATTTGGTTCTACTATCTACTTTCGTCTAAGATCACCTGGAGTATCAAGGTAGTCTGCAGTACCTAGACCATCTGCAGCACATGTAGATGTTCTTAAACGTGCTTCTAAAAAAATTAAAAGTGAGTTGAGGAATTATGGGAATATTCACACAAGTTTGACTCCAACGTTCGGATGTTTTTCGGATAAAATTAGTGGGGCAACTTTGCTCACAGCCGTTCGGTAGGAAACGACCAATATTTTGAATGCACTGTTGTAGTAGCCTAAGATTTGTTGGATTGCGATGATTCACCTCTGAACCAGACTATAGCTAGAAAAAACTATTCTTGTGGATATATACAATCCAATCACTGGTTAGTTAACCTCAAACATTGCTATCGCGGGTCAACTTCCTTTCTTGCGTTCAATGTAATGTCGCCACGCGTTCGACATGGGTGGCAGTTGAGGATCTTTGAGCACGATAACGCATAGAGTTCAATTAATTCAGTGTGGTATAACTCCAAGAAGCACCGCCTGGAAAACATATCGCCCTGAGAGAGCCCGAAGAGAAAGTGAGTGAGTGAGTCCATCTCTGACCATCTCTACTTCCGTCTACGTCCCTAATTTAGCACCACGAAACCAATTTCTATTAAGGGGTTTATATTTCTATTTTTTTGAGGATATTAAAATTATATTCAATGTTTCCTTAATATGCTAGATATTCATGCCTAAAAATTCGTTGGGTTTGAACCCATGCATCAAAAGGCATGATGGCACCATTCTTACTGCTGAGCTAGGGGGGCATATCTCTGACATCACTATTATTCATGAGCACTGAAAGTCGTTGACGACGTTTCAGAGCGAAGGCAGGTGGGTACGCCTTGCCTCAAGCAAGTACTTGGCCCGCTAGAGCTTTCCCAAGCTATCAGGCCAGAGAGTTCGACCCAGAGGGGAACAAGGACTTCCGAATGGGAGCGGACTTCCGTGGGGAAGACTAGGGCGTGAGTCAGGTATCGAAGGGTTGCATCCGAGCCTCCGTCGGGGCTCAGCCGCCAGGGTCCGCGCTGCAGCCGCTGGCGCGTTGCGCCGAAGACCAGCCGCACTCGTCATTAGCGTAATGCGGCGCCGAGGCGAGCGCTGGGCGGGCGCTGGGCGAGCGCGGGGCGAGGGGCGTGGGGGCGGGGGACGACGGCGAGGGGCGCCGGTCGATGCCGCGCTGTTTGCACGCGCGATTGGCCGCTGCCTAATTCATGGCGGCTGATTGGGCGCGCGCCCTCATTCATATGCAGCGCCGCGCCGCTCCGCGCCGCGCCCGTCCTCATCGCCCGGCCTCGCCCGCGTCCTCCGTTCGGCCTCAGGTGCGCTGGCCGCGCGCTGGAGCCGAAGGCACGGCCAGCCGCAACTGGGATCCCGTGCCCTCCGCGCGAGGACGGTTCGCTTGCAAAAGGAACCAGATTCGCCGTTAAACGAAAAATCCACTGTTCTAAAGCAGGGCTGCTAAAACACGAGAATTTCGGGCAAGATTTTTCGCGATGGTTTGCTAGTGACCAGCGTGATTGTAAACGTCTACATACTAGAGCCGATCGCGTCCGAGCGCCTCCCCTGTCCTCCCGTTGGGATGGCTCAATAAGCAGTGGGCCATGACGGTGACTTGCGGTAACGTGCTTAGTCAGGGCTGCTGTAAGGAACCGCACTGCTGAACGGAATATTTTTATATGATGATGAGTGTAAGGGACCTGATAACATATACATTTAACGACATTGTAATACTTATTGCTCACTTTCAAAATGAAGATATTAAAATTACCTCTCAAAAACGTCATGATTCAAACGTTGTTCAAACCTGCTCTTAGAGCTGCAACATGTCAATAGAAAACAGTAGAAAGTAAGTGCATAAACTGAAAAATGTCTTGTTTTGGACAAATTTTGTTTTTCCTCTGGTTTACAAAATTCACATTCAAGGGTTATTATTATTATTATTATTATTATTATTATTATTATTATTATTATTATCATTATTATTATCATTATTATTATTATTATTATTATTATTATTATTATACTTTAGAAAAGCGAATTCCATTAGTAATCACTATAGCTTAAATATCTTCCATGTAAATATTAAATCCATACGTAAATACTTTGAACAGTGGCAGATAATTCTCAATGAAAGCAAATTTGATATTAATGTTTAACTGAGGTTAATATTCATGACGATGAGATTCATCTATTTAAGATTGAAAATTACAACATGGTATACAACTTAAGAAGCAGAAGAAGAGGTGGTGGCTGATATATATATATATATATATATATATATATATATATATATATATATATATATAACATATATATAACATATATATAAAACAGCTTTCAAGAGTTTTTAGGGTAGAGTACGGAAAAATACAGACATTTGGAGTTATTCGCAAATTCCAATTATTCTGACAGAGTGTTGACATCCTTCAGTTTATAAGTTCTTAAACATGTACGGAATTCAATCTAATGACATTCAGGGGCACTAACAGCAAATAGGGGAAAACATACTTCGTTGTGATTTCTGAAAACTAACTTGGTTTATAAATAATGACCCACCAATGACCAGGAGAATTTTTGTTGACGGTCGTAATAACATGTTTTCAATTCCACATTACAGAAAAAAATGTACCGAATAATGTATTTAACTATAACAATGTCATTCTATTTTTCTTATTTCCGTCATTTACGTTTCAAACTATTTCTAAATGATTGTATGTAAATATATTTGTTTCTTTTTCTGTGATTTGAACGCTTGAAATCTACCAGGTAATTTTAACGTGTTTCAAAAACTCTCCGCAAGATTGAAAAAAACAAAGCTTTTCCCACGTAACGACTTATATATAGCAAGATAAGCCCTGTTTTTCATTTTGTAACTTCAAAACCTGATTCGGTATAATGAATTCATCAGATCACGTTCTCTGTTGAAGCCTTACAGAGGTCGCGCATCTTCGAAGGCTTTTGTTCTCATTGACAATACCCTGTGCATTTAATCTCCCGCATGTCTGACGGAAGCAATGAATTTTTTACTTCGTTTTGTTTTCTTTATCCTTTTGGTTTTCAATCTGAACCCTTATTGTGTTAGAAGACTATAGAGAGACAGTTAATGCTTTTAACGAACATTTAATAAATTGATTGGTCGATCAATTCACTAGACGCGTGGAATTTTGTTTTCCACCTCTTCGCGTGTTGTGGAGGTAAAAAATACTACAATGAGGGAGCACCCTTGAGAAGATCGTGATTATCCAAAATCGGACTTTGGAATTATTATTAGCAATTTCTTCTAAAAGATGGTTAGTAGCTGGCAACACATGTGTGTATTGCCAATAAACTAAGAGCGTATACAATCACTCTTCCACTAGCCTGTATAATACATATTAACACACCGTGTAGGAAAACATTACGAGATTCAGTGTTGACAAAAGTTTACTTATTAACAGTCAAATAAATGGGGAAGGGTTGAAACACTGACCACAATGTAGTTTTTTTCCTCTTTTTACTTAGGGAAGTTCATCGTTTAGGATTTTTATTGTCAAAACTATTAAGAACCCTGACTGAAGATTTCATCTTTCAACGCTTATCGAATGTTTACAAAACAATTCCAAAACGTAGCCATGCGTAATCACTTTGTGGAAACTCCGGTGATTTCTCACAGCCTGGCCTGCCCATATATACGTTGCAATATTATTTTAGTATGTGACGATGTAGATAAGAGTTGTGTAATCGGATTAACATAGTGAATGTTGAATTAGTTATTCAGAGAAGAATTGGTCTGCATCTTTGCGAAATGGACCACAAGTACAGAAAGTGATCAAAGTATATAAGATCTTGTCATATATTGAAACCTTTTTCATTTCCAATGAACTTGGAGGTTCATAGCTGTGACTTTGTAATCAGCAGTCAGGAAAATATATACCCATCCAGAAAATTTCCAAACAAAATAAATATATTCTTAAACACAAAACAAAATCATTATCCCTTTTTTTACAATAACAAACTCAGTGAAGAAATAATGTTTGGATCCTTTCACTAAACAAATTGAGAAAATAGTAAATGCTTATACAATTTTACAATTTGCACACACACACAATTAAATATTTACACTGTTAAAAGTATTTCCTTATACTTCTTAACTACCATGGCCATCACAACTCATTAAAATTTCTCTCTATTGACATTCACTCTCTGAATAAAGAAAAAAAGGAATTACAATATTTCACACATACTAATTTGAAACACGTGACACTTATCATTACAATACAATTATATTTACCAGCTATACCAATTTACAATCGTTCTATTCTATGATGGTTTAATAACCATGCCTTAAACACAAAATTGTTGTTCTATCTTCATTGTTAGTGTCCTATTCCAAGAGAATCGAGTAACAAGAACTCAAAATATCAACTATTCAGTTGACCATTTACTTTTCCCCTTCCTCTGTCTTTCTGTCTTCTATTCCACCTAATTGTGTTGCCAGCTTATTTTTCTTTAAACTGCCACTAATTATCGTTATGTTGGCACAGCCCTCGCTCTGTCCTAGACCACATTCCCTACTCGCGCAATTGCACTCGTCTGCGCGTCGCGAAATGTTATATTTCTAGTCTATTTCTCCTTTAGTAGTTTCATTTTAAAACAAAACAACTACAACGATTCAATACCTGAGTCCCTCACGCGAATGTGGAATACCTATCACACAAGTAATTGAGAAGTTGCTGATCGCTGTTGTCCGAGACCAAGTACAAAAAATACATTGCCTTCGCAGGGCGTTGTAGTGCCGCCGTAGAACGTTGAGTCTACCTGGGCCATCTCGGATGTCGTTGTAGAACATTGGCTTTTCACCTTCTCGAGTTCGGCTGTCCACAATGCATCGTCCTTCACATTTCACTCCGGTGTCGTTTTCCCAAAATTATTCGTCTTGGGTATGGCGACACGATTTTCCAAATCCTCCAAATACCATTGATAGAAAGTATCAAATTACAAAAGTCACTATACGTCATACGTTACAACTATACGTCAAATATATTCAAGTAATGAACAATATTCTTCTCCCAACTCACGATCTGACATTCGTGGCTGCCTGCCTCCTTCATTCTTCTGCCTGTCTCCCCTCCCCTCGCGTCTGTCGGCAGAGACACTACAATTCATTTGTCTCAGAATGTACATAAATACGGGCGGCTCATCTTGCAGAGGGCAACTTGCAAAAAATCATTGTAATATATGACTAAAAACCACCTATATAAACACATGTAGCTTAAATAAATACAATTTTACTTCAAATATTTTACAATTTAGTCTCGGATCCTCCGTTGATCGTCCTCCAATTGCTGTTATCCGGTACCGTAATGACATTGGTATGTAACTTTTAATTACAATGAAGAACAAATTAATTGTATTGGGGCAAACACTTATGAACTCGTGGATAAGAGCACCAACACAGACATTTGCATAGAAATGGAAACAAAATTGAGAATCAATACAAAAATAAATATCGCAACGAAAGTGAATAAAAAAGTCATACAATTTCGAGACGTTTACCGTTATAATCAAGATCAAAATGTTTCCTGAAGAAATTAGAATCGTATTTCTTTGAAAATTTTAATAGTCAAAATATTTGTTCATGTTTTGGTAAAAATATATTTTATGATTATTATCAAACTTTGTCCATAAAAAAGTGGTGATTAAAAGAATTTAAAAAGAGATAAAAAGAAATATATTCGTATAAATAAATAATATTTATGTATATATAAAGTATGAAGTTTTAAGACTTTAAATTTCATTGATAATATTAAAGGAATTTCTTAAATTACTAACATTTGATTTTCATACGCGAATCTGTTACCTGAATCCTCAGACCTACATGTCAGTTGTCACGTAAGTAAGTCGATAAAAAAAGTGATTTCGTGTGACACGTGGGAATATTTTCCGTATATCTGCCGCGGGTTTTATCGCTCCAAACAAAAAGCAAACCTACACGCTATTTGTCCCATTTGCTGCGACCAGAAGTGAGTTTATGTCTTTAAATAACTGTGGTGCCGTGACGGGCGGAATGGGGGTGGCGTGAGGGATGCGATACGCCCGGCGGCGGTGTTCGATTAAAAGTGTCCATTAAGACCAATTTCCTCCGAACTGGGTCGGCGCGATAATAGTTTCAATGCATGAAAGGGTCCCGTGCGCCGCACGCTGGCTTACAGCGAAAGTCGCTTGTTCTTACTCGGGAGCGTGACATGTCGTATGATCATGCGTGTTGGTATAACCGAATCAACCTTGCTTCTCAGAACAGACTGAGTTACGACCAAAAACTTATCAGTTTCTGGTGGCTAATTAATCAGAAATAAATCACGGCTGTTATTTTGAACGTATCTCCGTGGTAAAAGTTACTCTACATCGAGAACATGAATTGCTGTGTTCTAAGCGATGAAAGAGATGATTTTAGTATATTCTTACACCGCGCTAGAAGATGAGATTTCTCGTGAGCGAACAAGTCTGTCAGCATCAATGAAGAATATCACAACTCTTCATAGGAATATTCTTACTTTCTATTTCAGAGTTTTAACATAACCTGACACTGAAGCATTCGCGACCACAGAAGAACAATATACGACCGTGTCTTCATGTTTTCCAGGCTTTCAGGTGTGTTTCCAGCCAAATGGTAAAAGGCCAGGAGAAAAAAAGAGAAAACAATGAAAAAAAATCTCTCAGAAGCTATAGAGGGAAAAAAAGAGCAAGAGGAAGAAAGGGGCCAAAAAAGTGCAAGTGGCAGAGAGGCAAAAAAAAGGCAATATGAAAATATAGTAAAACAACTCCTGAAGTACAATTACGTGATTCCTTTTCTTGAAAGACATACAATCTTAACAATAATAAAATGGCAATTTGCAAAACTTGCGGGGTCTAATTTTAATAATACACAATTGTCCGAGAATAAATATTACCAATTTCGGGGGCGTGTAGCGGATGGTTTAAGAAAACATTTATTTTTCTCAATGAACACGTAGGAAATTTCATATAACGTAGGTACACTAGTCATTTGGCCCTGATTGTTAGGCAACCCAACGTACTGTGTTGTTTAGCGGGTGTACGAAATATTTTGGACTGCGACAGTACGTGACTTGCCAGATACCAGTGCATGATGTTTTACCTTTTTCTCAGGGGCAACTGTCACCACTGTCACTTTGTTAAATGTATTAGATTTATTCGCACTGTATCTAAAGAATCATTGACGATACAAAACTTCGTTGAAATAACAGTTTCTATAATATAGATGGCATGCAGTGTTGTAATTTTACAACACAAATATTAAAATTTCAAAACAATGATAATATTGTTCTTACATTTGACAACAGTTGACACAATATTTATATTTTAACTCTAAGAATATACGAATGTTTAACTGAACTGCTGGACGTTCTACAATTTTAGAAGAATATTGCATTTGCAAGGAGAAATAATTGAAAGAAAAAATAGTGTTTATATGATATTTTCGTCTATTTGCAGGAACATCGTTTTATTTGAAATTTGTTTTAAAAAATAAATTTTTCAAAAATTCACGAAAATGTGTTTTTGAGCTTCAAATAAATTACTTTCTTAAAATTAAAATATTAATGACTACTGTAATTACTTGGAAACCGAAAGTAGACCACAAATGTCAAGAAAAAAACCCACACTTGTATGGGAAATATTGGGATAGTCATAAGACCAGGTAAATGGATTACTAGACAAATTACTAGACAAGAAAGACTTTGTTCGATGAAAAATATTTTGTTTTAGAGCTACGAAATTATATCCTGATATTTTTCAAATTTTCATTGGGAGAAATTCGAAATTTTAAAAAAAGCTTCTGTTTTCAGGCACATGTATTAATAAATTTGTCTTGGAATTGGCCTGAAACGAGCCTATATTCAGATCAATATACGCCGTAGGCCAATATCTGTCATAGCAACAGGCAACGCCTTTCGCTTTTCATTATCTCGCTTTTTGCGTCACTGATCGTATATCTGAAAGAGCTCGAATCTAAAAAACATTCTTAGATAATACAAATGAATGAGAAACATTAATTTGCGCTACATCTAGCGAATTTCATATTGTATCTATGGAGATATCCAGTAAGCTGAGACCAAATGAACACTTTTTCCCAGAAGTATTGTAAAAATATTCATTTATTTGAGCGAATTTCAATTTATGTATTAGTTGTCAAAAATACAACACATTATAAGACACTGAATTCAGTCATAAAATTCTACAAGATAAGAGAAAATGCATTAATTTGTTAATTGTACCTTTTATTTCTCTTGCTCTTTTAGTTTCTTTCTTTTTCTACGTATTTTTAGTATCTATCATTTTCCCCCTCATTTTCTCTTCTCTCTTTCCGTTCTTTCTTTTTCTCACACTTGCTCACACTCACTGTCACAGTAAATACATGCACAAGAACATACGAGCATATATATTATCGCTGGCTATTCAAAATAGTAAAGGACATTTTATTAGTATCTTAAATTAAATGTTATACAAATAGTTTTGTAGATATCGACATTTAAGCATTTCGAGGCGGTGTCATGTAGGCAGGTACCAAACTCCAAACTAAGTCACACTGGGAATGCTACTCAGTGCTCTAGGTAAGTCTCGCCTGATTTAACTTGGCAATATGGAGCAACATTCTTAATGCCCTCTATCGAATCAATGTGTGGGGGATAGTGGATTAATATATCAGTCACAGCTGGTGTATCACAAGTTTCGGTGTTCGGTCCACTGCTGTGAATTGAGGTCCTTACAATTCATTCCTTACAAGTGATCAATATCATAGGCTTCGCACACTCGTACATACTCACTCGTACAAAGTCTGTCGCAAACATTAGCAAACTCTTACAAACTCACTCTCACGCTCGCATGCTCTCACTTACTCCCACTCACTCAAACACTTGCACACATTCTCTCGAAACATTACTTGTGTAAGAAGTACTTTTTTTCAATTTTTCCTCGCGTTATTTGGTATTAAGATACTGAGGAATGCTACGAGTACTTCGAACAAATTTATTACAACAAAGTGCATCTTATTATAGCGTTGTAAACGTCTTGTTGTGCCTATGCTGGTTAGAAAATAATGCTAAGTTATCCTTTCATTTGCAGAGATGCAATGCTCTCACTTTTGTTATTATAATATATTTTTATAAATATTTTATTTTAAAATGGAATTAAGCAGTTTTATTTCGTTTAGTTAATTCCAACGTTTCAATTTTCAAAATAAATATTGATAATACGTAGATGAAAATATTGCTGAAATGAGATTTTTAGAAAAATATTCTCTCAATTCCGACTGTATTTCCTCAGTACATACATTTTGTTATTTCAGACAACACGGCGTGTTTCCTGCTTTATGCTTCATGCATATTAAATAGGCGCCCGCTGAGAGAAACGAATTCTTTTGGAAGACGAACATTTTCTCAACTTCTTTACTTTCTATTTTTTCGTCTATAAGTATTTAACATTAGATACTTTCTACGTTCTCCAAGAGCTTGAAAAGGGAGAAAGAGACAGTAAGGAAAGAAAATCTGGGAAACCGAGAGATTTTTAATTCATTCCAATCTATTCATATAAATACATTTCAAATAATTTCAAGCAAGAAAAATACTCTATTTGACTCCTGAAATAATAGACATAATACTTGTGGCTTTATGATGACAATGATTTATTTGAAGAAATGAATTATTAGTTACAATTATCCTATTATACTCAGCCCAATGTATTCAATGCTAATTAACAACTACAATATGAGGAATTCAAGGCAAAGTAATGTAGATATTACAGAACGCAGCTATTTTTTACAGATTGCCTTTACAAAAACATGCAGATTTATAAAAGTAGTACAATAGGAAGTAGTTATTATCGATATGTTTTACGAAACGTGTATCACTTAAACTTTTATCTACAACGATTACATTATTGAAGTTAAAACTATCTTTTCGATCATCTTACATGAATGTCATAGTTCAGATGGTAATGACAGTCGTTCGTTATTTCTTAGAAACGATTTAATGGTCATTATGACAGTTGCATTACAAATTCATAAGAGTACTAAGGCTTTAATGAAGCTTCTTAAGGCTTTCGTAAAAGTACACTAAAAAATTGTTGTAGATAAATAAGATTAGATCAATTTAAAATAACTTATAGGTTTATTTTACGACGATTGAAATATAAGGTGACCGAAAATATTGTAAGATACTCGAAAATACTACAAGAAATAAGTAAACTTCTTAACCAAAAAGTTTTGCGAGAAGCAGATAATAGTAGTTAGATGATATGATAGAGATGTAGATTATTATAGACTAAAACGCACGTAATGTTTTTTCTCGGTGCAACAGAAACTATTTGCTGATGTGTGCGCGATCGGCAGGAGTTTCCTCATTCTCTCCCAGTTCCGCTAGATGGCGCGTGCGCCATCGCGCTGCGCGCGCCGCCTCTGTTTAATCTGCTCCGCTGCGCCCGTCAGGGGGAGCGCAAACGCAGCGTCATGGGACGTCTGCCCC
This sequence comes from Gryllus longicercus, assembly GCA_038098605.1. NCBI lineage: Eukaryota > Metazoa > Arthropoda > Insecta > Orthoptera > Gryllidae > Gryllus > Gryllus longicercus. The sequence continues at coordinate 639,802 of JAZDUA010000631.1, read as the reverse complement.
CCTGCGCGGCGTAACGACGGTCGACAGTCTACGGTGACCAGGGCGGGGGCGGTGGAGAGGTGGGGCGCGGGGATGAGTCGAGCATGGCGGGGCGGGCGCGTTGGGGCGGGGACGATGGCGCGAGCGGGGCGGGCGGGCGGGCGCGGGCCGGGGGTAGAGGCTGGGTGGAGTAGGAGTGGGGGCCAGGGCGTAGTTTGTCCGGGCGGGGCGGGGGCGGGGTGGGCGGGGTAGGCGGGGCGACACTTGGGGGAGGGATGCGGGAGCAGAGCAAGCCGGCGCGGCGGAGTCCACCGATCGCTCGCTTACTCGCTCTCTGGCACTGGCAAGTTGCGTGCGCTCCTCACAATGGCCCCCACTGTGCCATAACACACCAAGCAAGAAAAATAATTAAAAAAGCGGGAATATATATGTATATATATATATATATATATATATATATATATATATATATATATATAAAAATTAACATTTCACAGTAAGCCGCAATATGACAGAAAATACTTTTTTGGGGAAAAGGAAATATTGGCACAAGACTCACATGAATATTACACCTCAAGAAAACATTCGACACACACAGAAATTTTTTAAAATGTTAATAAATAAGAGATTTATTCATTCAATATTTTATTCTTATGTACTGTCACAAAATATTTGCAAACTCTTCTCTGTGGGCTGGAAAGTTGACGTGAAATCAGTGGGAATAGTATAGTTAAGGTTGCTGCGTCCCACAGTATAGGGGGGGGAGGGGGGACGAGGGTCGAGGGGTGCGTGGCAGCGTCGACCGGAAGTGACGGACGCGCCAAGCGAGGTACGGCCGCGTGCGGCGCGGGCGCAGGCGCGGACGCGGGTCTGAAATAACAAATAGATTAATTATGCAGTTTTTCATCAGCGCCTCGGGCGATAGCGCGCGTAGCTGTTATCTTTGCATCAGCGGCGGCGGCGGCGGCAGCGGCGGCGCGGGCGCGCGCACCGCCCTGTTTGCCTTTCAGATTTCCGCCGCAGCCGCGAGCCGGTGACGAGGGCGGCGGGGGTGGTGCGGGTGGTAGGGTGGCGGGAGGTCGGGGAGACGTGGCGGACCGCTGGGACGGCTGTGACGTCGGAAGGGGCCGGTGGGGCGGCGAGGGCTGCGGCGGCAGCAGGGGACCAGCAGGAACAGGACGCCAATGACAGCGGGGACAGAGAGCGGCGGGGGTGGCGGGGGTAGTGGGACGGCAGCAGTAGTGGTGAAGGCGGGGGGCGGCGGGGGGCGGCGAAGGTAGCAGGGCGAGGCGACGGGGAAGTGGGTAGGTAGACGGAGGGGCGGCAGCGCGGCGGCGGCGGCGGCGGCGGCGGCGGTGGTGGCGGCGGCGGCGACGCGAGCCGTGTACCGCTGCGTTGTGCCGATTCAACAAACAGCGCGCGCGGGCGGACAGGCGAAGGGCAACGGGCGAAGCGGGCGGATCCGCCGCGCGTGTGAAGGGATGGGGTGGGCGCTGCGTTGTACGCACGTGCGGGAGTGGGGGGGGAGGGGCAGACAGGTATAGGGTGCGGAAGCACCGAGTGTGGTGTGGAAAGAGGGCTGTACGCTGTTGAACGGAGTTGGCTGCAAATGTAGGATGAGGACTGCGACCGTCTGTACCTCCGTGTAACAGAGTGAGTGGGGTTCTCCAGCGCGCTATTGCAATGGTTTGGTCAGATGTTGGGCGAAGTGCGAAGAACGCTAGGTGAGGCGGTTGATTTAGAATGAAGATGAGGCGAGGGAAGGAAAGTGCACTGGTGCAACAGAGAGATTGTATACGCAGTGAAATCTCTTTTTAACGGCCACGTTCGAGACCGCAAAAAATGTCCAGCTATGTGTCCGTTAGTGAAAGATCCTGAAAATCACCAAAAGATTTGCAGTGGACCATTACAATTGTCCAGTATAAAACTATTCATGAAAGGTGTCCATTCAGATATGAGATGTATTTCTATGATATTGCCATATCTCTTTATATCAAAATGCTCGGTCAAAAATAATACAAATTCTCATGTTCTCTCTTACACTACGCATTATTTTTCAGAATGATTACTTTGAATCATCAATATTCATCAAATTCAATCATTGATTTTATTTATTTACATGCAAGTATTTGTAGGGAAAGATTTTTCAAGCGTGTGTGAGTGTCAATGCATAAAAGTAAAGATAATAAGAAAATCAATAAGTACTATATCACACATCTAGTCTACAAATGCCCATGTGAACTTTCTATTATTGGAGTTTTATTATATTTAATCTATTTCAAATTTGTATCAGACACAATCCTTAGAATTAATTTTAAATACGTTCTGTAAATATGCTCTATACCAAGTAAGTAACAAATAACGTTTTGACGTACAGAACATATGAAATATACCATAATGGTCGTTTGCAAAATTATTTCATTTTATTATATTATAACGCCTCGAGTCAAATAGGATTTTGATCAGCGATTGATGGCAGCTGGCAAGAGTATGGGGCAAGTTCATATGGATAGTCGAGACCAACGTAAATAGAAAACTAACGGGAATGTCTGTGCCATTCTGTAGCACCACTAATTTTTCTGTAATTTGCTAATAAAGTATAGCTGGGAAAATAGGCTGTAGCAAATAGGCCACTAGCATTAGACAATCGTCTCATGATTATCCGGAGTACCAAGAACCGAAATGAGCTGCAATATTGATATTAATTTTGGATTTCTCTCCTTTAAAATGACCTATCATTAAACAATTGACAAGCATAAGTGAAAAAATGAGGCAAGAAGAATGTGAATTGGTGTTGTTCGGTGTAGAATATTTGAAAATGGTGTAATAAGAATGTCTAGTAAATACATCATTTTAAGATAGATCGACATGCGCGGCGACCCTCAACTTCGTCGCCCTTCGCGTAGATTCTGCTGTTGATCCACTTGAGCGGAGATACATTTAATCGACTTGGCCGTAGAGTCGCAACTTCTTGGATTTGTTTATGAGTCTCCACATGATACACTTACTTAAAATTCCCCACTTGATCGTTTTGCTTGAGAAGACGATAGATCTATACATTCTTAAAGTTCTCCACTTGATCTCGACGTTCTAGAGAATAATTTGATCTCGTCTGTCTCGACATACTCTACTGCATCTCGACAGTGACGTCCTTTAGATTCTTCATTTGATCGATTTTCTGGAGATTTTTCTCCTGATAGATTTAATCGAGAACCTTGTCTTGATGGACTTGCTCCAGATTCTCTGTTGATTGGATTCATGTAATTATCTATTTGATTGATTTGTTCATGATTCTATTCTAGATCTACATGTTTGAGATCATTTTTGAACAATGTTTGCAACATACTCAACTTTATCAACCTGTTTTAAATCATCTATTTGATTGATTTCCCGCCAAGTGAGCGGTAGTTATTTCGGGGGCCCTGATATGTTCCTTATGTAATGGAAAGGAGATGTAACAAAACCTTACATTTACTTAATTATTAAATGTTAATTATTATTAAATTAATTAACCTTACATTATTATTAAATGTTACATTTAACAAACTCTCGACCTAATGTAAAGGGGAATTAAATAGTTGAGAGAAAGTCTGTGCCATTTTTAAGTATCATTAGATCACCGTATGAAGTTGAAACCAAACATAAGTACAGGTGTGGAGAAATTTTTAAAGGGATATGTAGAACGTGCGCACAATCACGTGACTGTTTCACCCAGAATGTTGACCCTGTGTTGCCTACAATGCCATAAACGTTTGGAAATGGAGAACGCATTCCCCAATGTGAGTACGTGAGCACTGATTTTAATATACCCCCCGAGGATGCATAACAACACTGTTGGGCTGGAATCGGGATTCGCCGGAACGCGATACCGGAACGCAAAACTCGTGTTATGCACATCAACCCAGAATCTGGGTGAAGCCGTCACACCAGCTCGAGACTACCAACTTTCCGGGTTGGTGCCGGAGTTTCGGGCACTGCGGCGACGAGATCTCAACTGGGGACCACCCGAATTATTACACCCTGGGGACGGAGCCCCCAGCAACATCTCCTCACGGTGATATACCTTATCTAACGATGTATCACCGGCAAACCGGGCACCCGGGAGAGAAATTACAATGCCCCATCCCCAAGTACTTCATGTCGGACTATAGCATAAAGTAGCGGCCCCAACTCCACCTGCGAGAAGGTTTTGCCCGGACACGCTAGTACACGACTCAATCCTTAGGATATTTTTTGTGGCCTCCAGATAGCGACTTACGCAAAAGTGTTCACCCGACAATTCGTTGCACTTCCCTACCAGTTACGCCTCCACCTGATCAATTACCTTAATTGAAAATTCCGTCCATGCATGTAGGAAGCTGGCGTTTGTTTGTATTTCCCGGCTAAAATCCATATTTTTGGACATGTGGGGGAGCGCTGTTGGAACTCGTGTTTACACATGCATGTTCGTGTGCCACGTGCAGCCATTTCGTGATTCGTATGCGCACCAGCTGAAACTCTGTTTTCACGCCACTGAGCCGCTGAGACCGAGAAATCCCGGGAAACATCGGCTCCCGGGATTGAAACCTCGGGACCTATAAACATTAGGTAGGCGTATAACCGTCCGCTATTGTGGTTATTCTCCCGGGTGATTTGTGCTTTGTGTACGAAACGCGGATATTGTGTCGACGTCATTTGTTGTTTCGGCGCTCACAGCTCATCTGCAGTGGATGACTATTCGCATTTGGCGCTTATCTCTCAATTAGCGGTAGACGCGTTTCCACAAATTTCGCATCTTTGCTTCATAATCCCCTTCCCTCCCCGTCGGAAGATATTTTCTACTGAGTCCACGTATTGATGGCCATTTATTTTCAGTAGTCTAGTTGCGGTCTGGTTGAATGGACAACAATGTATGATTACTGAGATTTTTGTTCGTGTACTAGCAGATTACCATACGTCAGGTTATTTATTTTTCACTATTATCTATTGAGTAGCCTCGCGCTCTGCTGTCCCCAGTGCAGAGGAGCCCGCATGCGTGTTGGTGTCCAATATGCGTCCAGTCGGGACGTAAGGGATAACCTGTAATCGGCTGGAAAAAGCTGTAGAAAAAAATCTATTGAGAAGAGTTCTCCGCTCTATTCACTCTGTTCCGTCCCCTTCGCCTGGTTTATTGAACTATTTCCTATTGAACTTACATAAATTCAAAACGGGTACGAATTCACAAAATTACTTTTTATTTAAATTCCATGCTTTATTATATTATTATATTCTCTTGTTTATATACAAGACAATAGTTAATCCTCTATTATTGCACTTCGTAACCGTTGTCATAAGCTCCTACATTACTTCAGTAGTATATATGAGTTTTGCGTCTATCACAAGCAACTAATATTAATAAAAGAAATATATTTTCACGGAGACGTGACTTATTAAACTTTAACTTTAAAAAATATGAAGGACTTGCTAAAAACACCCATGTAATTGTTCATGTTCAATACAACCCACGACACTCTGGTAGCAGTTTTAAACCTGTAGTTATATACCTCGTAAATGAAATGTTTAAGAGCCTTGAAACCTGATTTTTGGGGCCCAGGACTTCAAATAAATGTTCCTCACGCCATAATGAACGAATTAGATCTTCTCCGACATGGTATTACATTTTTGCTCGTTCGGTGTTTCTCGATACTTCATTGCATTGCAGTATCAATTTAAAATGCTTCAAAAAGGGTAGGCTTATAGTTGGCCGATCCCATATTTCCCCATTGACAATTTAACGCAGCTTTCTCAAGAGTCAAACGCTTTTCCAATATTTTATTTACTATCAAGGAAAGCGACAAGTGAACTGTCAAGGAAAATTGTATAGTTACTTCAAATGTTATTTTTAAGAAAGTGTCGTGAATTGTTCCAAAAACCTCTGAGTATAATACGGAATAAACATTTATTACGAATTTGCTTCAACTCTCAATTGCATTGTTTTTTATTTTTATTTGATATTCTGTAAGTACGTACATTGAAAGTTACCTCTACTTTTTTAACCATTATACACGGTTCGTTAACAATCCTTAATACGGAAATGGAAAAATTGGGAAGGGTGAGGCTTAACATACGAGAGTTCTCGCACCGGTTTGCTAGTAAAATATGATTTTTATAGTGTTAACAAACTAGTATTGTTGGAATAGTGTATTGAGACAGTGTCGAATAAGACGGCGTTGACGATTACCTATCAGGATCGTCCACTTCTGAAAAGAAGATATTTTGAGGCCAGCAAAGCGTTTTTCAAATTGAGGGATATTCTAAATGAATCTTTCCCAGTAGAACGCATGCAAGATGCATATACCTATTTTTACCCTCTTTATATCTTTGTTTGGAAGTGAAGAGTTGCTTGCTACAAATTGCTCTATAAACAATGATAATGCGAACTTTCGATAATAGAAAACATTTGCAATGATATAGACTTCTTTTACTGTGTAGAGTTGAATTATAAGTAAATGTAGTACCAACAAGCATTACTGGCAACATTTGAACCCTAGAAATGTGCGCTTTAGATTAACAGAAACTGTGCTTGCACGGGAAATGCACAACAGATTTAATTACATGTTAGTGATGTAATAACACCCTCCCATAATGCCTTTTCTCCCGCAACTAGCAAAATGAGAGCTCAAGAAAACTTGCGCGGACAATGAGGCTACATGTACAATATGTCCAGAAGCATAGTAATGGTCTCTCATAGCATGTCCACAATCGGTCAAGGGAAGCTGGACGAAAAAATATCAAAACATGTTTGACATGAAGCGTTTTTAAAATAAAGTAGAGTTAAATTTTTATTTTTAAACATTTATTCAAAATCCTAAGTGAAAATGAGCTGTAAAAAATCTTTAGTATACCTTGATAATAAGGTTCTACCTCGGAAATAAACCGAATGGCCTAAATTGTTTACCCAACATTATAATCGTACACAATGGATACCCGTTGATAAAGTATTTTTCTTCCTGCTTCCATTGAAGCTCATGGTTTATTTATGGCACGCTTGTTTAGATGTGCCAGTTTCATTATTCATAACTTCAAAAAATGCTCTGATATTCCGCGCATTGGCAGCAATACATACGCCATTAACTTCAATTTGTTTTAATGTTTCAAATTACGATGTGCTGTCAGTGCGCCGTTTTTGTGTGGATGGATTTTTTCGGCCGCTCATTTATTTATATAAAAAAACAACCTCGACCGCTGGGGCGTGCGACAGGACGCTTAACTGGCACCTGCCGCCACCGCAGCGCCGTCGCCTCCGCTGCCTAATTCCACGCACAATAAGTACTCCGTGCATTCACATCTGTGCACGATGATTTCTGTTGTAAGGACTAATAATATATATATATATATATATATTATTAAAAAATAAAAGCTGGCAGCATCCGATTAGCAAATTATTACAAAAATACAGCCAAATCTAAACGAGATTGAACACCAATTTCAACTACATTATTGCATAGAGGATTTTACGTAAGAAATTAGAACGCATTTCGTGACGTCATCAAAAATCAGGAAAACTCGTAGGTGTTTAAACAATGAATATTAAATAAAACAGCAAAACTTCAAGTTGTAGCTGGCAATTATGGCATTTTAACAAGAAATATATTGAAGGAAAGTAAGGGTACAAAAGGCTGTATTTAAAGTTCTAAAATAATTTGCAGGGCATTTATGCGCTGGGGATTACTGATTAATAAGCTATATATTTTTATTCTTTGTTTTCTTCTTTGTATTTTTTTATTTATTTAATCTCTCCTCTATCTTCTTCTTTACCTTCTTCTCGGAACTGACGCAGTGTTTTCTAGAAAAGGGAAATACACCACATGGGACTAGGGGTCGACCTCATTCAGCTTTGACGATGAGAGATGGGACAATATGGCAAATGAAAGATGGCGTAGAGCATGATCTTGGATTTTGAAAGTAGGACCACCCGGTTTACAAAGCTTTAGCGCCAAAGTCGCAATCAATGCGTATTTGACCTAATATATCTTCATTCACAAAGTCAAACAAAGCACTTCCTCGTTCATTTTACACAACGTAGGAAGTATAATTTGCTCCCTCATCCACATTATGAATCTGAAAAAAAGTTTTCATTAGTGAAGTCTTGCCATTTCCATTGCTATCTGGCCAGCGAACCCTCTCCGACACAGGAGTATCTACCAGTAACAATCGAACCTCCATCTGAAAGCATAGTCTTCAACTGATTCATATTTCATTTTTCTCGTTTTATTTTTTTAACTGACTCCAACAATACCTCGAGTGATGCTAGTTCTAGCTCCGCAGCCGCTTCTATTATACAAAAACAACACAGCTGAAATGGCGCAAAGTCGACTGGAAATTAAATGAAAATTTTGAACGCCCGCAGTGAGCGTCTCCATCTGCCGCGACCGTGGAATGGTGACAGTTGGGAATGGCGCGAAATCTCTAGGTGGCCGTGGGGGTGACGGTAGAGATTTTATCTTGGTGCAGATGGCGGTAGCAAGGTTGGTCTTCTGCGTGTTCGGTTTCGGAGAATTGAAATGAGATGAAGATAAACACAATAAACTCCGTAGACACTAGTGTAATGAGACAATAAAATTGCATTGGAGTAAAATTATAAAAATTTATGATACATCGGATGGATTTTTTCCAAAATTCATGCAATTTTTTCAATGAAGATGAAAAAGTGGTCATACGATTTATATCTCTGAAAAGCATGGAAAATTCAAAAATTGTAAAGAAATTTCAATGATGTCATTGGATATGTGAATGCCACATGACACGAAGAAAGAAATGGGAAAGGTAATCATTAATCAAAGAGGAAAAATGACGAATTCAAACTAAAGGTCAACTCAAAGAGACGATAATTCAAAAAAACTTGTGAAATTTCTCTTTAAACTAGCTTCTATATAACAGTAATTCAGCCACTCTAGGAATGAAATTCCATGACCCATCTGAATCTTACGATTTCGAAGACTTTAATATCCATGTAGTCGACGACACGACGCATCTAAATGAAAAATTGTCACAAGTTGTGGTGTGAGATGTACATTGTATAGAATTGACACACATTTATGAACTCGACCTAGAAGCCACTAGACTTGAAGATAGATATGAAGTACTTCAAGGAAAATGAACCAAAAGAGATAAATGCAATAAAGCTATGAAGAAAAAAGAAGTAAGCAATTAGTTTGTAGCGTGTATTATGTATGCATTATTGCATATTATGCATTACTACCAGTTTCATTATAACGCCATAAAAATTTTAACGACCTTTTTAATGAGTGTAATAAATTATATGTCCTATGTACGTCACAGTTTACTTAGAAGAAACACTTATCTTTACCCAAGATTTCAACCAATATCTTTATTTTCAACAATTATACGTCTCGCAGGATAAAACATGTGTTACGTAACTACCCAATGCTAATTCACTCCAGCAGCAAAATAAAACCCGTTCTTTTAGAAGTCAGTGTCATAACATGCCTTCATCCACACACTATCTTTTTTCGTTTTCTTACAAAAAAATGCATTACAAAGAGATCTAAGAAAAAATGTGGAAATGCGCTACTGTTGGAAATTGTAGAAATTACGATCTGGAAATAAAGCAGACAATGCGAGACAATTTTATGAAACTGCAGGTAGAATGGCATCCATGTAGTAGCCAAAAAAATGGGGCACAATCATCAAAAAAGAGCGGCATTATGCCCTAGCATCACTCGCTTTATCGTAGCGTTAGATCTACGATTGGATGAACGCAGCAATTAGATTTAGGAGACTAATCGATAAAGTCACACACCCACTTCTGTGCAAAGATGAAGAAGACGTCAGTGAAGTTCTGTCCTAAATATATGTTTTTTCTGTTTTTAACAATCAATTTCTTCAACGGGAGGAAGGAATTGAAATATGGAATATTTGCTTTCACTTCAAAACATACATTTTAATTTGTTTCTTTTACATAACTTCTAGATATTGTAGTAGGGATGACACTACAGATCCAGTAGTTCTTTTAGACGATAATTATTGTAAAGAAAATCATCCAAACAGTAATGCTTTTTCTTGCTTGGGGTTACTTGTATACCATTTTTGGTTTTTAATTCTCATTCCCAAAACAGAAAGAGAGCAATATTTGCTTACTTATTGTATACACTGAACTCTCATAGTTAAAATAATACTCGATACTATTTACTGTTGCGTTCAGGAAATCGTTCCAGGAAACGCACTTTAAAAACGGAAAGGGACTGCAGTCACGATGATACTCATAATTGAATCACCAACAATTTGGTTCAACTACAGAGCAGGGTAAAGAATAACAGTATTCAACAATAAAAACAATAGGCTACATGTTTACAAAAGAATACATCATGGAGAATGTAAGAGGATATTCCATAATTAATACGTTTTCGCAACAATGTACACAACGTGTTATATCGATTTAATGCAATTGAACAAAAGAAAACACTCTTACTAACCGGTGTCCTTTAGGTACTTAACAGTCCACCTGCATTAAGAACATTCAAAACGAATGATTGCTAAAGATATGTTGCTATAATGGCGTATGATAATAAAGCCGGACACATGGCACATGTCGAGAGACCAGTTGGAATCTCATCGCTGGAGCGGTGCCCTGCTGTGAAGTGGTGAAGTGGCGAAGTGGTGAAGTGGTGAAGTGGCGAAGTGGCGAAGTGGTGAAGTGGCGAAGTGGTGAAGTGGCGAAGTGGCGAAGTGGTGAAGTGGCGAAGTGGTGAAGTGGCGAAGTGGTGAAGTGGCGAAGTGGTGAAGTGGCGAAGTGGCGAAGTGGCGAAGTGGCGAAGTGGTTGCTGGGGAGGGGGGAACCCTCCGCAAGCTAAAGTGTAGGTCGGCTCCGGATCTCACCGTCCAGCGGGGAAGCACCCACTTCTCTTGCGATTAAATCATTCACTACACTGCCGAGACGAATGACCACAGCAGTTGACGCGCCCGGTAACATCAATCAGTCAATATTGTAATATACACACTCACTGCTAGCCTCTCGCGTGGCTCATGGTCAGCGAGCTAACGTTCCATGATGAAATCTCGGGTTCCATTTCCCGATCGGGGCAAAAATAGTACTGTAGCTTTCCATTACAATTGTCTCGGTTTCTATAGCTGTCTCTCTATAGAGAAGCTGCGACAGGCCAAGTGTGGTGGATACGGTGCCGAAAATTCATGTTTTTCTTATCCCTAGGCGTGGTTAATAAATAAAGACAGGGACCAGTCCTCAGAACACCGCTAGCTGGCGAAAGTCCTGCCCAATCTGGTTAAACGCAGCAAAAACCAATCAGAGGAAAACTGCAAATAGTACAAAAAGAAATGTCTCAGAATTATTTCAAACCCTCCCTGGTATGTCACCAACAATTAGATACATAAAGAATTCGACCTAGAAACTATAGACCAGCATATCACCTATCTAGCTACCAACTTCTTCTCAAACATACCCCAAATCCCTTTAGTATCAGTTCATAGACTCGGCAAAAACCCTTCACATAGAACCAGAATACAAAATAAACTTCCCTTTTACATTTTCCTCAAGAAATTCTCCGAACTAGATCACGACTAGAAGAGCCCGATGGGTAAACTCTGTATTAGTTTTAAGTTTTAATTTAAGTTAGCTATTTAAGTTTTAAGTTTTAATTTAAGCCATCCAAGATATGTATAGTTAATTTAAACTGAACTATGTATTCACCATCTGTGTAAATAAATGAAAAAAAATGAAGCTGGCGAAAGTCGGATTAATCCGACCCTAAAATGCCAAATACAATCACTGTTTTTGGAGGTATACACTATTTCTATAGGGATTTCCTGTTACCTTGTTTCGTGACGACTTCGCTCGGCCTTGAGCGTTAACGGATGGCGGTCGGTGCGGGTGCACCAGACGACGCCGAGGGCGCGAGGGCGTCCCCACGTGCTGGTTGCGACTAGCGCTCTTCAAATGCAAGTACTACCTTAAAAATCAATTGCAGCCCGATTCAATGGAATATAGGACCAATTAAATATCTTGGTGTACACTTTGAAAAAAGATTAACATGAAACCCCATATCCTTGCATTAGTAAATAAAGCTCAGGGGAAAATGTCAAAACTATTTTCATTAATAAATAGAAAATCCTCATTAAAAATCGAATGCCAGCTCATGATATTTAAATCGATCATTTTACCCACCCTAACATACGCTAGTCCTGTCTGGGGAAATGCAGCACCCTCATCAATAGAGAAATTTTAGACGGTACAAAACAAATGCCTTAGGAAAATCATACCAGCACCTTGGTTTATACCAAATTCCCAGATACATGGGGAGCTACGTATGGAACTAATCAAGGATCACATCTCTACAATTTCGAAATGCTTTTATACTTCACTCAACATTTCTCACTTAACAAATAACTTTAACCTAGGACGAAATGCTGTGCACCCCTGCCGAATCAAATCCAAATTCCCAAAAGATAAGTTTCGCCCTCCGTAAGCACATGATAAAACCAATTCAAACATCCAACCTAACATTAAAGCATGTAAATTCTAAATAAACAACAAATCATTCCAATCCCAATCCAACACCTTAAAAACGGAGCAGTGATATCAAGCCCAAAATGCCGAGGATGCCTATTCCTAATAATGAAAAAGCTATTGTATCCAAGCCCTTGAAAGGCCACATGGCCGAACAAGAAGAAAATAAATGAAAAAAAAAATGCAAGTAGGGGATGGGAGCAGTCAGTACGTGGTGGCCCTTTGCATTAACCGGCGTGCGACTAGTCTTTCGCTAGGCTAGGGCCGATCACGGCCGAACGCCTCTGCCCTCTTCCCGTTAGGCTAACTCAAATAACAAAGGATCACCCTGATGACTCGCGAGTAAGCCCTGAGCTAGGATATGCAAAGTTGGCCGCTCATTTGAACACGGGGCGGAACATTGCTGTCGACTGCGGAGCTCTGGGGAATTTTGGAAAGAACTGTCTGTGCTGCAGGTCGATTTGTTTCTTATGAGGACTACGTAGTCAGATGCATATTCTTGGAGAGCAACGTCACGATTTCTATGAGCACGCTGATGACGCTAAGACAAGCTTTCACTATCGTATATTTATAATTCATTTTATTTATTTTTCTCAAAAGTAATAAAAACTTTAAAATAAGTGGGGTGAGTAGTATATAATCTGCGCACATTTTCTTGATATCTAGAATCTTTGCCTCACCATTTACTACATATACTTTAATTATGATAGAGTACCATCAAAGTATAGTAAGAAACATTTGGAAACCAGAAATTTTACTTCCAAATAATAAAAAATTAATTTGCGTTAGTAAAGGAACTACAGTTTTGATTATATTCTATTGATAACAAAACAGCAACCCTTACTCATACCATAAGTCAGGAAAGGTGAGCTCTACAAAACGTGCTCATTGTGAAGCTATATTTAATTTCACAAGTAAAGGTCATCTTAACATTTGCTGAGTGGATCAAGGAAAACTGGACAAAAATCCTGCACGATCTGGACGCCATTGACTCAGAAGCTTAAATACATTCCTTGTTACAGGCACATCTCGTCTTCTGGTATTATACCTTACACATATTTTATACTAATGCATCATACAGGGTGCGGCAGCATAACTTCCTTTTTTAAAATGCGCGCTAACAAGAGTCATGACAAACGCCAGCATAACTTCCTTTTTTCAAAACTCAATAAAAACTATTGTGTGCATCGGAAAATATTTATTTATTTTTTATAATGTAGGTACATGTCTAAAGTTTTTATTTACATTGTTTTGAAGATCAAATCTGTTAGGTGACGTCCCTCATTCTCCATACATTGCGTAAACCGATATCTGGCGTTTGTCATGACTCTTGTTAGCGCGCATTTTAAAAAAGGAAGTTATGCTGCCGCACCCTGTAGTTGTACCCAATGCGGTTCCTACCCCTTCAGCTGCTTCAAGTAACGAGGTCAAAAATGAATATTGTGACGCTTAATCTTCATTTCCACCCTTCCATCGGTCGAAAAGTCTGATAGAAGAGTTTCGCCAGACGTTTCGCCACGCGTCTACTATGCAGGGGTGTTCTGAGGGCGGGAGATTTATGTAACGAAAACAGTTGCGAGGCGCCGGTCGCAAAAAATTAATGTATTCATTGTTGTTAAAACTATTTTTTTCTTTTGGATATACTATTTTCGTTTATATTTTCAAAGAGAAATATTTGAAGACCCGACCTTATCGCTAACATTTCTTACATAGGAGACAGACATAAGTTATTTCGTCAAAAACACCAATGAACACGTATCATTTCCCTCCAACAAAGCCCACATGTGGAGGTGTGCGCCGGGCTGGCGTTTAGTGTGAGCGGGGCTGCGAAAGGGCGGGCGAGAGGGCCGGGCGGGGGAAGGGCCGCGGCCAAGGCCGGGGCTGCGCCGCTGAGCACACACGCGGGACAAAGCGCCCCCCCCCCCCCCGCGCGGTCAGCCAAGTGCTTTCTTTCAGCCGGACCGCGGCGGCGCGGCGCGGGCGCCCGACGCCGCCCGGATGGAACGAAAATATTGACGCTGCCCGCGGCGCCGCCCCCGTCGCCGCCCCCGACGCCGCGCCGTCGCGGGTCGCGTTTTTGCGGCCGGCCGGCGGCTCGCAGCTGTTTCCTTAGCCCCCGCCCCCGCCCTCAGAACACCGTTGCGCAGTAGTCGCACGGCGGAACGCACGGGGATTTCCATCGCACTTTTCGGAAGGCAGGGTGGGGGAAATGCATATTAAGTGTAACAATATTCGTGTATTGACCTAGTTATAGAATCGGTTGAAGGGGTCGGAACCACATTGGGATAGATCTGATTTTTGTAATTTATGTGTCTGAGGGAATACGATGTTTGGGTGAATACAGTTACTTCTCAGTTTTGGCGGGCTGTACTCTTCACGACGCTTTCTACTCGTATCATAACATTACGAAAATTTACTTATATCACAATCATTTACTCATAATCATGAAACGGTTTGTACAGCGTTTGGATTATAATGCTTTTTTGGGGGAGGGGAATTTAAGATATTTATTTTGGATGTAATAGTTTGTAAATGAGGGCTCTTATTATGATGCCTCGTCTCTTCCAATTTTGAAGTTTAGAGGTTCCTGGAAAAACAAAACAGCTGGACTTACGATTACTGCCGACGTTTGGGTAATTTATCTCATACAAACAATATTGTTGCTATTAATATTTAAAAATGATGCGCGTATATTAATATATTCTGTGAAGAGTTGATATCTAATAAGAGTTGTCCAATTACTTATGTTATTGCACGTGCATGGTATACCATATTTTGACCCAGGAGCTAGTAAAGTATCTTATTGATTCTGAAATTTTTACATTGATTAGGGACTGAATTGTGTTATCTGGATATATTGATAACTACAGAATTCAATTTTTCTGTTCACTTGCGACAATTATTTACCCAATGAGTGAGATATAAATGTTCCATGTGACAATATTTCCCTTTCATACTTTCATACACATCGATTAGAAAAGGCTCCTTCTATTTGCGCAGCATTTCTTTTTATGGTAGAACTATGGAACCGTGAGAGTTATTTTTTAGATTTTTGTTTTAATTATATACGAATTACAAATATCAGCATATAATGATATTTTTTCATAACTATAAACAATGACCCATCTAATAAAACATGTATTATATCAACCGTTATTATGGAACGGATTGTTCTTCAGAAGTCTGTGAATATTTCAGTATCATTCATCACACACTTAACCAATGATATTACATTAGGAACGGATGAACAAATTTGTTTTTTTTTGTTTCTTAAACTAGAACAAGAAGTCCAGAAAAACACACAGACCGACGTATTCAGATACACAAACCCCAAGGTGAAGGTACTTTATTCGCATCTTTTGATCCAAGATGCTCTCCCGTTGAGCTCTCCCGTTGAGCTCTCCCGTTGAGCTCTCCCGTTGAGCTCTCCCGTTGAGCTCTCCCGTTGAGCTCTCCTGTTTGAGTCCTCCCGTTTGAGTCCTCCCGTTGAGTCCTCCCGTTGAGTCCTCCCGTTGAGTCCTCCCGTTGAGTCCTCCCGTTGAGTCCTCCCGTTGAGTCCTCCCGTTGAGTCCTCCCGTTGAGTCCTCCCGTTGAGTCCTCCCGTTGAGTCCTCCCGTTGAGTCCTCCCGTTGAGTCCTCCCGTTGAGTCCTCCCGTTGAGTCCTCCCGTTGAGTCCTCCCGTTGAGTCCTCCCGTTGAGTCCTCCCGTTGAGTCCTCCCGTTGAGTCCTCCCGTTGAGTCCTCCCGTTGAGTCCTCCCGTTGAGTCCTCCCGTTGAGCCCTCCCGTTGAGCCCTCCCGTTGAGCCCTCCCGTTGAGCCCTCCCGTGGAGCCCTCCCGTGGAGCCCTCCCGTGGAGCCCTCCCGTTGAGCCGTCCGTGGAGCCGTCCCGTTGAGCCGTCCCGTTGAGCCGTCCCGTTGAGCCGTCCCGTTGTGCCGTCCCGTTGAGCCGTCCCGTTGAGCCGTCCCGTTGAGCCGTCCCGTTGAGCCGTCCCGTTGAGCCGTCCCGTTGAGCCGTCCCGTTGAGCCGTCCCGTTGAGCCGTCCCGTTGAGCCGTCCCGTTGAGCCGTCCCGTTGAGCCGTCCCGTTGAGCCGTCCCGTTGAGCCGTCCCGTTGAGCCGTCCCGTTGAGCTGTCCCGTTGAGCTGTCCCGTTGAGCCCTTCCGTTGAGCCCTTCCGTTGAGCCCTTCCGTTGAGCCCTCCCATTTGAAGAAAACTTTTTAACGTTTATTGATGAGTTATTTTTCATTCGTCACTTTGTTTCTCTGTGAACAACACTACATAATGTTATCGCTAATTAACATATATTTCCGGTACTTACCATATATTAACGATATTGAACGTGATATTGATAATATCTTTACAACTCTTCACAACAGTTCTACCAGCGCTTTTTACTTTGCCATCGTTGAATAGGAGAAAGAAGCCATTACTCGATCGTGCAATTGACACCAATGCTGCGACTTGCACGTCGAAGCACAATTTTGCCACGAGTGGGCCTTTATTGAGGGGTAGCTCGACAGGAGGGAGTTTTAACGCCAGGCGTAAGGAGATATCCTTAAATTCTTTTGATCACGTGACTAACGCCTTTACACGGTCGTAATGAACATCGTTCAAAAGAGTTTTAGTAATTGCGACATTGCTTTATGCATTGCATTATGTATTGCTTCATGCATTGTAACAAAAGAAGCATTTCAAACATTGATCAAAGAAGTTGCATAATATATCAAAGAGTGTAGGCTAGTGGTGAGACATTTAAAACACGTTACGAGTCACCAGAATAACAAATATACATTGTATATGGAGTTTAGTTTTTGTGGCCCTCCGTGATGAGTATGCAGTCTGGAATTTGGAATCTGCTTTTCTTGAAAATATAGGAAATACCTTAAAACAGCGTTCGTTATGAGCATAAGACATAACCTATCCCGAAGATATGATTTGAACTCCTTTTTTGCGAATTTCCTGTCACCTCTCGAACATATCCCGTTAATTCATGCCAGCTTTGTGGAGTTGGTAAGGACCATTTGTAACTGCCTCACATACGAGAATCGGTTTACCATAGTTGGAAAAATTCTAATTTTCTGTTTTTAGGCGGCCATTTTGGCGCTTGTAAGATGACCATAGAGGCTCCCACAAGCGTGCACTATTTATGAAGGTATATGGTGGTAACTTAGGCCTAAGGTAAGACGTTATGACTTCAAGGTCCATCAAGTGACTGTTAGTGCAAAACGTTGCTACCTTACGCATGTCCTATTCTCGTTCACGCGATTGCAGTTCTAGAACATAAGGTCCCACTAACTGGAACACGAATTCATGATGCAAAGTTTCTATAACGTGAATAAATGTAAGGTTATAAGGTTATAAATATGTTTTTGTTAGCCAACGCCCACCCTTGGCATGTTAGACATCTGGTGTCGGGCCGATCGGTGAAGACGTGCTGACTTTCCTTCCCCTCAGCTTATAGGGATCCGAACGCCCACAATGGTCAAGCGCGTGTGTGACGAATCACTGTTTGTTGCGTAGGTTTCCGCGGCCGGAGTTTATGTTGTGTAGACTATCCGGGACGAGCCGCGTCAATGTCATGGTGGCTAGCGTTTCGGCCAGCGAATTGTGGCCTTCTTCAGAGCGTACTGCTGTATCACTGTTGTTCATTTAGCGTTACCCAGGGGACACGTGTGGTAGACCACGGACGCGGGCAACTTTGTCCCCGCTAGGAATTATTATTATTATTATTATTATTATTATTATTATTATTATTATTGTTATTGAATTAGGTGGTGATAGGATATTGGTGAAGGTGATCGTGGACTATTTTTGAACTACCCCAGCATTCGCCTTATCACCAAGGGAAACCATGAAAACCCCGATCAGGATAGCCGGCCCGGGGAGCGAACCCGGACCTCCCGATTGCGAAGTCAGCGCGCTACGCACTGAGCCACTTTCCTCGGAGGGTTATGAATATGTGTTGTCTGCGGCATGCACAAGAAATTTCACATACCCGACTGCGACTCCGTTTTTGATACAAACTCTCCGACTTTTTCTCAACTTATTTCCATTTTTCTGAATTTATTTTTTCCCGTGCGCTTCTTTGGCCCTTGGGGAGCACTGTGCACGACCGCGTTCCAGTCCACCGCGCCCTCCGCCGCCGTCGTTTGCATAGAGGGCCGCGGTCGCGCCGAGCTGGTGGGATTAAATTCTTAGCGGCGCGGCGCCACCAGGGGCGCTAGAGACGGGGGAAAGGCGGTGGTGGGCGTAGGCTGCGAATCAATGGGGGTTGCCACGGCGTAATTCGGATGACCTCTCTGCTGCAGCGCATTATGACGGTACAGCTTTCTTTCGTTGCTTACAGAGTTGTGGTGTGACGTATATGGTTCTGCTATCGAATTTTAAAATTTAGAACAGGGTTTGGTATGTTTAACGTATTGCTGTACAGCAGGCATTATCATAACAAAAATACGTGTTGAATATACGACACTGAGAAAACAATACTTTTAATAAATGTTTTTATTCTTAGCAGTAATAAGAGATAGATAGAGCGTGTTACAACTCAGTGCCTCCGTTCGAAGGGTCACGGGTTCGAGTCACGCCGAGGGTATGGTTTTGTCCCATGTTGTTCATGTATGAGTGGTGTTGCTGAGGCCCTTGTGAGTCACCTGACCACAGACCGATAAGTCTGCATGTGTATTTAGTGTAAAGGTTAATGCGTGTCTCCTTGTGAGACATAGTTGGCGAGGATAGTCGAAATCGGCATCCCTTGAAGCTGGAAAAAAAATCCCAGAAAGAAAAAAGAAAGAAAGTTGTTAGTAGCAATATGAAGTACAAAAGATATGAAATTACCCTTGGTGTTTTCTAATTTTTTGCCAATATTCATTGATGGGATAAAATTCAAAATACATATATATATATATATATATATATATATATATATATATATATATATATATATATATATATATATACTAGCTGACTCGGCCACGCGTTGCTGTGGCTAAAGTTTTTGTTATATTACATTATAGTAAACAATCTAAGAGGAACAATAAGAGAACATCAGTCACGGAGTCCACTATGCTTTTTCACACAGATGGTATTTGTAAAAAAATATGGTGATCTCCTTATTTGACTTTCTACTACTATAACCCTTTAGTACAATGAAATTATTTACCAATAAAGACGAAAATATTGATGTTGGTATACAAATTCACTGGATTGAGATTTGAAGGGGAAGTACGTTGAACACAATTAATTAAAATGTTCTTACACTTGATATTAAGCAGAAATCAATAGGTACAAAATAAAAATTTATCAGATTTATTATTTCCATTTAATTTGTATAACAAATATAAGTACTATTCAATTATAAATACTTTCAAATTCAATTTAATTTAACACCAATCGGTGCACAATGTTTTTGGTTAACCTGTCTTTAGCTAACACAAATATATTAGACGGTTTCCCAACACGTGAACACGCAACATATAGTTGCCCATGAGAAAAACATGGATTTTCCAAATCTAAACCACAAATGGACATTGTTTGACCTTGAGATTTATTTATAGAAATGGCGAAAGCTAAACGAATTGGAAACTGTAGCCTTTTGAAGGGTATGGTAGAATCTGATGGTATCATCGGAATACGTGGCAGCAGGACCACTTTTCCTTTAAACTTCCCAGCCAAAATGGTTGCTTCAAGAATGTTTCCGGTGATCTTTTTGATGACCAAACGCGTACCGTTACATAATTGAGGTGGATTCAAATTACGGAGGAGAATAATAGTGGAACCAATCTTTAATCGAAGATTATGTGGTGGCATTCCAGGGATATCTAATGAATTTAAAAATTCAATCGGAAAATTTACACTTTCATTTTCATCAACAACAGTATCGATTGATTTAAAAGACATCATATCGCCTGGTAATAACTGTAGTATCTGGAAGTTAATTTCGTCAACATCAACGTTTTTGGCTGCCAAAATCGCCCGTTGACTAAGCCATTCATGATTCAAATAATTATTCTGTATATCCGGGAAAATACACTGAATCAATTCATTTTTATCCTGAACAACAGTGCAAAAATTGTCTGGTAGTTTAATGCATTGCGTATTTGGTTGCAGTTCTATTTTACCGTTCCCAATATCTAGTAGTTGTTCGGAAAATATTTGTGCTGATGGATCATTTTGCAATTGTACTCGCATATTTATGGTCAATCGAAGTGTTTCAACACTTCGCCATAAGAATGATTGTTTCAAACATGCATTAATCTCATCCGCGAAAGTAGAGCGAGGTATAACCGGTAAGGTCTGCCGGAAGTCACCAGACAAAAGTAAGATAGCACCACCGAAAAGTTTATTATTGCTGTTTAAATCTTGCATAGTTCTGTTTAATGCTTCAAGTGAATATTTGTGTGCCATTGTGCACTCATCCCAAATTATTATAGAACTCTTCCGCAACACTGCAGCTATTCCACTATTCTTTTTGATGTTACACATTGCATCTGGTTTATTATGAACGTCCAATGGCAGCTTGAATGTTGAATGTGCTGTTCGCCCACCATCCAGTAAAGTAGCCGCAATGCCTGACGATGCTACTGCTAATGCGATTTTTTGTTGCGACCGTATTTTGGCAAGAATCAACGATATTAAAAATGTCTTACCGGTTCCACCGGGTGCATCCAAGAAAAAAAACCCGCCTTGTTCAGCAGCAACAGCCAGCATAATCCGATCATAAATAATTTTTTGTTCTGCTGTCAGTAATGGTTCACTGTTCATGATAATTGTTGCTAAACTTTCATGGTCATATTGATTTTCTCGTTGTAAATCGGTATTGACTAAGTCGGTGGCTGGACGATTAGGTGATGGCATACCATAATGATTAAGTGGTAAATTTGAAATAAGAACACATAAATCCTCGATCAAGACCAATGCTTCATTGTACATCTCTGGTGTATAATCTATGTTTTGGCATTGATTTGTTTGTCTAATTCGGTGCAATATGTCTTCTGTCATACAATTTTTATATTTTTCCCACAAAGTTTGTGCTTGCGAGGGATAACATGTCGTCAAAATAATTGCAAACAACTGACGAATGTTATTCGGTGTTGATGTCAACGCAGCATCAGCAAGCGTTAAGTCCCAATGGTTATCGTCTTCTAGCAATTGCAGTTCACGACATGCATCCTGGTATGTATTGAATACTCGACCATTAACTGTTCGTAAAAATTCAAAAGACGTTGGTCCGGGAACATTCACCAATAACAAACGTAAATAGAAGCACTCACGTTGCTTTGGATGTACCGTGTAAAGTCTCCCCAATGTCTTAGCTTTGAATATGCCTGTAATGGAAGGATGTGGTTTTCCTTGTTTCCGTGGCTCCCATTTTTTACTGGATTTGTTCCATGTGAAATAACGTGGAACATCACCAAACACCAATGTCTTCGCGAATTGGCCAAAAACATCAGGTTTTTGACACAATGTAAAAAATTCAGTTAGAGTCGTTTTCGGAGCTTCGAACGCTCTTTGGAGAACATTTTTTTCAGTGAAGTATACACGTTGACCGTTTTCAAGATGTATTGCCAGATGTTGGACAGCAGGATCTCTTTCGTGGATGGGAAAGCTGAGAATATGCCAAATAGCTTCATTGCTGCTAATGTATCTGCCCATTTGGTATTGTGCTATTTCGTCATTTTTATTTATGTTTTGTACTTCAAATATGGCCAAATCACTGCCTTTGTTTACATATTTACAAATATACTTAATTGATTTAACAGAACTGCAAAGCTCAACATTGATATGAGCTTTGTAAGTTTTTGAAAGTAGTGGTGAGTATGGTACCACCCACTGATTATCAAACTCAACTTGATTTGGAAAGTTCGGCAGTCGCATTGTAAATGTGTGGCCACCATTCTCAGTACTTCTGCGGCGATACATTGGATAACCATCAATATCCGTGATCGTGTCATTCGTATACGGCTTTGGGAATTTTTTTTTACATTTTCCATTTTCCATGCACGGTGACGTCATGTTGAAAGCACCGCATGGCCCATGGATCATGTGTTTGGTGACAATATCAAATAATTCTTGATCAATTAATGGGTCTGGAATTTCGGCTGAAATTATTTGATCGATTTCTTCAGGACGGATTCTATCTTTAAGCCAAACCAAAATGTGGGCATGAGGCAAACCTCGCTTTTGCCACTCTATCGTATACAGCCAACAACGTGTGATACCAAAAATTGAATATTTAACAATAAAATCAATTAAGGATTTCAATTTTTGTTTAAACACACGTGCAGTTAAATCATGACGATGAATGGCTTGTTGTTCTGGCAATAGTAAAGTTTGTATCTCTTCCCAATTCGGATTACATGTGAATGTAATAAATAAATCCGGTCGGCCGTAATGACGTACGTAAGTCATCGCATCTTGTATGTATTCCTGCATGTTCCGTGGACTGCCGATGTAGCTTGAAGGTAAAATGAAAGCATTACCGATGTCAATGGGATTTAAATTTCCATCGATGTTTCCAGCAACAGCATCTCGTAAGTGAATACATTCTTCCGATCGTAGTTTTGCCTGGTTGAATCGAAGGAATCGCAAGCGTTCGCTTTCGACCTTAGCATACATATCAACAATGTATTGATGGAACAGCTGACGATATCGAAGGATATAATTGTCTTGATGTTGTCTAACCATTATTCGGTGTGCGTAGTAGTTCATTGAGCTAACTTTATTATTTCTGTAATCACCTAAAAAAATAAAAAATTAAATGCAATACGAAATTAAAATCTATACATACAGTAAGAAAGTAAATAGATAATTGTAAAATTTACCGGTATTTGGATCATACTGTTTGATATTAAGGTGATATTCATCTTGTCCTTGCCAAAATATCAATGGATATTGTAGTGCGTCATATGAACGGTGTAGATCCGAAATCGTACTGACAGTGTTGTCTCGCCGTGTAATTTTTATAGATCTTTTGTCAACTGGATCACCAACCATGATAACAGCAACCTCATCAACAGTTGGAGCGTTGAATCTACCAGCATGTTCACCTAATGGTACTTTGTCGGCTTTTATGACGATTTGATAATTGTCATTTTGCAGTCGTGGCGAAACTCTTTTGATCAATTGAATTAGTTGATTGTGATCTTCTAAAAAATTTTCCAATAATATCACAATTGCTCTTTCCTCTGCTTGTTCAATAAAATTATACAGGCACCGAGTCGTCACGCGCTCTTCACAATCGCCCATAAAATAAATTTGAAGAAATTTTGGATTGTTATCAGGCATTGGCATCAGTGATCCGATTTTATGGTACACCTGGCCTTGAATTTTGAATGTAGTTTCAAAATTACGTCCATCGGATGCACGATCGCAAATTTTAGTTGCCCCAAATGACGTCATTTGGAAGCAAGAATTAAATTTGCGTATCTTACGCAAAAATAATTTGGAATCATCTGAATTGCCAGTAAGAAGGGATAATAAAGGCTCCGGCGGAGCGGGTAGAGGTGACAGCACAACTTTTCCTGATGCGCAGCACATGCCGGCTGCTTCATTCCGAAATGTCAATGCCTGACAATATTGACATACTTTATCCATTCCACCGATAGCAATTTTTGAATGCGCCGAGTAGTTAATATCTGGTGCATATTCAAAGGCAAGCCGAACGAATGATGCACGTGTTAATGAGCGGCTGATCCGTTGCCTTTGTCGATCTAGTCCTCGTATTGTAGCTATGTTTCGTTCTCGTGCCGCTCTTGTTCTCGTAATATTCTGTTGCAGACGTTCGTCACGCTGTTCTTGAGATTCTTGTGTACGACTTTCTGCAGTCCTGATTCTTTGAGCTGCATTTCTTGTTTCGATTTGTTCTGGTAATTGCTGAGCTCTTTCAACACGTTTGCGTCGTGACCCTTTGCTGCTCGCGTTGTTGAGGTTAGATTTTTTCGGTGGCATTTGACTGAAAATAATAATAATAATAATAATAATAATAATAATAATAGTTTAAATATTAGAAAGAGGAACTGAAAAACATGTTATCATAGCACATTGAAATAATAAGTGCAAAATAATTTTAAATGGAGGTAAAATAATCTTAATATATATAAATCCGTTGCCTTTGTCGATCTAGTCCTCGTATTGTAGCTATGTTTCGTTCTCGTGCCGCTCTTGTTCTCGTAATATTCTGTTGCAGACGTTCGTCACGCTGTTCTTGAGATTCTTGTGTACGACTTTCTGGAGTCCTGATTCTTTGAGCTGCATTTCTTGTTTCGATTTGTTCTGGTAATTGCTGAGCTCTTTCAACACGTTTGCGTCGTGACCCTTTGCTGCTCGCGTTGTTGAGGTTAGATTTTTTCGGTGGCATTTGACTGAAAATAATAATAATAGTTTAAATATTAGAAAGAGGAACTGAAAAACATGTTATCATAGCACATTGAAATAATAAGTGCAAAATAATTTTAAATGGAGGTTAAATATATATAAATATATATAAATCTCGTGTCACAGTGTTCTTATGATATTCTCTTGAATACGTTCGTTACACTGTTATTGAGATTCTTGTGCATGACCTTCTGCTGTCCTGATTCTTGGAGCTGATTTTTTACCATAGCAGCGCCATCTATTGATTACTTACTCAACCCAGTCGAACATTCACCAATAACAAACGTAAATAGAAGCACTCACGTTGCTTTGGATGTACCGTGTAAAGTCTCCCCAATGTCTTAGCTTTGAATATGCCTGTAATGGAAGGATGTGGTTTTCCTTGTTTCCGTGGCAGCACAACGCGTGCAACGCGTGGCCGGGTCAGCTAGCTGATTGTTGTATTCTTAATATATATAAATCTCGTCTCGTGTCACAATTTTTGTCCTCAATGGACTCCTAAACCACTTAACCGATTATAATAAAATTCGCACACCATGTGCAGTTCGATCCAACTTGAAAGATAGGATAGTTTAAATCTCAAATTATAGTCGCAATTTTAATTTATTGCTAATTATTTGTCTGTTATTATTTGACAGTCACAATTATCTACAATTATTACAACAATCAAATTTGTAATAAATTAGCAATAAATTAAAATTGCGACTATAATTTGAGATTTAAACTACACTATCTTTCAAGTTGGATCGAACTGCACATGGTGTGCGAATTTTATTATAATCGGTTAAGTGGTTTAGGAGTCCATTGAGGACAAACATTGTGACACGAGATTTATATATATATATATATATATATATATATATATATACATACATATATATATATACATATATATATATATATACATACATATATATATATACATATATATATACATATATATATATATACATACATATATATATATATACATACATATATATATATACATATATATATACATATATATATATACATACATATATATACATATATATATACTGAAACCCATAATATGTTTCATTACACTAATTAAATCATTAGTGTAAGAAATCAACAGCTACTTTGGACTGCGCGGTGAGCGCGCCGAGCGCGGCGCGCCGGGGCCGGCGAGCAGCCGCTGCCACCGCCGACGGTGCCATCGGCGGGAGGCCAGCGTGTGAATTTCGGTTGGAACTGGGCAGCGCGCACGTGAAAAAGTTCGTTACGAGAATCGCGGACGAGAGCCGTTGGCAGAACGGTGACCAAGAGACGCTAGTAGAGCGGCGACGAGTGCGGACGTGCGGCGAGAGTTCTCCGCCGGTGTATGGACGCATATAACATTGCGACGTATTTTATGTATTATTAGGAACCGCAAATTGGCGCGGTGGAAACATTCTTGAAATTGCGCGGTACAGAACTGTGACCAGTATACAGAGTAGGCGCGGGTTGTGTAATTAAACCCACTGACGGACAGTGATTCGAGGAAGGTGCGAAGCCGAGGTGTCAAGATTCTGATCGGGGAAGAATTGCTGGAGCATCGGCCGTGGGCGATTGCCACGCCATCCGGCGCTGACGGCCCGCAGCAGTAGCAGAGGTCGACAATCCTGTCGGCACGAACGGCTCTACGAGCATCATAGGTATTCGATCGGGGCCCCGCAGGTATGAGAAATGCATTTCACTCTTAATCTTGGTACCAAGGCAGAGTGTAAAAACGTTGTCTAATGATGTAAATAACAAATTTGATTTAAAATAAATCTTGTTTATAATTGTATTTCAATTTATGATTAACCACCCCAACGTTGCACCAACTTATCCAGGGACCCATTCACGTAAAAGATACCCTCTCTTAGTGTTGTATTGCAGTGAAAATACCCGGCACCACCAGGTATGTCACAGCTGGCGCCCGAACAAGTGGATAACGTATAGTTAAGAAATGTGGCCTGAGGAAAGTTGGTGAAATGTTGGAAAATCATGTGCATGTAATTGATGTATAGTAATGCAGGGTACAGATGAGAAGCAGGCAGTGTAAAGTGTATTATTATAGAGTACAAAAAAAAAATAACAATACATGTGTTAGCAAAAACATGCACAAGTCAAGTAAGCATAATGAAATGTTGATAATTACGAAAATGTTGTTGCGTAATTAATTGCGGGCTGACATAGGCAATTATTTGTGAGCATCCAATATATAGTTAATATTGTAGTACTGAGGTTATGAAGGCTATACATGTACATGTTACAAATAATATAATGTAATAGAATTCCAAATTTTATAAGACATATTAATAATATTTGAACTGCTTGGCAATTTTTTTATAACATGGAAATCAAAGAAATGGGGAAGTAGTAATAATTCTTATGAGAATATAAAGGTGGTTAATAGTGTTGTACAAATTATGCACAAAATTGTTTTTTTTTGCTGGGAACATTCACTCAGTAGTGCATTATCTATTGGTGATGGTAAAGTGTGGGGAATCTATTAGAAAAGATACCAGGTTGGGAAATATATACCAGCAGTGTGAATGTTTGTTGTGAATATCTATATGATATTATTGAGGAAAATTCAGGGAGGAGATATGACATGCAAATGTGAATGATGATTATGTACATAATATAGCAATAAGTGCGTTGAAAAGTAATTTCAATTAATAAGGGATTTATTATAATTTGAAAGCATTTTTGTGTAATAGTATTAATGAGTCTATTAGCAGTGTATATGTGTTTCAATGGTAATAATATTATGTATTGTAAGGATTATGTTTATGCATTGGTAGGTGAGTGGAAATTTATATGGCTATTGAATTAGTGTTATTGTGTTTTGGTGGTGAGTGAGGGTTGTCCGTCATTAGTTAGCAATTGAAATAGGTGTGAATTAATCCATTCACGAAGGATACAGTGTTGTGGCGGATATAGTTACTTCATAGGATAACTGTGATATCGTTGGTAGGTGAGGCAAGTGGAAAATTTGTGCGGTATTTTAGTGTAGTGAGAATCGATCGGACAGCTCAAAGCAACAGAATGGAGGCGCAAAATATAGCGCTGGACCGGGAAGAGAAGGTGGATGAGGTAGGGGAGATAGATGTAGGAATCGACAATAGCATACCATCAGAAAGCAGGGATAGTGGCATCGGCAGTCGGTTAGACGACATGTCAGGAGATAGCTTCAATAAAGATGTACAAGTTACGTCAACACCGATGATTCAGGCAGCAGGAAATTTAGATCGGGGGGGTGGAGAAGATGTTAATTTAGGCGCTATGCAGATGATGATGAAGATGTTCGAACAACTGAATGGGAAGATATTGGAGGGACAGAGCAAAGCAGAAGAACAGAGTAGGAAAGCAGAAGAACGGGATAGGAAGGCAGATGAACGGAATAGGAAGATGTTCGAACAACTGAATGGGAAACTGGATGAACAGAAAATATTCACAGAGGAGCAGAACAGGAAGTTAGCTGAAGAACTGAATAGGAAAGTAGAGGAACAGATTGGGAAGTTGGCAGAAGAGCAGAGCAGGAAATTAGACGAACAGAAATTATTCACAGAGGAACAGATTAGGAAGCTGGCAGAAGAACAGAATAGAAAATTAGATGCAATAGGGGGGCGAATGGGACGCGCTGAAGAACAAATGGAGTTAACGAAGAATGAGATGACCAAAATCACGGAGCGGGTAGAAATTCATGAGCAATGGACCACCGATGAACTAGGGAAACAGAAAAAGGAGTTAGAATCCCAAGTAATCAGTCTGGGGGGAGAATTAGAGAATAAGTTATGCCAGCAATTAGATGCTAAAACCGCTAAGCAGGACGAGAAAATTGAAAGGATGCAGTTAGTAGTCAAGGAAGAAATGCAGGAGAATAAGCGGGAATGCGAAGAGAAGGTTGTGTTACTACGAACAGAGATTGAACAAATAAAAGAATGCAAGGCATCCCCAATTGCAGCAAGCGGGACGGTACCATTTACCCCTCCAAGATCACTAAAATTTTCAGGAGACGGGAAAGAAAATCCATGTATATTTATGAAGGCAGCAGAACGACATCTAGATGTTATCAATACTTCGGAAAGGTGTAAAATACAATTATTATATTTAATGTTAGAAGGCAACGCAAGGACATGGGCCGATACATTTGATAAATTTCCCGAATCAGTAAAGGCATTTAAAGATCGATTCCTTGAGCGGTATTGGAATGAGGAAATTCAAATTAATTTTAAAATCAGCTTAATGAATAATCATTACAACCAGTCAATGGGAAGTTTGCGGGAATACGCAACAAGGCGTATTATGGAATACAAAACGCTATCCCCACCGATGAGCGATCAGGAAATAATATGTGTACTGACGAGACAGTTCCCAGTTACGGTGCAAAATCTTTTACGTAGTGTGCAGCACACCGACCTGGAAAGATTCCAGAATGTGTTAGGAGGGTACGACTTGACATTTGCAGGCGTACCAAAGAACAGAAATGAAGGGAATGGTAATATGGTCAGATCGGAACGTAACCAGGGGCAAGGGAATGATAGGAGCAACGATTACCAGAGAAACCAACGCGGAAGAGGGGGAGACGGATGGAGACCAGAGCCGGGGAACCAGAGACCGGACTGGAACAGATCTAATTCAAACCGTACGGAGACGCGAGGCAGGGGCGGGAATGCACCCGACCGAGTAGCACAGCCTAGCACAAGTAGTGATCAAGGACACTATTTAAACTAATAGAGTCCGCGGTGATAGGTGGCCCCATTGCGGACGCGGAAATCGATGACGTAAACGCGGTCTCCATAAACGCTATGCAGCCGGTAACCTACGATACCCAACCGTGGCGGAGATGTAAGAACTCAGCGGTCAGAATCAGGAAATGTCCCACGATATCGATAGAATGTGAAGGTATAATTAAAGAAGCTTTAGTGGATACAGGGTGCACGACTACAGTAGTATCAGAAGAAATGTATGAGGAGTTAAAAGCAACAGGAAAAGAAGTAATGTGTTTGCCTATGAATAGGGCGTATGTGATTGGGGCAACTCAGAAGAAGTCAAGCCCCATCACAAAACAAATCATGTTTCAAGCCAGGATTGGCAACCAAGTATATGAGATGGTGGCCCTGGTAGTCAAAAAATTATTGTATTCGGTAATCATAGGGATGGATTTTCTGGTCGATCACAGAGTAAATATAGATCTAGAACGGCAGGTGGTAGAACTGGGGAGCCAGGCGGTAGGATTTGACTTGGGGATGGACGAAGAGTACGAAGCGTGTACGGGCGTAATGGCAAAAGATTCATTAGAAGAACAGCTGAGGCAGCAAACGGAGAAGCAGATTGAGAAGTTTGCGGAAGAACAGAGCAAAGAATTAGGTAAACAGAAAAGATCCGAGGAGGAACAGAATAGGAAGGCGGAGGAACGGAATAGAAAACTAATAGAAGAACAGAACGGGAAGGTGGTTGAAGAACAGATTAAGAAGCCGGCAGAAGAAATGGGAAGAATCACAGAAGAACGGAATAGGAAGCTCATCGAAATATGCGAAAAACCGTATGGGAAAGCGGAGGAACTGGATAGGAAAGATGAGGTGCTAAAATTTCAATCATGCCATCAAGTAGATGCTAGGGTAGCGGTAACAGATAGAAACGAGGGGATGACGAACCAAATCCATGAGGAAGTCAAGACAGCGGAAGGCAAAACGGTGGAGGTCCAAATTGAGACCGAGGAGGATGTTTATAAAGTGAAAGTGAAAACGGAAGAAGTGAAGTTAATAATGGAAGAAGAAATGGAAATGAAAATAGAAGAAATGGAGCGTATAGTAGACGAAGAAATCGTGGAAAATATACAAGGGTGCGAAGAGAAAAGAGTACAAGAAGAGTTTAAACAGGAAGAAGACGGGAAAATGTCGCCAAGTGTCAAGTATGGGGTGACACAAATTATGCCTCCAAAGTCGATGAAATCTCTGGGAGATGGGACGGAAAACCCTAAGGTAGTTATGCGAGCAGAAGAACGGCACCTAGCATCAAACAACATATTGGAAGGATACAAGATCCAGTTATCACACCTAATTTTAGAAGAGAACGCCAAGACATGGGCAGAGAATTTTGGTATATTTCCGAAATTTTTGAAGGAATTTGAAGACAAGATTTCCGTACGAAAGCGGAGCGAAGAAACCCAAATAAACATCAAGAGCGACCAGAGGAACAGCCATTACAACTACATTACGGGAAGTCGTAGTGAATACAGAACGAAGAGCATTATGGAACCAACAACATTATTTGCCCCTATAAAATATCAAGGAATTAGTTGCATGTCAACGCGACAGTATCTTGTTACCGTGCAGAGCCTACTGAGCAGAGCAGATCATACCGATTTAGGAAAGGGTTTGAAGATATTGGAGGGGTACAACTTCATGTTTGCAGACGCCCCAACGAATGGGAGTGAAGGAGATGTAGGCAGGTCAAGAATGGAGCGAAGTCAGGGGCGAGGGAAGAGTGATGGTATGGTCAACCATTGGTACAAACGTAGAAGAGGTCGTAGCTGGAAATGGGATGATACTTATCAAGATGTGTTCAACACGATGGAAGATATGTCCTACAACTGTGACTTGGGAAATCAATGTCAGCAAAATGGGGATGAACCGTCGCACAAGAGACAAGACATAGTAGAACATTACAAGCTTCAAATCGGAAACCTGGTTCAACATGGATGGAAAATAGTGAAGTGTAAATAAGTGTAATGTTAGGGTTAATAATAAGTAATCACATGTTAATTCGATTCTAGGTTATAAGTGCATATAGGGCTTTTAGCAATATGCAAGATAGTGCGACCATCAGTAGAGACGATGTAATTAAAGTGAATTTTTCCGAGAAGCGGGAAAAATTCAAAAAGAAAAAGGGGGGGGTGATGAAACCCATAATATGTGTTTCATTACACTAATTAAATCATTAGTGTAAGAAATCAACAGCTACTTTGGACTGCGCGGTGAGCGCGCCGAGCGCGGCGCGCCGGGGCCGGCGAGCAGCCGCTGCCACCGCCGACGGTGCCATCGGCGGGAGGCCAGCGTGTGAATTTCGGTTGGAACTGGGCAGCGCGCACGTGAAAAAGTTCGTTACGAGAATCGCGGACGAGAGCCGTTGGCAGAACGGTGACCAAGAGACGCTAGTAGAGCGGCGACGAGTGCGGACGTGCGGCGAGAGTTCTCCGCCGGTGTATGGACGCATATAACATTGCGACGTATTTTATGTATTATTAGGAACCGCAAATTGGCGCGGTGGAAACATTCTTGAAATTGCGCGGTACAGAACTGTGACCAGTATACAGAGTAGGCGCGGGTTGTGTAATTAAACCCACTGACGGACAGTGATTCGAGGAAGGTGCGAAGCCGAGGTGTCAAGATTCTGATCGGGGAAGAATTGCTGGAGCATCGGCCGTGGGCGATTGCCACGCCATCCGGCGCTGACGGCCCGCAGCAGTAGCAGAGGTCGACAATCCTGTCGGCACGAACGGCTCTACGAGCATCATAGGTATTCGATCGGGGCCCCGCAGGTATGAGAAATGCATTTCACTCTTAATCTTGGTACCAAGGCAGAGTGTAAAAACGTTGTCTAATGATGTAAATAACAAATTTGATTTAAAATAAATCTTGTTTATAATTGTATTTCAATTTATGATTAACCACCCCAACGTTGCACCAACTTATCCAGGGACCCATTCACGTAAAAGATACCCTCTCTTAGTGTTGTATTGCAGTGAAAATACCCGGCACCACCAGGTATGTCACAATACATACATATATATATATATATATATATATATATATATATATATATATATATATATATATACATACATATATATATATAGATATATACGTAACAATATTTTCAGATCATTTCTCACAATATTCACAAAAAAATATTAAAAATATTCTATTGTACAACACGAACCAATCAACATTCATTAAACATATTAAAATATTCCACACGATTTGAAAAACCAAATTTCAAATTAATAAAATGCATCTTCTCAAAATTAGTAATTAAATTGGCTGAAGTGTTATTAGTATTCGCTTTATAGTTAAAATGTTGGTGCCACATATTGTTCGCAGCACCGCTGCTTTTGAACATTTCGAAGAATGCAAATACATAGTCACACAAGTCCTTTCTATTTAAGTTGAGCTGAAGACTGGGAAAGAATATTGCGAAAAGTGCCCCCAAACTAAGTCGATAATCACGATGCTCATATGAAAATAAATAAGACGATGTAGCCAAAAAAAGTCTCCTAGGGCAGTAATACGAGGAACGTGTTTTTCAAGTTTTACTTTTTCTCCTCAGTTTCTTTGCTCGTATCACACTTAAAAAATTGCAGGGACGGAAAAAATAGTTGAATTTGAAGGTATTTTGTCAACCAATTTTGACGCTGAATTCAAATAGAAAAAATATTTTGTTGAAATTGAGTTTCGACGTGATAACGTTGGAGATCTGTCTCGAATTTTTCCCTCTAGAATGTGTCTTATAACATTCCATAATGCATATTTTTCAGATTTTTCAACAATGTGAATGGTAGTAAAAATAAAACTAAATCAAATTTCATCAGTTTGAAAATCGCGCGAAAATGTGCCTTTTTTCACTGTCGTCCACACTGTTTAAAAATCTGAAAAAAAGATATTATATAATGTTGTTAGACACATTCCAGAGGGAAAAATAGAGACAGTCTACCTTAGGAGGCTGATTTTTGACAATTTATGACAGTATTTTATTCCCTTTCATATGAGCATCGCGATTTTAGATTTTATTTCGGGGCACGTTTCACCGCCTTATTCGGCTACATCCTTTCTGTCCTTCTACACTACCGATTAACGTCTGGCAAAGTGAGGAATCGACTTGAAACACTGTATATAATTAAATCTAATAGTTTAAATCACTACCAATTAATACTAATTTTGTTTGTCATATTAAATGTTCATCCCAAAAAATATTACAAATTTCAACTGCATTTCTTCACAACGCGAGAGCTGTTGATGTCGTTCCCAACCTATCTCGTTCTTTTGTGTAAAATACCAACCAATAAAAAGCGTTGGCATTCTTATTGGATCTTTTCGACAATTCCACATTCTAATGTTATATTCATTGCTGTTTATTTTTAAATATTTAAATCTGTAATATCTCGCTAGTGCTCAGTCTTTCCTTGAAGATCTTGTCCCCAATGTAAAATATTTATTGACATTCTATCGATATCTTTATTTTATCATTATTTCTGGTATCCATGCAATTAATACAATTGTTCGCAACCTAAATCATAGTTCCTTTACGGTTGTCGCTGTATTTTAACAACTCGTAAATAAATACGACACTGAATTCACTTGCGCATGTTTTTAAATATTCATACTCTTTATATACTTCAACTTAGGGGCATTTAATCTTTCATCCATTTATTTGGAGTGAAGATTGTGTATTAAAGTAATAATAAGTTTCGCGCAGAAAATATTAACCCTGCGTTAAGGTATTAACACGGTAACGTGTTAATAAACTCTGACTTCTTCTTCTTCTTCTTCTTCTTCTTCTTCTTCTTCTTCTTCTTCTTCTTCTTCTTCTTTTTATTATTATTATTATTATTATTATTATTATTATTATTATTATTATTATTATTATTATTATTATTATTATCATCATTATTATTGCGAATATGCGCAATTGGGACTATGCGAAGTACTCAGATGTGTTTCTTAGGCTTTGTTTTTGCCCATATTTCTTTCATCCTTTGGCTGTGAGCCTTTTTTCTCCCTTCGGTCCAAGCTTTTCCTGTTCTACATTTTTGATACTTCTTCCAAATCAATCCGCCATGACTGCACTATTATTATTATTATTATTATTATTATTATTATTATTATTATTATTATTATTATTATTATTGAAGAATAAGTAATAATTTATAATATTAGCAGTTTGAATGGAACTCACAATATTATAATCGCAAGCACACTCTTCTTACACACTTCCGCAAACTGCGTCATTCTATTCAGTTAAGCTAGAAACCAATATTGTTGATTATAGATAGAAGTATAAACAGTATTGGGTGTGTCAAATTATGTAGTAATCAGATATGTGTGCTTCTAAGGACAGTGAACCCATATTTTCGCAACATTTGCTTAATAACAACAAACATTTTACAACACTGACAACAAATACATTTTCACCACTTGCATTATAGATAAAACAATATTTTCTAGAGTAAATACTAATTTTAATGTTTTTTTTATACAAATCAGTATCTGAAGCCCTTGTATATTATACAGTAGTTTTTTTTGTGATTACAAATCGTCCTCTTTTCTTTTCTTTGTCTTTCATTTCACTGGTTTCTACAAAAACAATCCACATTCGTATTATAGGTATTTTTTCGCCTCTTATACACCCTTGGTAAAACTTCATAATCGTTAGTTCCTTATTTCAATTCTTTTCGAATCATTAAATTAAATCTGTGTTTCAGAACCTCTTTTTACTGATAAGTGCGTACGCATATATTATGAGGCTTGTTCAGATTCTGTTCTGAATTCGAGGAGCGGCATCGGTCCTTCTTCCCAATTTGTCGGACATGGCAGTTCCCGTGTCCCCGGGAGGTGAGCGTCGGGCGCAGCTGTGTGGGGAGCAGGTCAGGGCTGCTGTCGTCCTTTTAACGCGCGCGGCCTCTGGAGCCGCCCCGGCGCGGCGCGGCGCGGAGCAGCGCTAGAAAAAGGCAGCGGCCGAGAGGAGGCACCGCCCACTCGAGACAAAATCTCCGCCCTGCCGGCGGTGGCTACCGCGCGTCCGCGCCGCAATAAAACCATTAGTATAATTATGACTCCGAGCTGCCAGCTGCGCGTGTTCCGCTGCGTTCCTGCGCCTCGCCCCGCCCCTCGCCCCTCCCCCTCCCCACACCTTTCCACCCTCGCCACCCCACCCCTCCGCACCTAATTTTCTCGATGCTCCTCTCCATTTCCCCCTCCTCTGCCTCCTCTACCCCTCCCTCATTTCCCTCCTCACCCCCGCTGTTAATCCACTATTCCTCCCCTCCTTCTCACTCCTCTTCTCTCCCCTCCTTGCCCATTTTCGTCCCTCCTTCCCTCCTGAACCCTCCTCACCGCTCTTCGTTGTCATCGCTCTTTCCCCTTCTTCCTCTCCTCTCCCTTTCTTGAACCCAACGCTACTTACTCTTTCACCCTTTCCCCTCCTTCCGCCTTGCGCATCTCCTCTCTCTCTTTCTTATCCTCCTCCTCGCCAGTTTTCTAGTCCTAGTCATCTTCCTTATTCTAGATCTCTTCCACAATCTCCTCATCTTCCTCCTTTCCTACATATTCCCACTCTCCTCCCTCTCCAGTCCTTCTTCCTCTACGTTCTCCTGCTTCTCTGTTCTCCTTCATACCCGCTCCGCCTTCCAGATATAGGGCGGTAGAAATGCTTCTGAATAGAATTGCCGATACTTGTTTTCCTTATTAGGGTATAGGTAACGATATGCTGTATCCTACATCTGAGTAAATATTGAACACACGTTGAACGCCTTGGAAGAAATTATACGACTTTCGTCACAAAGTCTTTCGCTGGAAGCTTCATCACGGACATAAGCGCGTTGGAGTACTAAATGTGTTTCGCGTCGGATCTTATGCTGAATCGCAAATTAATAAAGTGTCAATTCTGAAGAAAAGTAGTTGCTAATGTACAATTTCTATTCTGAAAGGGACCTAATATATCCCTCGCAAGTAAAAGATTATGGCAAATTTTAGTATGTTATTTATCTGTACGAATCAACAAAATCAAGGAAATTTAATGTTCGAGTGAAAATGCTATATTGTAACAAATCCTCTACTGAATACTGTGGGATTCAAGTATGCAGATATGGAATACACTATTATATTTGTGTTGGAAATTGTATAAATATTTAAATAAGACTTAGAATACCTAACTCATTTTATATTCTGGTGAACAGTACTGAATTTCCGAATGACAGAATAGTGTTGACATTATCTGACCGAACCGAGCAATTTAACAAAGACGTAGACAACCTTATTCCGTTACTTTATGTACAAGCTCTGTGAAAGTCCTCTTGATCGAAGTATCACAACAAAAAAAGGCAGAAAATTTCAGAAGAAGTGGGTAAAATGTGTTCATGGAAAATTTCTTAAACATTTGCACTTCGTGCAGTGGAATACAGTGGGCAACTTCGGTTCGGCAGAATCAGTCGGTTCTGCCAAGTTCACTGCCGATTTTTTCTTCTGGCAAGCACGGGTTCACAATTTCCCTGTCCCCTCACAGAGCACTCTTACAAATAAGAATATTTCAAAAGAATGAAGAGACATTGCACGGGAAATGCATGGGCCTTGATATCAAGAAATATGCCCAATAATCAGAATTAGAATAATAGGTACATTCAATGCCACATAAAACATATTAGTGTCTAGGTGGCATCAAGAGATTAGATTTTTAAAACGTTGGTTTGCGCTAATGCCTGGTGGTAAATATTATGATTAGAATTACAATGGCAAATTAATTCTAAAAGATATCGAAGTATTGCTGTGTACAATTTTCCTTATTCACTATTGACCTTCGCTTTTTAGAGGAAATTTAGAATGTATTTTCCTCAATACATTCATGATTTATTAGAGATGGTTTCAGCGGTCCAACGAGTCTGTCGCAACAAATTTAATATTTAAACATTAAGAAGAATGAAATCTGTGTGAAATATTTTGCGACCTACTTGCCACTGTTATTCATTGAAGGGACGGTGACCTGTGTATCTATTAGAACTTAGTTTAGTCAAAAGACACCCCTTCTTTAAAATCTCGTTTCTCGCATCTGTAACGTTTCTCTGTGTGTGCCAATACCGTTTCTTCCCCTTCTCTAGTGCCTTTGTGTTTGATCTTTCCTTCTCTGCAAGCACTAGCGCATTGCCTACTGTACTTATCATCGCTGTGACAAAGCACTTCAGCGCTGTATATCTGCCTATGCCGGCATTCACCATTTTTTTTCAGCTTCGCCCTCGTTTATTACTCATTTCGTGCGTTTACGCGCCTCGACCCTTCGGTCAACCTCTTACCGTTAATCCGCCCACAACAGTCGATCGCCTTCCCTGGCGTTCGCTGCCGCACGTCAGGGTGGGGAGCGTGGAGGAAATAGAGGAAGGTTGGAAGCGAGGCTGAGATCTGGCCATTCCGTCCTGGCTCACCCTTCAGTCATTCCATCTCCAGCTGACTCGCCCAAGCTCTCCCCAAAACTACTCGACGGCCAGAAAGCGAAGCGGGGTGTTGCGAGGATGGGCGACGCGAGGCGAGCGAGAGTGATGTGAGGTGGGATGGGGACGGGGAAAAGGGGCGGGTTAGTTTGGGGACTTGGGTGGGAGCAATGGAGGGGCTGAATGAGGCGGCGAGGCAAGCATGGGGGTGGAGCTGGTGCGTCGGCGGGGGCGGGGGCGGGTGTATCAAGGGGAGAGGGGAGCGGGGGCACGGGAGCGGTAGCGGGGTTGAAAGGAGCTGTGGAGGGCTGAGGGCAAAGCCGGAAAGGAGGTGGTGCGACGGTGGGGGCGGGGGCGGGTGAAGGAATCAGAGCGGGGTGTTGCGGGGACGGGCGACGCGAGGCGAGCGAGAGCGATGGGAGTCGGAATGGGGACGGGGAAAGGGGGCGGGTTCGTTTGGGGACTTGGATGGGAGCGATGGAGGGGCTGAATGAGGCGGCGAGGCAAGCATGGGGGTGGAGCTGGTGTGTCGGCGGGGGCGGGGGCGGGTGTATCAAGGGGAGAGGCGGGACGGGGTCATGCACGGGAGCGGTGGCGGGGTTAAAAGGAGCTGTGGAGGGCTGGGGGCAAGGCCGGGGAGGAGCTGGTGCGACGGTGGGGGCGGAGGCGGCTGAAGGAAGGGGAGGGGGCGTTGCGGGGACGAGCGACCCTAGGCGAGCGAGAGCGATGCGAGTCGGAATGAGGACGGGGAAAGGGGGCGGGTTAGTTTGGGGACTTGGATGGGAGCAATGGAGGGGCTGAATGAGGCGGCGAGGCAAGCATGGGGGTGGAGCTGGTGGGGGCGGAGGCGGGTGAAGGCAGAGGAGGGGAGAGGAAGGACTTGAACGAGGGCGGCGAAGCCGAAGGAGGTGGTGAGGAAGGGGGAGGGAGAAACGAGGCGAGGTGAAGCGAAGCGGGGGCGGGGGCATGGACGAGAGCGGCAGCGGCGGCGGCGGCGAGGGCGGGAGCGGCGGGGGCGGGGCGTGCCTGGCCGGGCGGGGCATTATCGCAGTCGTAAATCGCGCTCGTCGGGTGCTTGCGACAGTCCCTGGCAGCGCCGCCGCCGCCGCCGCCAAGGCCAAATGCGCTGCTTTTTAGGGAAAGGAATGCGGCCCAGCCCGTCGCCGCCGCCGCCGCCGCCGCCGATTCGTCGCTCGTTCGACGCCAGCGCTCTGTCTGATACGCGCCGCCCGCGTGCGCGTGTGGCCGGACCATCACGTCCGACACGCGCGACATGGCGCAGCGCAGCGGCCACAGATCGATGGTGGAATAGATGGGCTACGGTTTAGAAAGACTCAATGATGTCAGAACGATTTTTTTTATTTTTTGGGGGACGACAGTTACATAGTTCACTAAATATAACGATTCATGTGTATTTGCAGACTTGCTTATCGTAAATATAGAACTTACATGATAGGTGGAGGAAATCTCATTTTGTGTCCTCAGTCTGGATCTAACCCTGTACATTTTTTAAGAATATGTGATATAGATATTTATTTTTAATTCGTGTTTGGTAGTTGGGATATTTTGCAAGTTTGAAATGTGATAGTGCTGGGATTTGAGGTAGGTTACAATACGTAGAAGTTGGAAGCCAGATATGTGATTTATGGAGTCAGAACTAACAAACTATTTTAATATAAAACATTTTTCCTCATATGGTTCTAGTGTTTTAGTGTAGCTAGGAGTGTGTCACGAGTTGAAAAGGAATTTGAGTAGAAACAGATCAAAAACGTCATATTAGAGGATTTAACATAGTCTGATGCAATTATACGTTGTGGATTATATTCATGAACTTAATAGGCTTTGATTCGGTATATATATTTTCTGTACGTCAGCAAATTTAAAATATATTCAGAATTCATTTCAAGTTAAATTGAAATTAACTGTTAAGTCAGCATTTTTTATCTATTGCACTAAAAATATAATAATTAGCGAGAGTGAAATTATTATAAACCTTAGACAGTGTACCTTCTAAAGTGTATTACTGTGTAACGCAAATGTAAAGCATTACATTACTCTGAGACTTGGTATATTTGAGAACTCAAAAATCCAAAACGAGATATACATTACTGTATTTATTTCATAATGTTAAAATTTCATTTTCTCTGTCTTGTCATGTACGTATTTAATGAAATAGGTTAACTGGCATCTTTGCACGTAATTATAATTTTAATAAGTTGGAAAGAGTGATCGAAAGTGTAGAAAATATATTCCAGAATGATTTAAACCAGCGGATTTTAAGCTTGGTTTTGGGTGGGTTTAAACAAATTTTCACAATAATGTTTGAAAAGGAGACTTGTAACGAGAAAGAGTTGCAAAGACTTCCAGGGGATATTATACTACGTTTATCGTCTTAGTTACTCCAAACGCTTGCCATCATTCAGTTATTCTGACTCTGTAGAATCAGCCGTCACACTTTTGTAAGACAAGAAAATATTCTCAGATGAACCAGCATTACAACATATTTTAATTTTTAAGGGATCATTTTTTTGTCAGCATACAATGAAATATATGGTCATTGAAGTTTCTGAAATGATAATATATTTAATTTATTTGAATTTCGTTGTATTGAGTATTGCGGAGTTTTATTTGCGTTTTGTTCCATTGACATGACGCCTTTGTAGTGCAGTTGTGATTTGCATTAATTTTCAAGGTTATTTACTTAAACTACTAGCTGGTTTCAGAATTTTAAAAATCTTCATGTTTTGTTGAAAAGAAAACATCGAGAAGAAAAAACGAAACATGTTGTAATGTTGCAGGCAGGTACGAATGCCAGTTGGTCCAATGTAAGTAAATTAGCCTTGTCTGTTCTTCACGACTTTCAAATTACCCAACGAAAGTACCCGGTTACCGCTGAGCTGGCACAGAATAGGATGATTACTAGACTCCTGGTCAGAGAGACCATTCTTTACTACGTGACTCCAGTCACAAAGTAAGTTGTATTCGTCAGAAAGGTAGTGACTCTATTCGAATTACTGGTGGAGATGGAAATAATTTCACTTAACAACATTCGTGCGTAACATAAACATGCAGAATAACATTCTTCACGAAATTACCTTCGCGTGCAGTTTCTGAATTTTCAACTTACGATTTGTTATTATGTTTCAAGAACGCAGTGTCATATCAACTGATGAAATATATTTCCTTTTAACTATGAATCTAATGTATTTAGGAAAATGCAAACATATTGCAAAATACTAATACAGTAATATTTATTATAGAATTTATTGAAATTTCTCATGTTATGTTTATAATAGATTATCTGATAATATTTTGAGTAAAATATTTTCACTATATTTTTATAATGACAGCAAAACCTTGAACTACGAATATGAATAACACGTGATTCTCGCAAAACACTGATATTTCAATACGTCACTCAAGAACCCAATGAAGGATTATATGTACAACATTAAACTTAAAAACATCCGCTTTCGCGCACTTTTTGTAGTCTGTCAGTTCGCAGAGTTTTTTCAGAAGAGTTCCATTACGTGGTCTAAACTGTAATGTAATAATTTTTTTGTATTCAACTCTTCATGAATTATCGCTTAACAATTTCTATAAACCGTTTCATCTTCCTCAGCCTAATTATTCCCGTCAAATCGTACAATATGGACTGAACATAGTTCCACATTCAACAAAACATCTATGAAACTATGAAAAACCCAAGAGATAGATAATAGTATTATTCTAAAGGACTCAAGGCATCTAGCATAAAAATGTCAGCATTTATCTGCATTTATCTCAGTTCGCACCGAGCAGCCGTGCCGTGAACATCTTACGCCACAGCTCTCTCACTGCGTAGTGTGTTTAGATTGAGTGTCAAACTAGTTTCGCTTGCACAGCAATCTACGTGTCTATTTTAAATATTATACATTGTTACACCAAAAACAGTTTAATTTTGCAAATAGTATTATAAATATTTATCACAAGTGAGTGAAAACCAACCCGTGATCGCGAGTGGCGAACGTACAAGGTAGCCCCGAGTCGGGGCTACACAACACATCAGAAGTGTTTGTGAACGCTATGGATACCTTATATGCATCAACTTTTACAACAACAGCAGCAACATCTGCAACTCCTTCATCAGCAACAACAGCAGCAACTACTGCTGCTTCAACAGAATCAACCCACAGCGCAGCAAGGGCAACCGTTAATGCAGCAGCAACCGCCCCAAAGTACCCTGCCTCAAGAACACCAAAGCGAGGAGATGCACGCAACAACTTCCAACGAAACGCTTTCAAACGTAAGTAAACGAAAGAGAAATGATGAAATCTCCATGCCATTATACAATGTTCAAACTTCATCGCGTTTCGAAGTGCTTCAAAATCTTAAAGACAGTGATCTAAGTACTCCAGAACAAACATTAAAAATTCCGCCCATAATTATGCACAACGTACTTGACTACAACCAAATGATTTCCGACATTAAATCAGTCGTCAAATGTGATTTCACAACCAAGACAGTCGGTGATCAACTAAAAATCGTGCTCACTACAATAGAAGATTACCGTAATTTTAGACATCACTGTGTTGAGAAGAACAAACAATTCTATTCTTTCCGCGACCCTTCTATTAAAACATTTAATGCAGTGTTGAAGGGCATCCCCACATGTTACTCGGAAGCTGACATTTTAAAAGAACTTGAACTCAAATACCCTGATACCAAAGTGACTAGATTATTTGACAAAAAGAAAAATCCAATCAAAATTTGTGCTCTAGAAATAAAAGACAATAAAGAGGGGAAGTCAATATTAACTTTAAACCCCGCCTGAAGCATTGCGACATACAAGTTCAACCTAGAACAAATCTAAACTACCCAATACAATTTAAACGTTGTCAAAGGTATGGACACTCGCAAGCAAACTGCCGACTAACTCCGAGGTGCGTTAGATGTAAAGAGTCACACCACTATTCTCAATGCACAAAACCAAAAAGTGACAAACCGAATTGCGTAAACTGTGGCGAGGAGCACACGGCCAATTACAAAGGCTGTCGCATTTTCAAAGAAACTCAGCAAGCACGTTCAAACCTTCTAAATGAACGC
This sequence comes from Gryllus longicercus, assembly GCA_038098605.1. Classification (NCBI taxonomy): domain Eukaryota; kingdom Metazoa; phylum Arthropoda; class Insecta; order Orthoptera; family Gryllidae; genus Gryllus; species Gryllus longicercus. The sequence goes on along the minus strand of JAZDUA010000631.1, from coordinate 596,674 downwards.
AGGTCAGGGTCAGAGCAACAACAGCCGCCGCGCAACAATCCCTCTCGTAGCCCTCCAACATTTAGCCCTCGCGGATTTCCTCCCCTTCTCAAAAGCAATACCCCGTGGTCACCGGTTCAATCTTTGCAAACCCAAATGCCAACTGATGTATTCCAACTAATAACCACAATAGTATCACAAGTAATCTCAGCTATAATCCCGCAAATTCAAAATATTATACAGTCAGTGCTAATAAATTTCCATAATGGCAAATAAAATCAATTCAAATCAATTCAGTTCAAATCAATCAATTCAAATCAATCAAAAAATTCAAAATTTCTGGTTATAAAATATATAGAAGTGACAGAATTTCAATTGTTGCAGCGGGGGGTGTTTTGATTGCTCTTTCAACCCGAGTCAAACATCAACGGTCACTTAGCCCCAACACTTCTAACCAGGAAACTGTGTCAATCACCGTAACCATAGATAATAAAGATTACACAATAATAACAGCATATAAACCTCTGAATAAACAATTTCCAGTAAAAGAATACAAGGAAATATTTAATAACAACACCAACGTTATTCTACTAGGAGACCTAAACAGTAAAAACCAAGCCTGGGGATGCAATTGCGCAACCCAGCAAGACACTAAATTGCAATCTTTTGCAGTAAACAATAACTTAGATGTAATAGCACCTTGGCAGCCAACACACTACCCGTACAATAGTAATATTATCCCAGATATTTTAGACATAATGGTGTCTAAAAACTTCCACTTACCTACATCTCAAACCGTACTTCCTGAATTAGATTCAGATCATTGCCCAGTCATCATTGAACTAAAATCTTCAAACCTCTTGCAGTCTAATAATCCCTTCACAGTGTTGGGCACGAAAGGGCACGTCAACTGGAATAAATTTAGAGACCTATTAGAAGTAAACCTTCACTACCCGGAACAGATACAAACAACAAATGAAATAGACAACCAGGTAACTAATATCACAGAGAAAATCTACGTTGCATTGCTACAATCAACAACTCCTTTCGCAAGACCTTTCACTAACAATAGAAATCCGATTCCAAGGAATATTCTAAACCTAATTAAAAGTAAACGTAACCTTCTACGGCTCTGGCAAATCAACCGCAGACATGACCTTAAAGCAAAAATCAACAAATTAGGGAGAAAAATCAAAAACAAATTAAATCAAATTCGAATAAGCAATTTTCAAAGATCCATAGCTCAAATACACCCTAATAGTAGACCACTCTGGTCAACCATAAAAAGACTATGTAAAGAAACTACTGACATTCCTATCCTGAAACACAACTCAAATGTAGCTTATACGGATCATATGAAAGCCAATATGTTAGGTAAATATCTGCAAAATAGTTTTACTCCAAACCCAAATACAAATTCTTCCTTTACTAATTATATTACAAAAAACGTCCTGTTACCAGACTATAATGTCCCAGATAAAATAAAATTTATATCCCCATCCGAAACATCTAAAATTATTAAGCAATTGAAAACCCGAAAATCAGCAGGTCACGACCATATTAACAACAGAGCTCTTAAAGAATTACCCAAAAGAGCTATAACTATTTTAACCGCCTTATTTAATTCCTGTCTAAGACTGGGCTACTTTCCAAAAGATTGGAAATTCTCTATAATCTTACCCTTCTGTAAACCAGGCAAAGATCCTCGCTTTCCTACAAGCTACAGACCAATAAGCCTCGTACCCTCAATCGCAAAGGTATTTGAAAAATTAATTCACAGCAGATTATCTACTTACCTAACAAAAATTAGTGCTATCCCAGACTTTCAGTTCGGATTCAGATCTCAACATTGCACCATCCATCAATTGCTCCGTTTAACTAAATATATTGCAAATTCATTTCACAGCAAAAAATACACAATTGCAGTTTTCCTAGACATTGAGAAAGCCTTTGAAAAACTCTGGCATGGGGGTCTTTTATACAAACTGCGCCAACTAGGAACTCCCAAGTATCTACTCCATCTAATCAGAAGTTTTTTAAAAGATAGATATTTTTCCGTCCGTATTAACTAAAGTCTCTCAAACAGATTTGAAATTAATGCAGGAGTCCCTCAAGGTTCTTGCCTCTCTCCACTACTCTTTACTGTTTACATGTCGGATTTACCACAGTCAGACTATACAGAAATTGCCCTTTGCGCAGATGACACAGCACTTTTTACCTCTCATTCAGACATTAGCTGCGCCTTCGACAACATACAGATAGACCTAAATAACTAAATTAAATGGGCTTCAAACTGGAAAATAAAGATTAACGCATCTAACACTCAAGCAAAAATATTCACACTCCGCAAACCTCCTCAACCACCCCTCCTCAGCTTCCAAAACACAAATATAGAATGGATGAGTGGAAATACACCAGCAAAATACTTAGGAGTACTACTTGACACCAAACTAAACTGGAAACAACATATCAGATCTATAGCAAATAAAACTTAAGCAAAAATATCCAAACTATATCCAATAATAAATAGAAATTCCGGACGTAGCACTGACTCTGGCTTAATCATCTATAAAACAATAATAAGACCATCCCTCACATATGCCTGCCCGATCTGGAATAACGTCGCAGAAACAAACCTAAATAAAATAGAAATAATACAAAATAAATATATCAGAAAGATCATTAAAGCTCCTTGGTTCGCAAGCAACATACAAATCCAAAATGAACTAAATATATCATCCATTAACGAATATATAAATATTATGACTCATAAATTCTTCTCATCCCTTCCCCAATCGCGCAGTACAACGATATTCAAGCTTGGTAAAACGTATAGTTCATCGAAAAGAATAGATCACGATTCCCTAAAGACTCCCTTCGTCCACCTTAAATCACCTACCCATCTTCCACTTTCCAAAAATTCCACCCACTGACACCCTCTCCTCAAAATTATCACATATAACTCCAAAAACTGTTATCCACAGTTTCTTCTCAAAGTACGTTTTCATCAGACCCCTGATAGAGGAGGTAACGCATGCGGATGTCCATCCCTAAAAGTTAATGTGTAGAATATTGTATAATGAACACCCCTGAAAGGCAGAAATGCCGAGAAGGTAGAAATAAATTAAAAAAAAAAGCATTTATCTGAGATTACGACTGCTTTCGTGTTCCTCGAAGCTGCGCATGTTATCAACGTACTCGATGCATTCCTTTATCTCTTCGAACCATTCCTTAAGACCGGACGGAACTTTAACGACTGCCCTGCGCGACAATCGCGTGTTTGAGTGGAGTGGACGTGTTCTTGTCGGTAGCCGAAGGAAAGTTGCGAGACACAGCACATACAGCCGGACCGACAAATATAGAATATCACGGTTCCTTCATTAATATTCGATACTCGAAAACTTCGATGTACAGAAATAATTATGAAATTTTTGCAAATTCTTTAAAAAAATTATAAATAACTGGGTAAAATGGAAACTTCGACAATAAATAATTAACAAATGTTTTAATAATTCGTTCCACATATTTATGAATAGTAACATGGAATTATTATTGCATACGTACCTGACCAAATATTGAATTGGAATTTAAAAACATAGTTTCTAATGTTTTGTTGCACGTGTGGTGCACTCTGTTCAAATTACTATTCACGCATGTTAACCCACTGAAAAACTTCATCTGGAACATATTGGCTTAACCAACAACCCTGATGAATTGTTGATCATAATTTATAATTTGTACTATACATTATTATTTCATTAAAAATAAAGTAACTACAGAAAATGAATTTGAAATATAGAATAATTTACGATATAGAAATGTTTTTAAAGGCAATTTTCTGACTGTACTTTTTATAAAATACATTTTCTTGAGAATTTGTCTTGTGTTTGAACACTCGATAAATTATTGTATAAATACAAACATGTTAGTAGCATGTAAGAGAGCAATTCCTTTCGCCAATTTTCTTAACATTGGTTGTAACACATTTTTTGTTTACATTGGCTTTGTATCTGTTCAATAAACATAGTTCCTAAATGTAACGTGTGGAATCTTTATAGTCCTCTAATAGTGTAGTGAAGAGAGAAGATTCTATTGCATCCATGTCGGTCGGGACCTGTAAATCATTATGTAGGGTGACATTAGAAATACCATCGTGCATTTGTTATGGAGAGGAAGGTTTGGGGTTGAAAACGTTGAGGGATTTCAATATTGAGAATCAGTGGCGCTACAATGCCGTGCAATATCCTACGTCCAGTCAGGTATGATGGTTTTATAAACAAGTACTTTCTTTCTGAGTAATAGATCTTGTGAGTGATAGGTTTACTATACTGGCAGGAAACTGTGTTCATAATTCTCTTGCGCATGCAAAATTGCTAGCGGAAACACTCTGGACTGTGTCTTTGTTCCACCACGGCAATCGTTACAACATTATTTGCTCTGCGTTCCGCAAATAGTGTGAACCCTTGTTTCCAGAAAATGCCCTAACGGTTGTTCTAGCTGGTATTTGTGGCAAGTGCTGTCAAGTTTGTTCAACGTTGAACAGTACCGCATTGTCGAAATCTTCCGACGTGCGACTCCACAACATAGGCGACTCCGCGATAAATGACAATCATGAATAGCATTTGTTGGTTCTCCGATTTCATTGTATTTTATTTCATAGGATAAAATACGCAAATACCTAGGAACGGGAATCTTAATGTCTTAAAAGGGTGATGAGTTTTTCTAGCTAACTGCTTTAATCTGATAATTCATCATGTATAGCATAGCTACTTAAAATACATTTAAAACTCCTGCTTCAGCGTTTGTCAATCACAGGTAGGGACTAAGTTTTGATATTCTACGCTGAGTCTTCCCAGAACGTACTTGTAGCTATGCCTCTGAAGGCTGTTTCTTCATATAATCATTCACACTTAACTAAATAACATTATAGAAGAATGAGAAAAATATACAACTGCTCTGTAGATTAATGCTATAAACGCTATCAGCACAAGTAGAATATTGCTGTGCGAGCAAAGTAAAATATTCGAAAGAAATAATGGAAGACATTTCGAGAACGAATGTTAGGAAAATACATCAGTTATTGTCCAGAAAACCAAGGGAGAAATTGAGGACTGATGTGCATAATATGTCAGAAATCTGTGTGCTAAATTCATTACACACACACACACACACACACACACACACTAAATTCATCATACACACGCGGAAACTACCAATGAGAGAAAACTGCCACTACATCTCTGAGCCTCGCAATTGTCGATTATCAACATCACTTCTAAAGTAATGTATCCGCCTCCAAGGAAACTCGAACCTATGGCAACTAAATCTACGAAAATTGGTCCACTTACTCAATTTGGTCAATGCCAGCGGCAATGCATCCGTGCATTTGGTCAATGCCTACCAGCGTTGCTTAATTCTGTAGTCAATGAGTGAATTAGTAAAGAATCAAATGAGCGGACTAATATCATGATCACAAACAAATTATTTTTCAGTGTGTCGGAAACGGGAGCTCCTTGCGTGGACAAAGGCTATTGATTAGTAAAGTGATTATTCAAAAGAAGTGCGCACATTTTGTTTCATTGAGTCCAGTACTTACCTTGTATTTCTACAATAAGGTTGTTATATACTCTTGTATTGATTATAATGATATTAAATAACACTTTGAGCGGCATCTAAATTTTACTCTGTACTAAGAACGTATGGTAATGTATATTGGTGTTTGTGATTATTACCTAATTATTTCTACACTCATAATGCTATTGTTTAATATTGACTCATTTTTATTAAGACGTAGGAAAGGTTGATACTTTTGTTACAATTAATAATACACTGGAGTAGTCTTCGAACTTCGTATTGTCTTAATCACTTTTTTAATGCATTGCGTAATCCTGTATGCTGAAAATTTACCAGGAAATCGTGTTGAAAGATATCTTTTTACTTTTAACTCCCAATGGGGTTCAAATAACTTTGTTAGCTTTGGTTACCTACGCTCATCTTTGGTTAGCTTTGGTTATCAAATTTTACGAAACTAAAATCAATTTTATAGTTAGAGTTATTAAAATGCAAGAGTTTCAATTGCCCATGGCCGTCTCAAAATGATCTCGATCACGGCCGTAACAAAAATGATCTCTTTCTTAATGGAAAGTGTTCATAACAGGGGTCAATAAACCATAGTCTTCTGTTAACTCTATACTACCAACACCAGTCTGTCACCTTTTGCGGGATAAATTGAATATTTAAATGAAGTCAAATTTAAACGAGAATTATTACAGATTGAAATTTTTACAGTGTTGTACGTTATTTGTACCGAGACAACTTATTTCAACACCCGAATTGTTATTAAACTCAACCTCGGTTGACGAATGTCCAATTCAATTACAAGATACTTATTTCTTAAATAACTATTAACTCTTCACGAGTGTTGAAGTCGCTTTGTTGTGAAGCGTGAAAGTCACTTCAGCATCGTAGAACAAATGGTGAAAAGTGCACTTAAAAAGTATGAAAAAACAAATTGTTTTATTGGAAGTTAACGTTTCATTGAAAACATTCGAAATAAAAATAATATTTTAAAGATTGTGAGGATCCCAGAGATATCAATCACAATTATTTGATTGGGATTGAAATCTCCCGGATCCTTACTAGTATTATGGATTACCACTATATCTTCGCTGCTATTACAGGTTTCATTGGAGGGTTTTTTTCCAGGCGACAGCCGGTTACTCTTTATGTCCAGACGCATATTCGACCATACACAAGGCACCAACTCATCTGCAGGCTCCTCTGATCTGAGGGTCAAGGGAGCTCTAGGGTCCGCGCGACAACACATACATGGGAGACAAGGGATAAACAAACATGCCCAAGGCAGGTCTCGCACCCGCAACCCTTAGGATCGAAATGCAGAGTCGGTACATGCTCTTTGCTACCTCAACCATTCAGGTGGGCCCCACTGATTTTTTTTTCCTAGGGCTTTTTCGAAACGACAGCCGGTTATCCTTCACGTTTCGATGAGACGCTTATTCGACCATACACTAGACACCAACACACATACGGGCTCCTCTGATCTACCGCGGAATTTAATATTACAAGTAAATCGCATGTTTTAAATAGCTTCCTAGTGTATTTACGCTAGAACAGTAGCTAAGAGGCGATATTATAGGTCGTTCTGTAACTGCATTTCCATTTCTTTCTTCGCGTGCTGGGCGCCCGAGGCAGGCGAGCAGGTTGTCGCTGGGCGGCGGCGCGGCGCGCTCCCTGCGGCCCGCGGCCTGCGGGCGGGCGCGCCGCGGGCGGCCGGGGGTGGCCGGGGGGCGGTCGGGGGCGGTAGGGGGCGGTAGGGGGCGGTCGGGGGCGGTCGGGGGCGGTCGGGGGCGGTCGGGGGCGGTCGGGGGCGGTCGGGGGGCGGTCGGGCGGCGGTCGGGGGGCGGTCGGGGGGCGGTCGGGGGGCGGTCGGGGGCGGTCGGGGGCGTCGCACGGGCGCGCGGGCGATCGATGCGCCCCGCGGGCGTCGCGCGCGTCGCGGGGGTGGAGGTGGGCGGGCGGGGGGCGAGGAGAGGGTTGCGTGGCTGCGCGGCGCGGTGCGCGTGGAGGCGCGAGGGGCGCGGTCCGCAGCCGCCGGCGGAGGTGGCGACCGGACGGGCCCACACGCGTGCGCCGCCGCCCCCCGCCCCCGCCCCCGCCCCCGCCCCCGCCACCGCGGCCTCCGCGCCGCCGCCGCCGCCGCCGCCGCCGCTTGACGTATTGACGCGCGTCCACCGCGCCGCCGCCGGCGTCTTGTTCCGCGTCGCGACGTCCCGGCCGCCCACGCATCAGACCCAACTCCTGTCCCCGCCTCCACACGTTCCACTGAGTTTGATGACAATTCGAGTCTTCAAATAAGATGTCACGACACGAATATCGCACAACGCCTTTGTGAACATTCCAATCTATTATAATTTTTATTAAAAATTACCCTTATTGCAAGCTTGAATTCATCACACAAAAGGTGACAGACTGATGTTGATAGTAGTTAATAGGAGGCCATGGACTATTAGATCCATTGTGTAAACACTTTTTTCTTTCCATTACGAAACTAATAATTTTTGTTAACAGTAGGCCGTGGGTAATTAGAACACTTTGAAATTACATCACCAATGCTGATAACGTTAAGTTAACCCCATGGGGAGTTGTCATAAGTGCCTCTGCCTTCGCTTTCGCTTTCGCCTTTGCCAAGGTCTTCGTCTCCGCCTTCACCTCTGCCTCCGTCTCCACCCTCGCCTGCGCCTTATGCAGAGCCTCCGTCTCGTCATCGCTTTCGCCTCAGTCACCGCCTCGGCTTGCGCCTCCGTTTTCGCCTCCACTTATTCCTTCATCTCCATTTCCAGTCTACGGGGAACCTAACCGCCTTCAGCTCTTGCCCTGCATCTCCACCCGTTGTATCTCCTCATCCCCACCTCCGCCTGCATCAGCCCACACTTCGCCTCCGTTCCTATCACTATCCCCGCCCCGCTCCCCGTTCTCTGCCCCGCCCCCGGCCCACCCCCTGAAGCGGTATGTCCTGCCGCTGCGGTCACCCTGTGTTGCTTGCCTCTGCACCCGAGGAGCAGGGCTTCCAAGCGGAACGGCCGGAGGTTGTCTAGAGCTCCAATGACGGGCTCGTCAATTGAGAAACCTTTTTACTTCTGGGTTAAGGGGTTTAAGATTCTAACCTTTATTCAATAAAGAAAATGAAGATCATCAAAAAATTGAGCTATGGTAATATAATTAGAAATATCGTATTACGTATCGGGCCCTGAACATCAGACGTAACATCAAAAAACAGTTTCCTACATTTAATGTGCATTATTTGTCAACCAAATTTGTTTCAACTCTTACTTATCATATATTATCAACAGAATTAACATAATGTTCCAATATTTTGTATATAAACCTAATTGTCTATTTCTTCAATAAATTTCAAATAGTTGTAATAGACATGTAGTTTTAATTCAGAATGAAAAAATTAATGATAAGTTATGCAAAAATGCTGTATTAAAATGCTGTACAGGTTCTCTAATGAAAACAAATAACACTGAATCTGAATTGATGATTAGCAGATTTGGCGAGTTTTGAAAGTATTCTTGATATATAAAGTTCTCTTTTACGGATATTTAATCTGGGAAATTCAATCGGAGATCAAGAATGTTAAAAATCATGTCACTAAGTGTTTAAAGATGATAAATTAATCATATTTAGAGATGATCAATTTTGCTGAAACACATTTCCGATATCTAGAAATCATGGGTTCCTTCAATCAAACTCTCCCTTTAGTTTAATTGACTTCAGAATGGTGGTAAAGCTATTTAAATTAGTTTCGTGTTTGAATATTTCTATCATAGATACGAAGTAATCTCTTTTAATAAATGCGTAAGATCCTCTCTGTTCATAGAAGTATTTCTGACAATGTCTTTTTATATAGTGTACAAAGGAATAAACAGACCATCCTTTATCACTATTTTAGTGATATATCATTGTAACTAGTCCACAAACCGTAAGACTTCTATGTAATCCTTTCTGATAGGTGAAATTTTGCTGCATGCGTTTTGTGAAACCGAATACATTCAGAAAAAAAAAAATCAGCGTAATGGTTTGGAGCTATCTCTCTGGTAGCAGTAAAAAAAGCTCGTCCGCTCCTCTTTATAGCCTGACGGCTCGATAAATGTAGCTGATGGCACCTTTTGACATCTCACGACCTTATAGGCCTTTTTTCCGAATGTCTCCTGAGTGAGGTTTCATCAAGCTATTAAGGGGGAATTCAAGTTTTAAACATTGAATAATCGTAGAAAATATTCATTTATTTTTTTCAAGCTATTCATATCAAACAAAAATTTCTTCTGTATATTTTGATATTTTGAAAATAACATTCTTATTCGCTTGAGACCACAGCTGGATGTTTTTGAAAACTCATTCTAAAACGTTTAAACCACACAGTCAAATTTTGAAACAGACACACACAAATAAATGCCAATGGGAAGATAGTGTAGAAAATTAGTATTTGCAATTGGTAACTGAAGAACTGACATTACCAGTAACAGTTATTTTCATCAAAGTACTCAGTGCCCATTTAACTCTATATCAATTATAATTACATGTAGCTCTTATCGATGACAAAAAAGCTTCAAAATCTAAACATTTCTCGCATAATACTTAAAAACACTTGTTTCTTTTTGTTTACAATATTGATCTGATCATCAATAAGTTCCTAAATTGAACTCCATCCTCGGAACACTTGTGGCGAAGTGTGCACCTCAAAGTGCTCTCTCATATGTGCTTGCAATTGCCTTACAGCCTAAATAGAAGGACTACTAGAAAAATTTCTCTTGCTCGCCCTCCTTGATTATGGTAATAATGCTTGAAGCAGTGTAAAGGAATCAATGACCCTACTCAAAGAACTCATAATGCGTGCCTTAGGTTTCAATACAATATCAGCACATATCGCATAAAGCTCTGTTACGCAATATTTCAAAAAGAAACACCGATATTTACAATAAATCTTACTTAGTAGCAACGGCCGGAGCTGGAAATAAAATTACAGAAAATGTTAAGAAATTTAAAACACTGCGGCCATTTACAAAACATTTAAAAACTATAATTCTGAGATTATATGATATATGTAAAAGCGTGCACTAAAAATACAAAATCGTAAGATAACATATTTTGTTTTGAATTGCATTTTTCAAAAATTTTCTTTTTTCTAATATCTTTTAATTAGTTCTTACACCTAAGAAAAGTTGTAAAAAATGTTGCATGATTTTGAAATTATAATTGATAGGGCAAAATGATCTCAACTTGTAAATTAATCAAGAGAACTGCAAGCAATACTCCTTGTACTTCTCATTCTGAACACGAGTGTAGGATTGCAAATAAATCGCGGAAAAATAAAAGTTCTGACAAATATAATAAAAGAAATAATTTCTAATGGTAGAGAAGAAAACGAATATTTAAAGGAATATGTCTTGGACAAATTAGACAGCTATACTTCAATAATAATAATACAAAACAAAATTTCACCAAACAACAGTTGTACTATACTCTTCCAATTGGATACATCCAATTGGATATCGTTTTGGTTTATAAGAAAACGAGTTTACAAGTTACAATTTGAGACATATAACAAAAGTGTGAAAGGACAAATTATCAACAAAGGACAGCTGGAAGTAAATTGAAAGTAAATTAATTCTATCGATTTTACTTTCTTATTTACGTAAACTAGAAAAGGCATTCTCCTTTGCTCAAGATTCGAACGCTAGGCGCGTGACCAACAACCCATTACTTTACTAGCATTAACAATATCATTATCCTTTCTTTCAGAATCTCATAACCACAATAATCAGAAAAAATACATTTTGGAAGCTTACATTGGGATTACTGATTTAATAAATCTATTGACACATTTTATTTTATTTGTGATTTAATTATCTTATATCATCAATTATTATGGATTACCATAATGTTTCTGCTGCCATCATTGTATTCAATTTATTTGGTTCGTGTTATCCCTAACTTAAGATTTGCGAACAAGAGGATTGTGAGAGTGCAGAAAACTTGAAATAACTTGTGATGTATTTTGCCATTAAAGACATTTCGGGATCTTAATTGAGTTGATTATTGGCAATAAACCCAGTATGCTCTTACTAGTACTATTCCTCATAATTTTGCACTATTTCCAACGGGTTAATTAATGATTTTGTTGTTTTTCCCCAATCAGAACAGGCATACACAATTGATGTTCTTATTATGGATTTGTGAATGAGTAATTCTATATTTCGTAAGGTTGGTACACCTGAACAGAGAAGCAGAGCCATCCCTACATTGGCAGTAGCCCTTGCCTTCTAGAGATCAAATGGACTTATTTCAATCAATCAAAAGTCCTGAACCGACTCGTTTTGTCGCCTTGTCCATTTAGTAACCTGCAAAGAGCAACCTTTAACGATAACCTGCAACCTAACATCAATTCCCCCGGGCGCTCCCACGCACTCTTCCGGCCGCGGCAGCGCAGCGCGCGTTGGGAATCCGTCCGCCAGCGGCGTCCTTCCGCCCGTATGCCTTCGCCCGGGAGGCGTCGGAGGCGTCGCGGCGCTGGGATCCGGCCACCTGTAACCGCGCGCACCTGACCACTGGCCGCGCGGTCGCCACGCCGGAAGCAGCCCGGATCCGGAGTCGCCTCCGCCGCCGCCTCCGCCGCCGCCTCCGCCGCCGCCGCCGACCTGCGAAGAAGGGCGCCGCGCCGGGGCTCGGACTTACGACTGCGGCTCGGAATTTTAAGTACTAAAAAAAACGAAATATAATAATTTTGTATGTTTACAAAGTTTAAAATATGTGCATGATCTTGGCTGCCCGGGTGACGCCGCGTCGAAGGTCCTCAGTCCTGAGGAAGAGCACGATAAGATGGTCGAAACGTCGGCAACACAGCCTTCGACGCGGCGTCACCCGGACAGCCAAGATCATGCACATGACTCTGGCCGCGGAAGCCTACCAACAGAAAAATGTGTTAAAACGACGAAAATATTTAGTTGTTACCCACATGAAAACCAGTAACCAATATAGGGGGAAGATTCTAAGTAAAACACGACGTCATCTTTATCACTACACATTTCGTCTGTGCAATCTGAGGAAGTTTGGGAGCTACTAGTGTTTTAAGTGTGTTAACGCTTTAAGTGTCAAGTGAATCGACAGTAGTATTAAAAAATGGCCCACAATGGCGGTTTGACAGATCGTGAGCCAGCCTCACTTCACTCTGTCGGGGAATTCCCACAGAAATTTGTGATGTCACCAACAACTGCATTCCAAACTGGCACTTCTTTTACCATGTATTCAAAAACTCCAGTGTATTAAACTTGAAAATACTCTAAACATTCATTTATTCAAATAAAATTTACATAAATATGTAATAATATTTGTTTTTATGAAAATATGTATTTTTAGAAGATATGCAATCTGGTATATGGAAACTATGGGTCCCTTCTTGAATTTTCGCTAAACGTTCAACGCTCAAGATTAAGGGGGAAAATATGTATTTACGTAAAAAGTCCCATTCCAAAATTGTGACCAACCGCTTAACCATACGTATTAAGAAATTGATTTGTTGATTAAATTATTTTTTAATGATCTTATTTTTTAACATCAATTGAGCACCGACGCTGCCAACTTTATTTTCACTCAGCTTCACTTTCACAACGCTCTCAGTTATGGCTGGGAACATATGATCATTTACGAGTATCTTGCGTGTTTCATGCGCTGAGCGATGCGATCTAATTAGAGCTGTGTCGGGGATTTAATTTTGGAGGGGCATATAACCAGAGTTCTTTAACAAGCCAAATACGTGGTATGTACAATGACGTTTTTCGATCTTCTGAAATCCACATACCCAAACACAGTTAAATCGGCGAACTTGGCTAAAAAAGGTAGTGAAGAATCTTTATGCCTGCTGAATGTAAGCTTAACCCTTCGATTACAAAGGTTTTTTGATACCCTTAAATAGTTAAAAAGTTACCCCATGGAAAATTCTACATACTCGCAATAATATTTGCCCATCAATGCCATAATATTGTCATGGTTATTCCAATTAAATATTAATTCGATTAATTAAGAAACATCTTGGTGAAGTTCACTAATTTTTTTTAATGATTAAAATTTCTCTACAATAAAAAACTGTCTAAATCAGAAAAAAAAGTGAGCAAACATTATTTTTCTACACTTTAAAGTATATTTTTCCTTCTCATTCTAATCACAATGAAACATTTCCACAATATTTATGAATTTTGAACTGCGGTTTTAGATGTTTGCACATTTATCAGTTCTTTTTTTAAAGGTTTGGGGCATAATGTATATCGCTGACTGATATTTTTGACGTGTATCAGTGAAGTGTATCAATGGAAGAAATATCTATTATTAAGGAATTACAAAGAAATCGGAAGGAAACGATATCAGTAATAAAACTCTCATAGCTATAAAACAAAGGAACAATTAACGCAATAAACGATTCTGCTTTAAAATTAGAGCACTTTTCTTCAAACTGGAAAGTAATTAGACCATTTTGCAAATATGGAAAAGACTCATCGTAATTGGCAAATTATAGGCCGATAAACCTTACCATCACTTATTAAAGTTTTTGAAACTCTCATACCCAGAAGATTGAATGAATCTTAATGAAAAAAGTTATTGTGATAGCTTCAGTACAATATTATCGATATAATATTTCTGGGTTGCACTGAAATTATCACCACGCATTTCAAATTTGGCTTATATAAATTTGGCTTCGATTGAAGTATTTTGCACATTGCTTCTTACCGTGCGTCGGTTGCTCTTACTGTGCCGGCGGTCTCCTTCGTGTCAGTTTTCTACCGCGGTTATGACGTGACACAAATTTATATTTAACTTTAAATATGTTAGGAAAACATACATGTGAAACTAAATTCGAGTTCTTTCATATGCGATTCAATTTTTTAAAAAAATTAACTTACTAATTCTCCGTAAATATCACTTTCTATTAAGAAAATACTGATGTATTTAAATACTACACAAATGATCCATGTTCTTCTACTTAAAAATGTATACATCCGACAGGGTGTGAGACATTTATAGACATTTAAATGTCTAAATATTCACGTTAGCTTTGATTTTGAGACGTGAATTTACTTTTCGAAAACAGTAGTTTTGGCTGCTTACATTGATTATGGGTTTTATCTACCCAATGTGATATTTATAAATGATACGCTATTGAAAATTACGTTTAGCAGGGAGTTTGCAAAACAGTGGATTATTGAAGTTATCCCCACCAAATTTGTAAGATTTTTATTGCTTCATACACTACAAATTGATAATGTTGACAGTCTTATATGACGAAGACTACTAACTGTTCATGCCTTGAATGCAGTTGTAAATTTATTTTATTGCTGAACATGCATAAAAATTGCATTGAGAGTTATTTGTCTTCAAATATTTAAGAACCAGAGAACTGATCAGAAAGAAAACAACAGATAGTGCAGATATAAACGTGCTGATTTTGAACTTAAAAGCATTAAGAATATTTAGACAAGAGCACTTAAATCCAAAAAAATGTTACTAATGTAAAAATTATCGCTTAGATTGTAAAAATGAAGGTAATGGCCATTGAATTCAAAGCGTGGTAGACGGGTCAAACGATATTGCGAACAATAAAAGAGAACGTCAAACAACGTAAAGGATAAGGTGACTGTAGTACAATATGTACACACTACGTGCACTAAATCGCTTCAGGAACCATCAAAATTGAACAAAGAATGTCGCGACAAAAACGAACCCGTGGCTCCGTTCCTCGGCCATCACTCCAGCCTCGCTTCCAGAGATCCTGGTGAGAGTGACGCTATCACACCGGTTCGCCGCGTCCCCGGGCAATAAATCCTCGCGCCCGATGGCGGTTTGGCGGACGCGGCGGCTGCCCGCACCCGGACCTGCATCGGCGGCGGCTGCGGCGCCATGGGACATTCCGCCATTATCACAGGTCCGGCGCCACATTCCGGCCGGGCGCCGTGCGGGCGGCGGGCGGGCAGGGCGGGCGGGCGGCGCCGCGGATATCGGAGGAATCCGACGGCGCGACGCCGGCTCCGCTCCGCTCTACCTCGCTCCGCCCCCGCCCGATCCCGCTTGGCCCTGCCACCCGCCTCGCCCCGCTCCGCCCCGCACCGCCCCGCTCCTCCACGCTCCGCCCCGCTCCGCCCCGCTCCGCCCCGCTCCGCCCCGCTCCGCCCCGCTCCGCCCCGCTCCGCCCCGCTCCGCCCCGCTCCGCCCCGCTCCGCCCCGCTCCGCCCCGCCCCGCTCCGCCCCGCCTCGCTCCGCCCCGCCTCGCTCCGCCCCGCCTCGCTCCGCCCCGCCTCGCTCCGCCCCGCCTCGCTCCGCCCCGCCTCGCTCCGCCCCGCCTAGCTTCACCCCGCTCCGCCCCGCTCGGGATCTCTCCGCCTCGCCTCATTCGGAACCGCCCTGCCCCTCCCCTTCCCGCCCTGCTCCGGACCGCACCGGGAGGCGGGTCCCCATATCGCCGGCCGACGAAGCGGGCGCCGTAACTCTAGGGCAGTCGCGCGGCGCGCGCCGTCGCCGCCCCGCTCCACGAGGCCCGCCCCCGAGGCCGCGGGCACTCAGCGGGGCGGGAAGGGAATTAGCCCGTAAAAAGCCGCGCGGTGGAGGCGCTAAGTAAGCCCGCCGCCTCACCTCGCCCCGCCCCGCCCGTCACGCCGCCCCCTGGACAGCTGCCCGGCGCGCGCCGCCCGCCCCGCCCCCTCCGGCGAACCCCTGCCCGCCACGCTCTGCACGTCATCCTCTGCCTGTGACACCGGCCCCCGGCCTCCCCCTGCCACTCGCCAGCCAAAACACAATTTATACCCTTGTTGCAGGTAATATCGAAATGGGGCCTCGACCAGCATGAAAAGCGGGAAAGCAAAGCCTTAATTTTTTTTAAATTCTCGCCCTTTCTAACACATATTCGTTTTGTAATATTGACGGAACGAATGCACAGCTTACAAATAAAATACATTTTCACGCAATGATATGATTAAGTCTCAAATAACTGATTATTGAGAGATGATGATTAAGTCTATAATATTACTTATATAATTATTTTGAAGAATATCGCCACCATTTCATGAAACAACATATACATACCTTTTATATTCGCAATTTAAGACATTTTGCACCGGAATATCTTTAATCATAACATTCCTCGAAGATAATATTTCGTAGTATCAGTGTCGATATACTTCAATATCATGGATATCAATCACTGATCAAAACTCACAATCGATCAGGAGAAAACCTTTCGCAACCACTTTGCTCCTGGCTGAAGAACAAAAGTTCCAGCCACCCACCCATTTGTCCGTAAAAGCCGAACATCACCGAACGCCCTCGCTCCCACCAATTTCATGTCTCTGGCTATCACCCCCATCACCCGCACGATCGTCGCTGTCTTCCCCGTCATTCGCGCCGAGTCACCCCGACCGCGGCCGCGCGCCCCGCAGACGCCACGCCACGTCTTCATCCCGCAGACGCATTATCGCCCGGCGCATCTCGCCGCCGCCGCCGCCGCCGCCGCCATCGCGCGCGGCAGATGGCTATCTCGGCGGCCGCGGCGCTGCTTTTAGCCGTTCGCCTCATCGCTTTGTGGCTGCCTCATCGCGGCTGCGGAGGTGTCGGGCAGGTGGCTGCGAGGCGATGGCGGCGGCGATACGCCCCCGGGCCGGCGGCGGCGGCGGCGGGCGAGGGGACGGGGGCGTTTACGGCCGAGGCGACCGCGGCTACCGTCGGCGCCGCCGCCCCCGTCTTACTCAGTCTTGCGCCGCCGCCGCACCAGGTAATTTACGGCGGCGCGCGGCGCGGTCGACGTAATAAAATGTTTTACAGCGCGCGGCCCTGCGCGGGTCAAGGCGCCTGGGTTCTTTGTGGTGGCGACGCGGCGGCGGAGGTGACGGACGAGGTGGGGGTGTGGTGGCTTTGGTGACGCTTGCCTCGGTGGTGATGGCCGAGGTGATTGCGATCGAGGCGGGGCGGGGTGATTGAGGTCGCAGCGGTGCGGGTGATTGCGAGTGCAGAGGGCGGGGGCGGGGGCATTGGCATGGTCGGAGGAGGTGATTGTGGTCGCGGAGGGGACCGGGATGGTGGTTATGGCGTTGGTGGGGGCGGCGACATTGGCGGGGGCAGAGGCCGTGGTGGCAGCTGACGCAGGGCCCGAATTAGTTGTTGAGGTTGCGGCTTGATCGCTGAGGACGATCGCTGCAAGGTGATTGAGAGAGGCTGAAAGGAAGAAAACGGCGAGGCTAATGGTAGCGACTGACGCCTAGCCGCCGATCATTCTTTTTGAATGCAACAAGTTATAGACAAAGAAAATATATTTTTATGTTTTTTTGTGAAATGGTGGCGATATTCTTCAAAATAATTCATTGAATGACAGATTATTAAGATTTGAATTTTAATCATTTGTCAATATGTATTAGGACGCAGTCTGCCTGGTGGGTTTTCTCCGACTATCGGGCTTTCTTCCAGGACCGAGCGGCGAGTGATA
Organism: Gryllus longicercus; assembly: GCA_038098605.1. Classification (NCBI taxonomy): domain Eukaryota; kingdom Metazoa; phylum Arthropoda; class Insecta; order Orthoptera; family Gryllidae; genus Gryllus; species Gryllus longicercus. Next base: position 578,652 of record JAZDUA010000631.1, on the reverse strand, counting down.
GTGTCTTTCTGTATTAATAGATCACAGTCGCTCGGGGTGAATACCAGGCTGCCGCGTAGCGCGCAGATATGTAAAGCACTTAATGTCTTATTTAATTCGATTTGTGTTTTCAATCTCCGGCTTCAATATTAAAATTATTTGAAACATATTATTGTAACATTGTATCCATTTAACGTCTGATGTTATCTATTTATAAGTTGCTTTAAATAATGTTTGCTTTCCACTAACTACTTACCACTTATAGATTATATTACATTTAATTTTTTTAGATTATTACTTTTTAGACTAATTTGTGACATGTGGTTAGGTGGAAGAGCGGGCCTGTTGGCCCGGCCCACGCCATATCAATAAAGACATTATTATTATGATTATTATTATTATTATTATTATTATTATTATTAATCATTAGTATAAATTATGTAGTATTAAACAGTGGGAGGTAGGACGAACAAGACTATTTTATTTTGAGTATTGTTATAAGTTATTGTAATTATTTAGTTTCTTACCTTTTTAACTGCTCCTTAGTAAAGATATAAAGCCATTAATTTTTGTATACACGCACATAACATTCTACTGCACAGGCTTTTAGTTTCTAGTGTAATATTTTATACGTGGTGTTTCATGCTATTTATCTTTTGTAATTCTTTATTCACAGTTAAAAATGTATGTACGTCAGATGAATTGAGATAGCTGACAGTAATACATACACTTATCAAAATTGTTAAGATATTGCGTGATGGATTACATTTACACACTGTATGCGAAACACAACCTTATGCATATCTTGTAATTGCGATATTCCGTGCCTTTATATTTTGCGACGAAAATAGTTCAGCTGTAAACAAACTCAATATGAATTACTCTGAGATTTCGTGTTGCGCGATGAATTATTTCTGATGCCATTGATTAGTTGAACTCATAAGGTTTTGTGGAGGTAGAACATACGTAATTACTAAATCTTTGTTAATCGAAAATTAATATTCTGCCCTATTATGGTATTCCAAATCTTCCAAGAAATAATTGATCGATTATGAGGAATAACATAATCCGAAATATTTTTGGCAGTTTTTCGAGCTTTCTGTCAAAATGTTATTCGTATCACTAACATTTCCCAATTCAGAGAACCTATTTATTTATTCTCATATTTTTATTTTCAAGAGGTTTTGAAAAAAATAATTTTTCCGGTGTCCGCCTAAAAACTAAAGGAATAATAACGGGTAATTTAACTGTTCTATCTGAACATGGAAGATTGAGAGCATATTTTCATCGGTGCACGATGATTGAGAACCCTATAAGTAAATGTAGCAAATATTAACAACTACATGGACGCCCTAATCTTTGAATCTTTTATACTGGAACAAGACAGAGTAATCTTTACAAATCAAGTATAATCAACAGATGGAAACATTCTCAACCAAAAGTTTGTTTTAAGATATATAAAAAACAATTTATAAATATTGTAAGTTGAATTGACATTGAGATGAGATATTAAACGTCTCAAGCAATGTAAGTATTACGATATTATTTTTTTCAACTGTTATTGTAAAAGTAATTACCTTAGACACATGAATATAGTGTTACATTACATGAAATAAAGAAATACGAAGGTAATTAAAACAGGTTTATATATATAATGTGTATTATGTGTATTATAAATATAATCAATTTACATTAAATTATTACTTAAAATGGAACATTTTTGATTATATTTTATTGTGTCTATCAAGGCATAAATATTACCAAGTTGTCTCTAAATAACTTGCTGTAATCGTACTTCTGTTTGTAATTCTACAATATAGTATTTAGAATGAAAATACTAAATTTAGTACGTATATCATTCTGTAGATATTATGACATATTCCATTGATAGAACTTGTATATAAATTTCTAGAATAAAATATTGTAATCTTTAATTTATATTGAATTAATTATGTAAATTTAATTATATAAATTTCTAGAATAAAATATTGTAATTTTTAATATTTTAATCTTAAATACAATTTTTATGGCTATATAACTTCTTTATGAGATCTGACATTTGCTTCATATGGTATTTGGCTATTCGAAAAGTTACGAGAATAGTATATTATAACTGCGTTGACAAGTGCAAGGGCAATAGGATCGATATTTCCTTGCTATCTCATTCAGGGAAATGAAAACCGAGAGTTGGACCGGGTGAAATGGCTCACGGTATAAGCTGGTGTCACTGCACTGTGAGGTTCTAGGTTCGTGTCGCCTGAGGCAGGATTTTCGACAGTAGCTTGTCAGCTTGATCGAATTCACTCGCTGACTGGAGGAGCATTCTAGCGGCTCTCTGCTATCGGCAGTTTTCTGTGGTTTCTCAGATCGATACCAAGCAAATACCCAAACAGTACCCAAATAAACAGGCCACGGGCCGCGCGCGATCTTTCCTTCCCTTTCCTTGTCATATTCACCCCTTACTCACACACACACACACACACGCACACTAACTTGCACTACGCTTCCACACATGCCGAGAGACTGGTCGAGAGCTTAGAGCTTGTCCCAGCTGGGGTGGTGCGTCGCTGGTGGGAGATACCTGGTTGGAGAAAACCCCGCTAGCCTACGGCAGGTCGGCGTTGGATCTCGATATCCAGCGAGGGAAGACGACAGCAATCTCCCAACACGCACTACACGTACGGGACTGGTGTTCTTAGTCATTGACGGACCCGGAATCACTAAAAACCAATCAATCAAAAAATCAAAGAAATCACATCGGTCGACCTCCGACAAGAGCCACGCCTCAAGCGCAGGGAACATGTTCCAACGGGAGGCCTTACCTTGAGCTCTTGGCGCTCGGGCCATGTAACTTCCATCGCTCATTGCGGAGTCTCCAGCCCCAGGGGAATTAACGTCGGTGTAAATCAAGGCTGCCCCAGCGGGCGACACCCGGCATCAGCATTTATCTGCGAGCCACCGGTGTGGCCCACTACTTGTTGAGCCAACCCGACGGGAGGCAATCGGCTCTAGTCTAGTGAGAGACGAGTGGCACACGGAAAGATGGGCCGGTTCATCACCATAGCCTGTACTTATGAGTAGCGTTGTAAATAGCAAGGTGTCGTATTTTGGATCTCGATCACGATCGGTGGAGCCTAATGCTCGGCGCAAAAAACAAATAAAAAATGTGGATACGAAACAAATGAAGCATATATTAAATCTAATATATAAAAACAATGTTTGTTTTTGTTTGCGCTTAATGCACTGCAATAAACCTTTGTCAACTTATAGCTTGCACTTCCAGGAAAAATATAGCCATAGTACGATAGGAATCTAGGGAAAATCAAAATCGTCTTCTGTTCTCTTAGACAAAAGTTAGTAATGTCGTAACACCGCAACCTACAGAGCAGGCAGGCGCTGGAATTCTCTTCCAGACAGGGGCTCCATTTAACCTCGTTGTGTAGCTTAAATAATAAATTATCCACCGGCGGGTTTCGAACCCTAGGACCTGCCGGTCGGGGTGGTTGCTGCGTAGCGGCAGCGCTCGCTGTGAGCTGGGCAGAGCGGGGCGGAGCGAAGGTGCGCGGTGCGGGGGCGGAGGCGACGGCGCGTGTCCGCGCTTCCGCCGCCGGGCGATTCCGCCGAGTCGCTTTCCGTGTCACTCCGTCGCGCTCTTCCGCCGCCCCCGCCCCCGCCTCTCGCGGAATCGCGCCCGCCCTCCCGCCCGCGCACACGCAACGGTTTCCGGGTGCTGTCGCCGCGCCCCTCTCCGGCCCACCGCCCCCCGCAATCAGCGCCCGCGCCCTGTCCGCCGCCGGACGTAGGCGGTGGCGGCGGCGGCGACGCGTCCGAGACAATGGGAAGCGGCGCTCAGGACGAGCCCAGGCACAGCGAAGCCGTTTAACGACCGAATGCCTGCCCGAACACCCAGCACATCACCTCGCAAAAAAATTGTGCGACAAGACAGTGCTTCGTATGTACTTTTTTTTCATCCTTTACATCGGTTGACATTTAATAGTTTTACTTACTTTCACTTGTAATAAAATATTCTGGGTAACACATATTGATGTTGATAATGAAAAACCGATCTTGCCAATAATTTACAAATACTGGTAACAAAATATCTGTTTTTCTTTTTGTTTCATGTTTTTATAATATGTCTCTTTCTCATAAATTGATGAGAATAAAAGCAAACTCAATAATATAAAACATAAAACAAATATTGACACATCTATTGCAATTTGTTTCGCGATTTTTCTACAAAGAACCATTCGAGATTGCGTAAACTAAACTATCATGAAGTTATTTCAAATTCATCAATATTATAACATTAATTTTTAAATAAGATTTGTAGGAAAAATTCAAGCAAATATTCGAAATATCAGAAAAAAAATAAATAGTGAAAATATTACTCTCCTCAATCGAAGACAATTACAGCACTGAGGAAATTGTCGTAGACATTTATGATGCAATTTGTTTAAATTATATTTTTCTCTTTCTACCGCCGCAAAAATAGAAAACTTCTTCCGTGTGGAAGATTGAGCCGGTTATGGAGTGATATTGAAAGTGTTGCGTGTATTTTAAATCTATGAAACTTGTCACGTCAGTTGTTTCCCTTCCCCAAGCAAAATTACTATTATTACCTTTAAATTCAAAAAGTTACCCAGTTTCCACGTTCAGATACTGCATCAAAATGAACTTGTCCTTTTCCACAACGAATCGTACCAGCGACAATGTTTACACGATCGCCAAAGACGTTAAGCTACAAAGAGGCTCTACAAACGGTCTTCTTAAGAACGCATCTCCTTTGCCTGAGATACCCTTAAGTCATCTTCAACCCCCACAGTGCGTGGCGGCGTCTCTTTCATCCCGTGCGCGCCCCTAATCCCCCGGGAGACGCGTCACAATTCGCGCCCCCGTCCCCCTCCCCCCCTCCCCTCCCCCCTCCCCTTCCTCTGCCTTGGCAATGGCATGGTCGCCGCGCGCCCACCTGGGCGAGAAGCTTCTTACGAGGCCGCCCCCGCCGCCGCCGCCGCCGCCGGCGCTGCCGCCGCTCTATGACGCTCAGCGCTGCCGCCCCCAGCCACCTCCTCCGCCCCGCAGCGCTGAAGACTTGCATCTCGCACATGCCATCTCCCCCCACCCCACACGCAATCTCATCTCTTCCATCCTGCCCCCTCCCCCACCTCCATCCTCAGTTCCCATCCCCGCCGCCCCAAGTGTTTACCGCCGTCCCCGTCCATGCACAATAAGATTAATATGAAAGAAGCACGTTTCTTCGTAGAAATGAAAGAATATTCATTCAAAAAGGTAATAGACTGCAAGAAATCATGCGTTCGATTATCTGTAAGAAATTTTCCATCAATATTCACTTAGTGTCCCATCACCCTCTTTTGCTTATTTGGTCTGCCTAAGCTTTCGTCCGGCTAGTTGAATCAATAATATCATTCTTAGAATGCGTTTGGTTTAATGCTGCCCCAACAAAAATGCTTCTCCATAGTTATTGACCATTTGGTCGAAATTAGATAACCTCAAAACACCTCTTCCCATATTATGGATTCCTCCAACCATTAAAAGTGTAGTTTAATCCCAATTAGAATCGAAACTACTCTATTACGAAGTAAGCATTTCATAAGTCACTGCGTTCTAAAATGAATCTATGAATCTAAAATGAAAACTCGGTCGTGTAAATGTAGACTCTTTTTTAAAGTTTTTATGGCATTAATAGGATTTACATAGATCAGAATTACATGGAATATACATATGTAGAGAATACGCAGTCTAATTTTCAATGCCACTTGGAATATTTTGAATCTGTACATGTTGAGGTACTCTATTGAGAAACCTATAAATCATTAATTCAGCGAATTTGATGAGGAAATGTGAAATAAAAATCAGTTTTTTCTACTTCTGAAGTTTTGCTGATTTTAAAAGGCGGCGAGTCGTGAAATCTGACATAGGGTATGATACAATTAGGTGGAGAGAAATTTGATTCTATGGAGTCTAACTGAAATTCTTGTTAGATTAGGGGAATTTGTGATGAACCAGGTAATTGTCCTAAGGGAATTATTTTGGATAATTTAACGTTTTTTGATATTAACTTTGGCAGCATTCATCCAGATTTGTCATGCATATAGTAGTAACGGCTTTATGTTTGTTTTGTATATGAGTGGAATTTTCTGAGCGTGATAGGCGGAGCAAATTATTACACATTTTAATTAGAGTAATTTCATTTCTGGCTTGTATTATTTTGATATTCATGTGTTATATAACCATGGTGCTGAAGGTTGTATTGTTTTCCATATTTGCTATTAAAAAGAAACTCCCTTTTAATCCCCGCCTCCACCCTGACCACTACACCGCTACAGCAATGGCTGTCTCTCTCGACGTCCCCGGCAGCCCTGCATTTGCCACTAACCCCGCCTCCCGTGTCCCCGGTGCGCGCCCACCTGCACAAGACAAATCTTACGAGGCCGCCCCCCCCCGCCTCCTCCGACCCACCCCCGCCTCCTCCGACCCACCCCCGCCCCCGCCCCCCGCCCCCGCCCCCCGCCAACGACCCCCGGCACCCCCCGCATCCCGCCCCCGCCCCCACCCCCGCCTCCTCAGACACCCCCCCGCCCCCGCCGATTGTCGCCCGTTGTTCGCCTGCGGCCGGAGCGAGGCGGGTCCTCCTCCACAATGGCGGCCCTTTGAATCTCCGAGCGTCGCCCGAAACGGCTTCATTGGAGGAGATCCCGTCGGGCGGGTCGCTTTAAGCTCCGATGCCACCTTACGTAAAAGTCCTCGACAGCTTCTTCTCGCGGCTGTTGCCATTGTGCTCCGTGTTGTCGACGTTGTCCTTTTCGTTGTCACTTTGTTGTTGCTTTCGTGTACTTTGGGGCGAGTATTAAAACAGGGCCACATTTATGTCACACTTGATTTCCTGATACGGGATGTCGGTGTTCTTTTTGTTGCTTACATTATTCGTTTGTTTGAATGACCTTTTTGAATGTCCGAGAAGAGGAAACATCTGAACTTAAATTAAAACGCTGTACGTTTTAATTACTAAATTTTAAAATATATCAAATTCTTCGTACATACGTTCATCGTATGTTTTAAATAATGATATTAACACTTCCCAAAAATTGATAGTGCATGCAGTGGATGTAAAATTGAATGTGTATTATACTTTACTATTATGTTTATGCATGAGCTCATTTATGTATATGTGATAGGCTACCTATAAAATTTATGTATAAACTACAATAAACAATTTTATCTGGAACGTTTTAAAATTTAAATGTGTTTTAAGTAACCATTGAGGTAGTAAATGTGCGAGTAACTAGTTTAAGGAAAGAGATGAAGATATTGTAGGTAATCTTGCACCAAGCCCCATAAGTGGAGAATAACCAAATGAATTTCTTGTATTAACAACGATAATTTTTATTATTCACTATTAAGCTCAAACACGTTTGCATGAACGAATTAGTCTCTCTTGAAAATGTCCGGAGCGCGAGCTAACACCAGTCTGTTCCAACACCCAAGACTAAAAATTGGAACTATTGATTCTGCATGCCCCACCATCGGTAGGCGTGTTTCCACTCGCCTTTGTCGTGGCCGTGATTGGCATTTCGCCCCCGTGCCGAGGGCCCTCGAGCGCCGAGGGCGCCCACTACACCTTCGGGCGCCGGGCGCGCGCGCGCTCTTCACCGCCGTCGCGGACCGCAGCGGCGATTGCCGTCGAACAATGTAACACTCCGCGTCGAGTGCGGCGCGCGCCGCTCGAACACGGGCCACTCCTCGACAGCGGCAACAATCGATTCGCGGAGGGCGAGCAGCGCTGCCCGGACAATCGACTGCGCGCGCCGGCCGCGTGCCGCGAGACGCGACGCACGGGAGGGGGGGGGGGGAGGATGTTGATTGCAACCGACCGCCGAGTGAATGCGGCCGAAGGGCGCTCTCAATGCGGCACAAAAGGCCAGCGAGGCAGGCGGCTGCGGTTTCTTAGGGCCACAATAGGCCATGTAACGCTAATCGGTTCATGTTATGAGGAAGGATTTGTTGCAATACAGTAAGAATGGATTAGTCATTTCCTTTTACATTACTTTACTTACATTACATCCTTTTACATCGTCCTTACTTTGTAGTTTATCCAGTAACAGCGTTATCTATTAATGTGCAGCTAATTAATATCATAATAACGCTCTAATGGAAGTGATAATGGATTTCAATAAAGAGTGACTTCAGAATAAAGTGTCACCCGTGTATAAGTGAGAGAAATATGCTGACGAGAAGATAATGGTATATGCGTTTAGGATACAAAATGAAAAAAATAGTGAATGAGTACTCAGTTAAAAATATAAATAAGAGTGATGTAACCAGTCATACATTGATGATATAACCTGTGAATTAAAGATCGTAGCTACCTAAATGAAACGATTAACTCTTTCCAGCACATTGGTACGAAATTCTGCACTGGTACTGACATTGCTACTGAGCGCAATGCATCGGTCTCACGTAGGTACAAAATTTGAACAATCATTTTTTCTTCATATGGGTTGTTTCATGGTAGGATAATTTATGAACCACTGCTAAAGATAGCACAATAAATGCATACAGAACACCAGAGAAGTATTCTTTACAAAACCTACAAGTCAGTTTCTTGGTAGCTGTTGGTTTTCAAGCTGTGCAGTTTGTGTCAAAGAACTGCCAAATACCCCCTGCTCAAAAGAGTTAAGATATTCTGAAACATATTGCTTGATTAAAGACCACACTCCATATTTAAGCAGAACTAATAAAAATAGAAAACTACATTCCAACATTTAATTTATAACATAATTGCTACATCCCTGCGACGTAGAGTGAAGTTTGAGCAATTGGAGAAATATGGAAACCGGTTTTTTGCATATTATTACTTATGGTTCAAGGATATGCTGCCAAAAAGCATTTTTCGGACACAACATCTTCATAAGCAATAAAAATCGAAAACCGACCAATCTGAACCCGCAATCCGCAGAATTAGGTGCTATTGAAATGCTATCTGACCCTACAATTCGGAAGTTTTAGTGGTGCTTAATTTGGAAGTTGGAGTGAATTTGCAGTTGTGGATCAGGTGTGTGTAATGAGAATTGGAGGATTTGCATTATACAGAAGCATTAGGTAGAGTTTTCTTAATTTATTTCGATTGGCGGCTCCCTTGATTTTGTATGGCGGGGGCTAATTTTTCGACAGTAGGTGTGTTTTTAAAAGAACCCTTCTATGTTCATGGTCAACTTCTTGTAACCTTCTCCAGATTAAAAAGAGTATTTGTTAATGACAGAGTTTCTAAGAGTAATATGTCGGGGAAAATTATAATAAAATAAATCTTAAAAGAATGAAAACTACCCGAACTGCATTTTGTGAATATTGTATTTTTATTCATTACTGCGACCATTATTTCGTCCCGTTATTTTGACGGGTTACTTCTAGTTTTAAAGAAAGAAAAAAATTGATGCCAAAATACATTAGTTCTTCACCCTCACCGCTCGCCGTCTCAGCCTCGACTGGCCATAACAACCACGTGACTCCAGGAGAACGCCGTTACGGGGACGCACAACGGCGGCTCCGGATTGGTCAGCCGGAAGCTGAGCAGTCCACTAATATATTTCACTTGATTTCAATCTATTAGGAAATTTTCATTTCCAATTGTTCTAAAATTCTTTTTAAGATTTCTAAGATTCCAAATTTTTATCTCCAATTTATGTTGGAGGATTCCGAGATTTGTGGCGAAGGCAAGTTTTCGTCTTATCCATGTTCCGCCTTAGGTTTTATAAACGCACACATATATTATTAGCGTCTAATAAATCTACTCTAACAGTTCAGAGGCACTCGTCCATGAGTTTTCTCTGTGTATATTTGGTGGGGGAGCGAAACAGATTGTATCCATCCGCCTTGATGTTGATAGTTTTTACCGTGACAAAAAAAATATTACAAGAAAGTTTTCAACGGCACATTTTAAGAGAGAAACAACACGCTGTCTATGGAGAAACCGCACGCTCTCTACGTAGAGCCACAACAGCTCGCTCACTACGTAGAACTACAACAACACGCTCTCTAAAGCCTGTTTTACACGATCATTTCTCGCCGGTACAGAAAAGATACAGACCAGTCTGGACGGAATTAGTACGAAACAAATGGAGCATGCTCCATTTTTCGGTACAGATTTCATCCAGTTTGGCTACCGCGCTCCTGGCGACACTTTACAAGTACACGTGTGGAGCGATTTGTTCATTTTGTAGTTGCATGTGAGCGTTCTGATGTGTTGAATTGTAATGTGAAGTGATTATGTAGTGAGAAATAAATCATGTACTGCGTTCTAATGTCAGCGCGTTCCCTGCTCAGTCCAAATATAACCTAACTTAATTTGTTACCACAAATGCGATGCTCAAATGTTTGAACATCAGCGCTATATGCAGCGTCCGGAGGAACTATTTCTCTCACGATTACGTACAAAGACAGAAATTGCCTTGTAAAACGCTGAAATCACTCTCATCCAGTTTCGGCACCAAACATACTGCATAGAAACGAACGTCCTTTTTGAATTCACTTTCTGTACAGAAAAATGATGAAAAATGAAAAAAATAATGAAAAATGATGAAAATTAATAAAAAATGATGAAAAATGAAAAAATGATGAAAAATGAAAAAATGATGAAAAAATGATGAAAAAATGATGAAAAAATTACCGTGTAAAATAGGCTTAAGGAGAGCCACAACAGCACGATCTATATGGAGAAACAGCACGCGCTCTACGGCGGGTGGCGGCTGCGTGCACGGCGGGACCGCGGCTCCATTCCGCACGGGCGCCCGCGCGGTCCAACACGCCCCTCCCCTCCCCTTCCCCATCCCCCCCGACCGCTTTGTCTGTCGTAATGAGTCGGCCGGCCGCGCCCAGGCCGCAACAATGCGCGCGCGATCGCTGTTGTTATTGCGGAGCGCCCCCTCCCCCTCTTCCAGACGGCCGGCGGCGCGCAGGCGGCCCAGGCAGGGAGAGAGCGCGCCTCGGGGATTACGTCGCGGGCCGGATGTGCCAGACGGTGCGATGACGCGCTCGCGGGCGGGGCTGGACATGCAGAGCAGGGGCTCGATGAAATATTATACCAGATCCGCACTGAGAGAGGTGTCTCGGGTATCGACTGTTGTCACTGCTGTGCCTCTGACCTGGAGGTCTCAGGGTTCGAGTCCCAACTGCGACGAGATTTTTGGCAATAGCTAAAAAGCTAGGCCGAGTTTTGTCTCTGTCTGAAGGAGAATTCTATCAGCCGGCTGCCCTGATCGGTAGTTTTCCGTGTTTTCTCCGATCAATACCAGGTGAATGCTGGAGTAGTATCCTAAGGACAGCGCGCGCGATCTTTTCTTCCCATTCCTTATCCAATCCTCACCCCTTACACACACACTTAGCCTTACATGTACTACACTACCACGCACGCCGGGAGTCCGGTGTTGCCCCGACTCGGGAGGGGACTTGCTGGCGGGAGATACCTGATGAGGGAAAGCCATGCTAGCCAACGATAGGCCGGGATCTGATCTCGCCATCCAGCGGGGGAAGATCACCGCCACCTCCTGAGCCAAAAACATGCACTACACCTACGGGGTAATGACCTTAGCAGTTGACACGTCCGGAATCACTAGTAATCAATCAACCACAACCGCATTGAAAAAATATTTCACTCTGCAGGCGCTTACATTTTTATTCAAACCTATTCTCCCCCTCTCGATACCCATCGGATGTCACTTGCTAAATTCGCGTCTGGCGTTCAATGTCGTGACGTTAAGTCTTCAGTGTCGGTAACAGTTGATGCTCTTCGAACATATGCAGAATGCGTCATATTCAGAATGCTCAAATTGCACGGCATTAGTTGTCTGCTGAGAAGCCTCAAGTAGTAACCCTACGAGATTTTCTCACTTCTGGACCGTCTAGGGATGGGAAATCTCTCCTTGCAGCAAAAGAAGGCTGAGCTTCAAGGTTATTTTTAAGCGATACGTGTATAAGACAATAATCATTAGAATTCTCCATTACTGAAAGTAGATAAAATAGGAGGCGTTAAGCCTTGAGAGGTCCTTCTTTTTTGGCAGATGACCACGATGAAGATCTGCCGTATCGTATCGCTGTACATAAGAAGACAGAGTTAAAAACTTAGGAAGAGTCGATTCCGACGCATTATGTGAAGCTAAGCCAACCATATCACAACCACATGGAGAAAACACACCTTCCAAGTGTCATAAGATCCTTCAATTCCGCCTTCTATCAGGCACTTCTCTTGCAAGGCAGGCCCAAAGACGCTAATCACGAGACCCTCCCAGGGTGGCGGGATGTTCACACTCTCTATCACAGTGTGCAATTCGGAGAGGATTCATGTCTGTGGCACAGCCAGAGGTGGTGCCATGGGAAACAGAAAGGCCTCCGTGGGAGTAGTCTCTCCCCGCACAAAGAATGTAACATTCCTCCAAAATCATTTTTCAGGATAACCATTTTATCCTCATTAGAGTCGTTTATTTCGTGGTCCCAAACCGACTGGGGTTGCCCAGTGGCAGAATTGTCGTTACCTCAGGAACTTCGTTGATAGCCATGTCCAAGTATTCGAGTCCTGACGGCGGCGTATGTTCTACACTGTCTATACAGCTAGGTGATATTCAGTCACAGTCATCGTTCTAGGGGCCACCTGTTCTGATCGCTATTTCCTCTGGTTTCTTCGATCACTACCAGGCAAACGCTGGAGAAGTATCTTAGCAAATAGACTAAGGACCGCATGCGATCCTTTCTTTTCGCTCTTGCCCAATCATGTCCCCTTACACACCTGGGGAGTAGTGCCTGCAGGGTAAAATCCTACGTGAAGTTCGGCTCTGGATCGCACGTTTCAGCAAGGAATGAACACCACCATTTCCCGGAATACCACCCACTTTACTCATGGGACTAAAGATCGCAGCACTTAACGCTCCCGGCCACATACCAGTACAATCTTTCGCGATCAATTAGTCCCGGCTTATATATTGGCTGTCTAATGAGCTGTTTTATGAAATTAGACTATTGATGATCCTCTTAAAAACGAACTATTGATGAACCTCTGAGTTTTAATCAGTAAAAATTCACGAAGCATAATTTTAGTTTCAACGAAAGATTGATTTTTAAACGTCACTATTTCTGTGCACTGACTACCATGACTATGAAACCCACATGATCTGCCGCTAAAAATTATAATGCCAATAAATCTCTGAGAAAACAAAATAACCTTTGGTGTGCGGAGCAGCAGCCAAATGGCCAGCGCGCAGCAAGCAGCCTCAGCTGCAAGGCTCATGCGAGAGGGCGTTTCGGGGCGTGGCAGTGGGTGGCAGTGGGTACTAGTGGGTGGCAAGGAGTGGCAGTGGGTGGCAGGGGGTGGCAGGGGGTGGCAGGGGGTGGTAATGGTGGCAGTAGGTGGCAGGGAGTGGCGGGGAAGGGCAGGGCTGGAGGTTGAGGGGAGTGAAGGGGTGTGGCGGTGCAGGGCCGGGCGGGGGCTGGAGGCGCGGCGGGGCCGTGGGACGGGGATGGCGGGGTGGGTCAGGAAGAAGAGAGGAGGGGTGTGTGGTGTGGCCGGGCAGGGCGGGGAGGGGTGGTGCGAGGCGGGGGGTGGGTGGCGGGCCGGGGCAGGAAGAAGAGGGGAGAGGAGGGAAAGTGTGGAGCAAGGCGGGGCGGTGGGTGGCGTGGTGTGGCGTGGAGGGATCGGCGGAGCGGGGCGTGGCGGGGCGGGCGGAAGGTGCTCGCCGCGGAGCGAACAATCGGCGCGGGGCGGCCCTCGAGGCGAGTGGCGACAAAAGTGGCGAGCGCCAATCGACTGGAAGGGCCCGCCGTCGCGACGCAGCCGGCGCCCATTTGCGTTTTGCCTGGCGACGTGCGCGACGCCGCCCTCCGAAGGGCGAGGGCCCTTCACCGCGCTCCCCTTGTGTGCGTTCGATCGCCCGCCGCCCCGCCCAACCGCTCGCTTCAGACGCCCTCGCGAACGAGGCTTCCAGAGCCAAGTAGTAGCTGTACCAATCCCCTGCGTACTCTCACTCAACGTTTTTTTTCTTAGCAAATGTTGCGAAAAAGCGTGTTGATACATTCATAACAACACCATCTATAGAAAAAGAGAGCAGTAGTGATATCGAATCTGAAGAAAATATGGGCAGATTGTGTAGCTTTGGCAACATAAATTAACCGGGCCATTTGCGGCTTCGTTCACCTTTTCAACGGCTTGGGCAGCCCTTGTCACGACGAAACGTTGCAGGCGGAGCCTCTCAAACAGCTGCAGCCAATCTCGAAGGGAAGAGAAGTGGCCTAGCAAAATTACGTCGTAGAAAATGGCAGACGTCGCTAGTTCAGATGTGGAAATATTTCGAAATAAAACACATAAAATGAAACAATTTTATGAACGTGAAAGTCAATACATTGATACATACATATATATATATATATATATATATATATATATATATATATATATATATATTGTGGCGATATGGTATTATACAACCCCATAACACCACCGTTTCATCGGCATGAACGCTCACAGACACCGAGAAGAGCAGCCGAAAACCAGAGTAGCAAAACGCGCAGCCTGGTATCCGTTGCTCGTACTAGTCACCACGAACTATCAAGCCACGTTTTTACTGGTGAAGGGTTGAAGGAGGAGAAATTATCCCCGCCACGGAGAAACTTCCCCAGGCAACGCCAATAAATACGCTAACGCGCAAGCGGGAGCTCTCTTTTGTCGCCACCTCGCCTGGAGTCAACATCTCTCTTCTGCCAGCACGCGTCGGTCAGCAGTTCTTCTTGTAAGTCACCGCTCGGCAAGTGAGCAGATTTTTATCAGAGCGTCAGATTAGGTACAAATTGCCGCAACGACTGTTTAGATAGGAGTTTACGGCGTTGCAAAGACGTCTAGCTAGTCGTCCGCGAAGTAGTCAGGAATTAGTGAAATATTCTTCTATTAACTAATGCGGGAAGTAAAAGTTTGCCCGTTGTGAGGAAAGCTCTGAAAGTTCTTGATTAACTGAATAAAGTTAGGAACGAGCGAGGTACTTGCACTGGCAGTTAGGGAAGTGCAAGTGACATTTTCTACAAATTGGGCGTAATCGAAGGCGGTAGCGGCCGTTGGATGAGAAGAAACCGATTAGTGGAGACGGAAGAATACGCGAGTCGACCGGGGAGAAGACGCCGTTCAGGAAGAAAGAATAAGACGCAAGAGGACAGCGAAGGCAACGCAGAACTTCGGAATCGAGCAACGCGGTGCGGAACGCAGCACGCGACTTCAAGGTTGGAAAGTGGACAGTTTCGAGGTAACCTGTAGAACTGTGAAATTAGGTCAAGTTCACGTCGGCAGGGAAAAGACTAGATTCAGAAGTGTTAGAAAACTGAGGACACGGGTGGTAATAATTTGCAGCTTGGTAGTGGGAGATTTAATGCGTTATTGCTTGCCTTTAACCATTATATTGGATCAGTCATTATTCTGTTATTAGCAGATAAAATTGAGAGTAGTGCACTTGCCCACATATTATTCATTGTATGTTATATTTTTAAAGAAAGGCAAGAGATTGTAAATTAAGTTTAATTTCAAGTGCAATTGTAACTAGTGTAATTTAAATTTAGGCGTATTGAGTTTTCAAAGGGAATTCCCAGTACTGGTTAGAGAAATTGCTTCAGAAAATTAGTTCTGAACAAAATTAAGTGTTCAGTCATTAAATAGGCTGTAAAGGTTGCTTATTTGTATTTATTTGATCATTTTTGAAAGTGTAATTCTACTTTTGATTTGTTCTTCGTTGTTATCAACTCATGCCACAGAATTTTGAGTGAATTATATGCTCGTTTATGTGTTATTTGTGTGTCTTTTATTGTGTCGAGGGTTCAGACCTTTCTCGTACCCGAAAGATCCTGCTTCCTGAGATTCTAAGCTCGCTTCACGAGCATAATATCTTAACGACCTGCTTACAGCGCATGCGGCTGTGTGTGCAGAAGGTACAAGTTGTGTGGTGTATGTAAGGCGGTTAGAAAATATATATATATATATATATATATATATATATATATATATATATATATATACACCTTTAACTCCTGTTAACACAATTCTTTATTAAGAAATGAAGTTGACATGAGATAAAATAACACTTAATTTAGAGCGTTTAGATTCTCATACACGTTTACTTTCAATATTATTGCTTACAAATATTCCAGGACCTTTATCAAATATCCAGTGTACTATAGATTTATCGATAAGAAATCTATTTTAACTGCAACTTTGCAATTGTTCATATGTTTATAAAATTTGCAAAAATTGCAAAATTGTGAAGGTTTCCTTCGTCAAGGTATATCTATAGTGTAAAATAAGCGAATGATTATATCTGAACTTATGACTTTCATACAACGCAGAAAACTGTCCAGTTCATGTTACCGCTAAAGCTTCATAAACCTGAAGCCCTTAGCTTAAATTTCTCGACGTCCCAGGTAGTTACCCTGTCACGTGTTACATAACGAGAAGAGACGTATTTCATCATTGCAAGAGGATGAAACATATTACTCCAATTCCAAGCCTGATCTCGTTTTCAGGGTTCCATCTCGGTCAGGACTCTCATTCCATCACCCCATCCAAAAGCTGTGGTCCAGAGCTATCTTTTCTGTATGAGACGCTAAGATAGCTCCAGAACCACCAGCACTGCAGCAATCAGCCTCTCGTCATTTCTATATTTGCATTCATTTCTCACTTCTGTGAATTTGAATTATTTGAATTAATGCCTTATTTTATGTGGCGAGACTATGTGGCCATCAGGCTCGCTCTTCCGTCTGATCACGCAAATTTCGCTACGCTCCTTTCACCAGCAGAGAAAGGAGGTGCTTCTTGGGCGAGAAAGATCTTGAGTATCTTTTACATGTAAGTAAATCTACTTACTACTACAGACAGCTGGCTTTACTTCCCCTCCGAAGGAAGGCGTACGAATGATTTTTTCGCCTTTAAAAATCCACGGCGTCGATCGGGTTTGAACCCGCCATCTTGGGGTCCGATACGCTAACCGTTACACACACCATCGCCGCACGCAAACACCATCGCCGCGCGCATTGGATTGGTTATCCAAGGAACGTATGTCCTTTGAATGGGCGTTTATTCAGTAACTTTGTTGTGTGATTGCGCCATTTCCTATCCTGCCCTGAGCGAAGTGCATTTTACCCTTATCAATATTTTCCAACCACAAATACAAACGTTACAAGGTAGAGAAAGTGTTTGAGTCGTGATTGTCCTTCCTCTCACTCTCTCTTTCTTCTTTCTCTTTCGGAATTCATTAGATTACACATTCTTGCTTCCTATCGCTTGTGAGTGGTTTGAAAACGTAAAAACCACCTTGTTCCGATCTCACGAATATGGAACATATGTTTTGTCATTCAAATTTCATATCCTGAATTGATCATACCCCTCAAAATACAAAATCACAATTTTTCCCTCAGGAAGAACAAATAGCCTTCCCCCTTTAAAAGTGAATATTTACCCAATTACATGGATCCCTTCGAATAAATGAATCAAATATCTAGGCGTCTTCCAGGATACTCGTCTCACTTGCAAACCACATATTATTCATGAACTGAGTTAAAGTTATGGAGCCCTACTCAAATAATATCACCTTATTAACAAAAAGTCATCTCTAAAAATAGAAAATTCTTTATTTCTTTACAAATCAGTCCTAAGACCCTCGATAACTTACGCAGCCCCAATCTGAAGAAGTGCCGCTTTTTCCATTATGAAACCCTTACAAACCTTACAAAATAAAATGCTTCGTACAATTACCAATGCTCCGTGGTATATAACCAATAGACAACTACATAGAAAACTAGACATACCAATTACTTATATAGAAAACAACACCAATTACAAATTATATTTCCTTACTGTTGTTTAAATTCTTTTCTAAACTCCAAACTGCCCCTTGCACCAGCCACATTAACTTCCGGAAAACCAGTGTTGCTGCTACAAGAATTAAATCTCGTCTCCAAAAAGATCTGTTCCTTCACCCACAATATAGAGAAATCGTTGTGCCACTTCTCTCTCTATATCTCGCTTACTTTCTTGTTACATTCAATTTCACAAAATTGACAACAATCATCATAGAGGTACCCAGTGGGAATGTCCTCGATCTGAAATAGGGGTATGATAGTGCGCTAATTTACAGTCACTAGTAATTTCGAGCCACTATTGATTTTCATTAATACATAAAAACTAATACTCACCTGTAAAGTAGTAATTTCACTGATCTGGTTAATTTTTTTTAATATCCTAGATTGTTGCAACAGTTCCGACATTTTCATGAAGCAGCAAAACCTCGTAAGTCAAAATACTTAGACGTTTATTTCTTATTTTAGGCACCGGTTATTCCTCATCAATTGCATTCACAAGCCTGTTTCTAGTAGTGTTAAAAATAACTTAAGCTTTTAATCTTACAAACAAGATTGTGTGACATTTCCTGCTGATGGTTTAGTACTTTACGCACCTCTGCGGTTGTTCACAAACTATAGTTTGACTATAATTTTAGAATGACGTACTTTATATATTTTTGGGTTCGTAGGATTCCGCGGCCGGAGTCAATGCATTTTTGGCTATCCGGGGTGAGCCGCGTCTCGGTCAATTGTACTGAGGTTTCGCCAACTTGCTGTGGCCTTCTTCAGAGCTATACCGGATAGCCAAGAATGCCTTTATATATTTATATATTTATATATTTATATATTTATATATTTATATATTTATATATTTATATATTTATATATTTATATATTTATATATTTATATATTTATATATTTATATATTTATATATTTATATATTTATATATTTATATATTTATATATATTTATATATAAGCCATTCTGAAATTGGCTTTTTCACTGGCACAGCTACTAGAGAGACAGATACCAATAGTCAGTGTTCTGTCATAATAGGATGGATATCTACGGATTTAATTTCTTTTCAGAGTTTTCACATCCTCGATCCTCATGCAATGACTTTGGCAGCTCTCCGAGAACACCAATAACATAGCGAAAAAAATACTTTTAATCGTAGGCATTATTAAATTTTTTGAGCCCTTGCTACCTATTTATGAGATCGCCTCTGCGGTTGGCTGTCGGGGCAGGGTCACGACCGCACTGGAATCCCAACATAAGAGTCTCTTTCCGCCCCCGCCATCACGTAGGGCGCCACTCTCGCAGCCACCCTTCACACGTGTGACGAGACCTGATGGGAGCGCTGCTCCCGGAGCACTCTTTTGGTTTACGTTTTTAAAACGCGACGACAAAAACGTCTTTCAACCGCGAGACGTGTTCCCTAGGACGAGGAGTGTTAATGTGTATATGGATGCGCTTACGAGTGGGAAAGGCGGTCGACAGGAGGTTCTGGTTGGACGGCGATACCCGGAAGCCGCAATCGAGAGCAGTCACAGCACTGGAGGTCTTCGCTGGTCCCTTAGCATTCAAAACTACCTTTTAAGCTCCTTACTCAGTACATGTTGACGAGAATGATCTCTCTTACTTCTTTAATCGTACTTTTTTTCAGTTAACCTGACAACTAATAAAATCCATCTTGAGATTTTCCTATTTCATTGTTCGGTTTAATTCAGTTGTAATAACCCGATCACGACATACAATGTTAAATTTAAATTTGGTAATCGTGGTATGTAGTATATATAAAAAGTACTTTTGACCTTAACTACAGATACAGATCACTACCAACGAAAGTGTGAATCTGAAGAGTTGGTGTTCTGAAACGTGAATGTTGAGATATATTGATTTCTTATCATTATATGCATTATGAAATGGAAACTTGTGTTGGAACATGTTTTTGTGACTTGCGACATCGAGAATGCCAACATATCGTATCAGTAAATTTCTATTTGATCTGATTACTTCAGTCCCTCATAGAGTTGTTAACGGCACAAATAGTTCTTAATGGTTGTCTAAATAGGGGGTCTAAAGAAACGCAACAAATCTATACATTCTGCAAACAGGGCTGACAAGATTTAGGCCTAAAGAGAAGTAATAAAGTTTATCATGACTGTCACTTGCATGACCTAAAAGGTATGCGTGTACGAAGCATTACTACGATAACTGCGCCTTTCCGTGACCTAGACACATCGGAATGAATCCATTACCACACGAAACCGCATTATCTTCCTTTGGGCGCCTCTCGGGCAGTGGGTTACTCACATGCTACGTCGCAACATCAGATCCTCCCTCCGTTGCCACAAACAAATCCGTTGCCGGCGATTTGACTCTATCGCTTGCGGTGCGGGTGGAGGCGGAAACGGTCGGGGGTAGTGAATGTAGGCCGAGAGTGGCGGCTGTGGCAGAGACGGGGGCAGAGACAGGGCCGATGGCAGGGACAGGTGCAGAAATGAGGTGGGAGAGGCGCGGGGGTGGAAGCGTGGGCAGGGGTAGGAGAAAGGGCGGGAGAAGGGGCAAGGGAAGGGCGGGGAAGACGCGGGGGCAGGTTCAGGGGCTGCAGCAGGGATGAAGGCAGGAGCGGGGCATAGGCAAAGGAAGAGCGGGTGCGGGGGCAGGGACTGGAATAGGGCAAGGGCTGAGGCGGGGTCAGGGCAGCAGGTATGGGCGGATGCAGAGGCCGGCAGGAGTTATGGCAATGGTGGGGAACAGGAGCGATGGAAGGGACGGGGACTGAGAAACAGCGGGAGCGGGGACAGACCCGAGGGCAGGAGCGGAGATTAGCCTTGCGCGTGCGGGCAGGGGGACATACGGCAGCGGGGACATAAGCAGGGACATGATTGGGGGTAGAGACCGGGTAGGGGTGGGACATGGGCGAAGGAAAGGACAGATACAGGGGTGGAGGCAGGGGATCGGGCAGGTTCAGTGGCTGCAGCAGGGGTGAAGACAGGTGCGGGGCAGGGGCAAAAGAAGACAAGGGGCGGGGTCAGGGCCGGAGGTATGGGCGGGTGTAGGGGCCGGCAGGAGTTGGGGCAGAGGTGGGGAACAGGAGCGATGGTAGGGACGGAGGCAGGCAAAGAGCGGGAGCGGGGACAGACCCGAGGGCAAGGGCGGGGATATAGCCTGGCGCGGTGAGGGCAGAGGGACATACGGCAGCGGGGGCATGAAGGTGGGTTGAGACGGGGATAGTGGCGGGGACAGGGGAGGAGGAAAGAACGGATGCAGGGGGTGGGGGCAGGGGGTCGAGCAGGTTCAGTTGCTGCAGCAGGGGCAACGGCAGGAGCTGGGCAGGGGCAAAGGAACACAAGGGGCGGGGCCAGTGCCGGAGGTATGGGCGGGTAGGATTAGGGGCAGGATTTGGGTCGGGCAGCATTTGAGGCAGAGGTGGGGAACAGGAGCGATGGTAGGGACGGGGGCAGAGAAAGAGCGCGAGCGGGGACAGACCCGAGGGCAGGGGCGGGGATAGTGGCGGAGACAGGGGCGGAGGAAAGGACGGATGCAGGTGAGGGGGTCAGGCAGGGGCGGGAGCCGGGGCTGGGACTGGGGCGAAGATGAAGGCCTTCGGGGGAAAGTGCAGGGTGCGGGCCGTGTGTACTATCAGCGTCCGCACCGTTAGTTACGAGGTGGCCTGGCTGGCATTCCGGCGGGCGATACGCCGCACGCACGCACGCACTGGGACTGGCCACACACGATGAGCCGAACGTCACCTCAAGCAATAATAAAACGTGTTTTCTTCCTTACGTTGTTATTATTTCAATTTATTTTATTTTATTTTTATGTGCGTAAAAAAATTATTCAGAACAAATATCACACAGTCAAGCTCTTTCAACATTCAGTTTTTACATGTAGATTATTCCTCAATCACTTAATAATAAATTATATAATGTAAAAATGATTGCAGTTGTTATCTTCCAGGCTTGTTTCGTTGTGTTTTGTCGCAATGGATTGTTTTTGGTATCGCCGCAAATTATTACTATTACTATTATTAGTATTATTATTAGTAGTAGTATTATTATTAGTATTATTAGTATTATTAGTATTATTAGTATTATTAGTATTATTAGTATTATTAGTATTATTAGTATTATTAGTATTATTAGTATTATTAGTATTATTAGTATTATTAGTATTATTAGTATTATTAGTATTATTAGTATTATTAGTATTATTAGTATTATTAGTATTATTAGTATTATTAGTATTATTAGTATTATTAGTATTATTAGTATTATTAGTATTATTAGTATTATTATTGTCATATCGGCCATTTCTGGCCACGCTACGCGTTCTCTTCCGAGGCCCAATCATATTCTATTCTGGAGAGGCAATAACGTGGGTAATTATGTGGATCAGCTTTTCGTCTGCATCCCTTGATAAGACAAAGTGGTTTAGACTTGAATTATGAATTCTGAGGTGATAAGATGATGATGAGAGGTGATCGTGGCCTTTTTTTAAGCATCCCTGCATTCGCCTGTATGCCCGAGGGATACCACGAAAACCCCGGTCAGGTTGAGGTTCGCAGCCCAACGTCACTCTGCAACGCCCACGCCGCCCCGCATCCACCCACGTGGCCGCGTCTGTCTACGACCTCCACGCGCCGGAGGCTGTGCCTCTCAGGTAGGCAACAACACGGATGTATTGGCTACTGTAACGTTTCGTATATTTACTTTCATTTACGACGTAAACAATAGACGGAGAATGCTTCTTAGTTGTTTTGACGTGAGGAACAGTACAGAGGTTAGCAACGTTTTGTTACTAAAAAAGAAGGAAGAGAAAGGAGAATGTTGCATTCCGACACATTCTTTCTACTATTGTAACATGCTGAAGTGAATTGTAATAAAGTTTTGAAAAAAGAATATTTGTGACATTAATAATTGATGTTGGGGAATAAAAATTGGAGCTGAATCAATACTACTTTGAAGAAATGGTAGTGGCGGTGGATGTTACAATATAGATGCTACACTACTTACTACACTGGTTAGTTACAGATCAACTGCCAAATATGAGGCACCAAAATTTCTCCATTTGTTGACTCGATTGTGTTTCCGGGCTCGACAACTGCGGTGGTCATTAGTTCCATAAATGTAGTTCAAGACCTGGGGCAGGTAGTTATATCCCAGGATGGACGGTATTCTTCCCCTATTGTGTCATGAAACGCAGCCCGACCTACACGTTGGCTAGCGGGGTTTCCCTCCGCCTGGTGCCTCCACCAGTAGAGCATCGCCCCGCCGGACTTCGTACCGCCACACAAGTTACTTCTAGGCTGTCCGGGTGACGCCGCGTCGTTGGCAGATAGGCCGACGTTTCGCCCGTCCTGTTGCAGGCTTCTTCAGGGTAGTGACACAATAAAGTTCCTCCTCCGGTGTTGTATCTTTTTTAGCTTAGGGGTCGGGTAACGCGAGTGCGCCGTGAAGAAGCCTGCAACAGGACGGGCGAAACGTCGGCCTATCTGCCAACGACGCGGCGTCACCCGGACAGCCTAGAAGTAATGGACTCGAGCCGGGGAAGCCTACGTGTACGCCACACACGTTTTCAACTTTCCACGACGTTTTGATAGACTTTATCTGGGAGTGTATCTTTGTGAGGGAAGAGGAAGGAATGAACGCGCGTGGTCCGTGGCCCGTTTGTTAATGGATTACTCGGTCATTCGACTGGCATTGTCCATAGAAAATATGGAAAATTACCAATTAGGGGAGTTGACCCCTAGAATTCTCCTTCAGACAGCGTCTGAATTCGATCAAGCTATACCCATTTGTTATTTACATTACTTTATTAACACATAAAAAACTTTTTTTTATTGAAATAAACATAATTTTATCAGCTTTTTCCTCTAACGAGACACATTATTAGGCCACACATTTAAAATATACTATTAAGTTGCAGTGTGCTTCAAGAAACGATCATGATCATCTTAATATGATGTGAATACCCATAAGTTTCTGTATAGTGAGCTACCTTGCTGCGGCAATAATCCCACATCAAAGAACGCAAAAAAAAAAAACAACAAAAAAACTGATTAAAATTTCTTTGTGCGCAAGTTGAGCTTCAGTCGATCGCGTGTGGCGCGGAGGCGAGCTGTGCTGCAGTTGAACCGCTTAGAAAAGAAGCAACTGCACCAATCTACGTTGGAATTTGTGATGTACAAAGCGAGTTTTCGGGAGGTTTTCCCTGAGATCTTTTCCACTTCACCACACGCGATGGTGTAACGGTTAGCGTACCGGACTGTTGTACCGAAGTTCGCGGGTTCCTACCCGATCGAAGCCGTGGATTTTAAGGGCGAAAAAAATCCTTCGTACGCCTTCCTTCGGGGGGGAAGTAAAGCCGGCTGCCCCATGCTGGTAGATTTACTTGCATGTAAAAGATCATCAAGCCTAAATGACGCCTCTGAGCTAAATTCAAAATCGTCTGTTTCTCGCCCAAGAAAAACCTCCTTTCTCTACTAGTTGATGAAAGGAGCGTAGAGAAATTTGCGTGGTCAGACGGAGGAACGGGCCTGATGGCCCGAGTCTCGCCACGTAAAATAAGGCAAATTCAATTCAATTAGATTACAATTCATCGGCTTGAAATATCTTTGTAGTTGGAGAACCCTTAACTCCAATGAATGATTCATTCAGCACGTGTGTTGAAATATTGCTTGACGACTGTACGCCCTCCAAACTCAATTGCAACTTTCCTTCCACCGAATGACCATGCGTTCAATATCACTGACAGTTGATTCTCGTGGGGTATCTTTTCGCTATACGCGTAGCGTAAGTTGCCCATTGCTTTGCTCTAACTCCATTGCTCTCGCAGCCGCTCACCTACTCGTCAACTCGTTGACGGAGGGAAGAGATTATTTGTTAGGGGATTTTCCCGTACATCTCTCTAGCTATGCCGTCCAGTCGTTTTACTACGAGGTATGTCTATGATACAAATTCAGATTACGCGCTGATATCAAAGTGGCGATGAAATAGAAAAAAATTGTTCTGTTCAGGAGATTTATGGTGAATGTCGGTTAGGTTCTCAAAGTATAAACAAATTCCCTTCGAACAAGAATATCGACAGCAGTGAGAGCAAAATCAGTCGGTTATAAACAATTAATCCTCATTTCTCTCTGGAAGGACAAATATTGTAAACAAAACTAAAGTTCCTCGGCCAATCAAAAGGGAGAAACGTCCCCTTGGAAAAACGTTAGTTGCTGGGAAAGATAGAAGATACAAAAAGAAGTGGTTGTAAAGGGTAAGATGGACCGACG
The DNA here is from genome assembly GCA_038098605.1 of Gryllus longicercus. Taxonomy (NCBI): domain Eukaryota; kingdom Metazoa; phylum Arthropoda; class Insecta; order Orthoptera; family Gryllidae; genus Gryllus; species Gryllus longicercus. The sequence goes on along the minus strand of JAZDUA010000631.1, from coordinate 553,512 downwards.
GCGGCACGAGTAGCTAGTAAATTCCTTCGAATATAGTGGATTTGAGACTAGAGGTGAAGAGTTGGAAGTCATTGGAATACACAATAGCAGACTATTCAAATGAACTGTACCTGCAAAGTGTAGACGTTCGAACGTGCGATGTTTGCATGAGGTTTTGAAGAGAAAAATAGAGGTAATTATGCAGATATTTATAACATTTTCAAAAACTACTGCTGTTTCATCTGACGTGTAACAGAGGTAACATGATTTGTTTTTAACAAATTCAAAATTATGAAAAATAATTTCACTCATCTAGCGGTAATAATTGAGGCGCTCAGATTCCATCCGACCTCGCATTTTCAGTTTAAGTATGACGGTAAACTACTATCATACGCTAAAATATCAAATGAATTAGGATATGGCAAAACTTTTGATTTCCACTCTCAAAATTTTGTCCGCAGTGAAAGTGATTGTGAACGAAAACAGAAAAAGTATTTTTTCTCGAAACGAATTTAGGTTGGTATCTGCTGTTATTATTCTGAGCGCCTCAATTAAGATATATCTGCCGTGTGAAATAGAAACAAAATGATATATTATTATGAGCGTACGCAATTTAGATTAATATTAGAATCCCCAAATCACCAGTTAATGTTTGCCAAAGATATTTATTTCTCTTTAGATTGACTTACAAGAATATAATAATGTGAGATTTTCGACGAAATACATTAATTCGTTTGAAAAGTCCCGATTGTGTGTTTCACATAAGTTCATAAGAATGAGGTTAATACAGTTAACATCTAAGATCACTCATACTTACTTACATCTCAATTAAGCCATCTTGAATAGTATTTGAGATGAAAAGATTTCCAAATGTGTTCTCAATATGAATTTTAAACAAAATAAGTAGCAGAAATAAGTCTTCCATAACAAGATTATAGATAGGAGGTTAGTATGCCAATTATGGGAAATCAAATGTCATAACAGATGTGTAACACAGGCAGATCGTTAACAAACTATATTGCTCTGTCTTGCAATGCAATTCTATAAACATTTTAGCACCTACGTAGACTGGCAGTATTTTTCGCCAGTAATGATTTCTTTCTTTCGTTTTTTCTGTAAATTTGTTGAATTGTTATTATTTTTGTTTTCATATTGTCTTTACTTTTTCTAACCGGCTCCCTGTCTGCGATCATATATAGAGAACTTTTCTTTTTCATCATTCTAGAATGAAAACACCAATCATATCTTCTTCTTTGGTCCTTTCTTCCATATACGGAAGTTAGGTGACCCATAACGGGTTTTCCTGGGATAAATTATTCAGGGTGGTTTCCCGTTGCCTTCCCTGATATGATGATGATGATGATGATGATGATGATAGGGGGTGAAAGGACGAACACAATGCAACCATGCCCGAGGCGGGACTCGAACCCGCGATCTCTCGGTGCGAGATCGCTACGGCACTACTGCCTTAGCGATCTCGGCCACCGGATCGGCACCAATCATATACTTGAAATAAAAATATTTCTATTGATGTGAGAATTATATCTACAAAAAATACATTCCAATTTCCGTTTCGTTGCCCATTAAAAGAGTACATTTATCTTGATGTTCTGTTTCTGATGCATTAAGAACAATAATTGAAGCATTCTAATTACCTAATCTTTCCACAGATAGCTTATTAACTATGCTTTTAGGAAGGTGGAAGGTAGTACATAAGTTACCCAGCAACTGCAAGAAGTTGAATCTTAATGGAAGTAATTTGCTGTTGCCATCGTCTGATGATGGATCTAATGACAGGTATAATAATCCTGTTTATAACATATCATGTAAAAAAAACTAGAACTTCTCTCACTCAGGTACGACAAACAACTGCAATCTTCGTAATTAAGGAGGAAGTGCACTATTTATTCTGATTCCAGAGGCGTAAAATAGATATGTCAACAATGAACTCACCATCTGTCCCTCTGTATTATCATCTACCTTTGTGTCTCATCTGTGCTTTCAGTGAGTTAGCGAGATTGTGAAAGTACAGTGACTGTGAGACAAACACGCACTGACATGTAGTAATGACTGAAATATACTTTTTTTAGTAATTTAAATTAATTATGCACTTCCATTTTGAATATAAGTGAGAATACTTTTCAGTAATAATTTTATTTTATTTCATTTCTTCAAGAAATGCAATTATTGAAATATTTTACACAGCGAGAGGTTAGTCATTTATTGTAAAACTATATTTGTCACTTCATAGTTCTTTAATGATTTTCGTGATATTATAAAGCGTTTAGTGGAACTCTGTCCATTATATCATTGCGGATTCGATAAACCTCTGCGTTATAACAAACATGAAAATAATGTCATGTTCCTGAAAAATATCTGAAAAACTCCTAAATATTTCAATCAAAGGAATAAGTAAGCATTAAATTTTCAAAGAAATTTTCCCAACTTCCTTGGCATACCGACTGCAGTAGGAACTTCGTTTAAGTTTCACAGTAAAATCTGATTACAATGCACACGTGAATTGCGAGAAAGCACAGCTAGAGGATTTCTTCATACTGCATTGCCTCTTCAGTGGTTGTGGAGGTAATGAGGGTGACAAAATGACCCGTTACAATATTCATATTTCGGAAACAAGAACCACCTCTAATATATAAAAATCAATGTTTGTTTATTTGTTTGTTCGTATTTTATGTGCTGCCGTACCGTTCGTACAATTGCAATAAAACTTTGCGATGTTAATGCTTGCACTTGCGTAAACAATATAGGTATAGTACAATGGGAATATGTGTATGCTTGTCGCACGCTGCTCTGCAAAATGGAAGCGTTGCTGATGATTTTATGCGATTATGCAACGCGCCTTCGTAACCCGCTGCACGTGCTAAGCACGTCTTCGCTCTAAAATCTGCCCCTGCGATTGTGAAATATCGGCCGGAATTATGACTTGAACGTATCTCGGACAAGTAAATCAAATTTCTCTAAGACAGTGTTACAGCAAATGCATGCTCAAACGATTTAACAATTACTAGATACCTGACAATCATATCCAAAACAGTACAGAACAAACCCATACTCGCGAGAATTGCAGTCATCTATTAAAATGTTTGCGGAGCGTAGCGTACAATATTATTATCAACCACGTGATCAGCAGAATACGATGAGTAATACATTGCATTAGCAAAGCATAGTCGGATCCCCTACCATGAAATAAAAATATTCAGTGCGATTATTTCGAATATTTTGAAATGTCTCCTTACCAAGATTAAAATTTACGAAGTATTATAAGCCTGCAGAGGCCTATATGGTTTGTAAGTTTTGTTTTCAAGAAAGCAATTGAATTATTCTAGAACATTCGGGATACCAATAAGAAATCTTTTTATACAGAATTGCAAGTTCTGATTTCAGTACCCTCTTTTCACCTCTACCCATGCGGTCCTCCGCGTGGTAGGGCCTCGCCTCGTCCGGGGCAGCGGAGGCTTATAGGGCGCGGAAGGGCGCTGTTGTCATGGCTGGAGGCGGCTGCGGCATTAGCCCGGTGCATTAGCTACACCGATAGCGCCGGTTGGCTTATCCGGCTACTCCAGCACTCTCTCCCAGGGCACTCGCCCCGCTCGCCACGGAGATGGCCACCACCGGGAGGACGTGAGGCAACCGGGTGGCTGCGGGGGCGATCGGGGCGTCGGGGCGACGGGGCGACGGGGCGACGTGGTGACGTGGCGACGTGGTGACGGGGCGACGTGGTGACGGGGCGACGTGGTGACGGGGCGACGTGGTGACGGGGCGACGTGGTGACGGGGCGACGTGGTGACGGGGCGACGTGGTGACGGGGCGACGTGGTGACGGGGCGACGTGGTGACGGGGCGACGTGGTGACGGGGCGACGTGGTGACGGGGCGACGTGGTGACGGGGCGACGTGGTGACGGGGCGACGTGGTGACGGGGCGACGTGGTGACGGGGCGACGTGGTGACGGGGCGACGTGGTGACGGGGCGACGTGGTGACGGGGCGACGTGGTGACGGGGCGACGTGGTGACGGGGCGACGTGGTGACGGGGCGACGGGGTGACGGGGCGACGGGGTGACGGGGCGACGGGGTGACGGGGCGACGGGGTGACGGGGCGACGGGGTGACGGGGCGACGGGGCGACGGGGCGACGGGGTGACGGGGCGACGTGGTGACGGGACGCCGGAACGCCGCAATGCCGCGGTGACGAGGCGACGGGGCGACGGAGCGACGGGACGACGGGAGAAAGGGACGTCGGGAGAAAGGGATGTCGGGAGAAAGGGACGGCGGGAGAAAGGGACGGCGGGAGAAAGGGACGGCGGGAGAAAGGGACGGCGGGAGAAAGGGACGATGGGACGACGGTAGGTCGGGAGGACGGGGCGATGGGACGACGGGAGGACGGGGCAGCGACGGGGCAGCGACGGGGCAGCGACGGGGCAGCGACGGGGCAGCGACGGGGCAGCGACGGGACGTTGGAGGTCCCGGAATCGAAGACTGGGGTGCACGAGTCGTCGAGGGTGCCAGGGGGACGAGGGTTATGGGAGCGACGGGAACAGTGATAAGGCGGCGGGGCGGCGGGTCGTCACCCATGGGGGTGGGGGCAATAACAAGAGCGGCGGTGAAGGAAACAGTGTTTTTAATGGCGTGCGTGGCACCAGAGTAGCGGGAACAGACAGTTTCTCAAGTTCAGAATTTGGACTGTTGTGCAGTTCAGAATTCAAATTATAGCAAGCATCCGTTCTTACAGAGTGGCTCGACCACAAATTTTTCATATAATAATTTTTTGTAAACTGTAATTACGTTTAGACTTCGTGTTAATTATCAAATGTCCCTCCTCTTCTAATGTAAACATTCTAAATAAATTATGAACACATTTTACTTGTTTACAATGTCAACTATCCATTTTTATTGTACCTAAAATGTGTAACACCATTATTGATTAAAATGGCCTAATTTTTTCTATAAAATCTCCTACATACTCGTTTGGTAAAATTGAAACCGTAGAGAATAAACTCAATGAGCGTTTTCACGCTCCATTATTTTTGTCACAGCTGAATGAAATACTTTTTGCCGTCTATTAAACTGAGCAGAAAGTAGGAAATGCACGGAAAGTAAATATGAATTATGCCAATGTAAAAAGTTCTAAACATAGATTCATTGTTTCAATATGAATTAAAATAAATATTTCAATTCTGATTTGATTTATTTTACAAATACAAAACGATAGTAGAGATATTGATGTTTCAGATTTGATTTATAAACGTATTGGTTCTTCATTCTCTGCCAGGGCCGATTACAATGGTCAGATGTAGAGCCACTGTGGCTCCAGAGGAGAACTTTCCCGTTTAAAAATTTACAGGATTAAACTCATTATTTAATACCATAAGTATGCTTTAAAATAATAAATATTTTGTGTATTTATGTAATAATATTAACAATTACAACACTTTTAAAATACAATATTTCAATTATTACCTCCGAGTTTAATTACCAATTATTTCTACTAAAGAAAGCAAAACTAGTAAAAAAATTACAAAACATCGTTTTGACTTGTTAATTACAAGTGTTTTATACATTGAAAAATTCAAATTGAAACTAAAAAAATCAAATAGTTAATATCATAAATTCTATTTTAAAATAATTCTTGTTTTTAAGCTCCAAGCCGTGGGGACACTGTTAGCTAGCCGTCAAAGTCGGACAATCGACCTAAAATGCCAAATTCATATATACAATTTTTTAATGGCCCCTTATAAAATTTTCTGACGCCGCCTTTGCCTCATGTGGGGGTGAGTTGCGTCCGGTCACTCCAGCGAGTGACGAACGGGCGTGCCCGACTGCAGCGCTGGTGCCGACCACCGCCAGGACCACCCGGCAATCGGCGTGAGAATGTCGCCGAGTGCGCCGTAGTTTACGGAGTTTAGTGGCGCTTTTTGTTGGAGAGAAGCGGGCAGGATACGCTGTGTATCTGGACTCGGCGAAGCTGTTGTATTCTGGAAAGGCTGAAGATAGTTAAAGAGATCAGCGCTGTCGTTATGATGCAGAGAACTAAATATCGTGTTGACTGCGATTTGATATGGGAAGGTAAAATAGAGGTTCTGAAAAGTTAGTCAGTGATAGTCTTGGAGTATAAGAAAACTAGCTGAACGCCTACGATGTTATTGCAAAAACAAAAATTATAAAAAAATTACAATGGAAAAATACAACAAATTGTAACATACGTAAATCGAAAACCTCAATATCTTGTTTCATGTCATTTAGTATTTCTTCCCCAAGACTAATAAAATAAGGGAGGTTTACAAATTCTAGAAAACTACAAACGTTGTTCACTTAAACATTTACAGTGTTTCTGAAAATGTAATTAAATGTTTAACTTTTACCAAGTTCTCTACATCTATGTTTAGTGGACTCTAGCAAGGATTCTAATATTCACTGTAACGTAACGCAAAATCATCATTTCTCACATAATTGCAAGCACTGAATTTATTTTGCAGTATTATGCCCCTGTGCGTTTAAGATGCCTTTATATACTTGCAATTCCTTTCTAATGCCTTCACATAGTTCCAATCTTTCCTCTGAGTCTCGTGTTTGTAAATCAAAAATCATGTAATCTAATGTAATCTAATCGTGTAATTAATTTCATAAACAATAAAATGCTATTCATCTATTTTTTTCATGCACAGCAGATTTTTCAAAGTCATCAAATTTCCTTAAATTTTAGAGGTAATATAAATCTCGCTATTTTAATCACTGTTTTGCAGTCTCGATAAAACAAACCCTTTACTTTTCAACATCAGTCTAACCGCGTGAGCAAAATGAAGTTCTAAATCACTAAATTCATTCGTTTGAAAATGTATGCTTTCGTACTAAAAACCTTTCTGTTTCTTGGGTGTATTTAAAATGAAGATCATCAGAATAAGCTACCTTGATAATTCAAAGTTTAGTGACAAATTTTCATTAATTTTTCAATTTCAGTTTGCATAAAAAGGAGTTAAAGATCTTTATCTGCTGTGAATACAGTTGCGCACATACATGTCACACAGACGTCTACACATGTTTCCAGAACGTACGGGTATCTGTTCTTTTATCCCCGTTTATTCATTTGCTGACGCGTGCGGAGTACAACTGATTGCGTGCATTTTCAAATGCGGCTCATACATAATACAGCTCGGGTTCTTTATGCGTAGACGAACACACGCCACATACATATTTTATCCGTACATATTCAGCAAGAGTTTTATGAAGTTGGCAAGAGTGACATTGCCGTGTGGTGCTTCCCCTGGGAGACGAGTCGCGTGCGCCCACGCAATACGCCCACGCACGCACCGCGACCGCATGTGGGTTAAAAGCTTCTGGCGATCATCTGCGTGTCTGTGTGCCACGGTGAATCGATCGCTCTTACGGACTGACCACTGTTTCCGGAGCCTAAAAAGAATTAGGACGTGTGAACATTCTGGGACTGCCTTTCTCTGGAATTAGTATTTCCTTTGCATCACTTTCCGTATAAATCAACCAGAATAGACGGATCTTAACGCGTGCGTTACGTCTGATAACTTTGTAACGCCACAAAAACCAGGCGAGTAAGAAGAGGAAAGCACTAAAAACACTGTCGATAAATCGCTCCAAGCTATATAGAGCGCAATCTCGTGGTTTGTCTCAAGGTACTACCTTTTACGAAAATGGATTTGGATTGTGTGCATTTCTTATCGCAGTGTTTTAATATACTCTTACTTCGTATCTTAACAAACCACATAAAATAATTATAAAAAGTACACCTGGAAGGGAAATTACTTAATACGGTTCGAGGAATTCGTGACATTTCCTTGTGCGTATTTTTAGTTTTAATGTTGGAAAATGCATTTTCTTATCATTCCTTACCTCCATTCCAGAATGAAATACCTTACATGGTCTTTTTTAACCGTTACTTGCCCCCTAAAGTTCAATATTATAATGTTAGCATGTGTAAATATTTTCATTTTTTAAGCATTTCGGTGGCAATGGTAATTAATTTAATTATATAATGTTACCTCAATTTATGTATATCATATTCATGTTTCCTTCACTATTCTGTATCGACATGTTTCATAAACGTCTACCTCGCACAACAAAAATAATTAAAATTTTATTATTTGTACCTCTTGATCAAAATATTTCGAAGGTCTTCTGTTTTGAAATCTGGAAATAGAAAATAAGCTTCGTGAGAGTACTACAACCACATCTATTTTCCTCAAAGTTTAAGAGAAGGTTTCTTTCTGTTATTCTCTCGCAAGCGCGACAAAATTTCGTAACAAAAACAAACTGTTCCGAACCAGTGCTTCCATTGTCAGTTCCGCTGTCTGCATGTCAATTTGCGTCCATCCAAAGCCGTTGCGGCTTTGTCAACAGTGGTTTGCAACATAGGCACGCCACTCAGTGGGCCAAAACCCAAGAACATCGAGGAGTATAAAATACTTTATCAGTTACATAGTAAACATTTAATTTATAAAATATAATTTCACTATTTAAAAGTAAAATTGAATACCATAAAGTCAGAACGTTTCGGTTTTCACCAATATTCTTCAAGTTCTGTACTTTCATGGATTATTATTATTGATGTCATTTTATCACCATTTTCTTTTGCACAACGAAGGAAGGGCATCACAAAAGTTATTTTTTTTCTACTTTTTAGTTGCAGTTCTACGTATTCTAAGGAATATATTTTATTCACTTCAGCTTTGTAATAATTCATCATTTATTTTATTCTCAAATTAATTGGTAAATTTTAATTAGCGGTTGTGTTAAATTGATGATTTTATTTTGTGTGGTAGTGTAGAGCATGTGAGAGTCGTAAGTAAGAGGACAAGGAAAAGGTCGCACCTGGTTTATAAGAGTACTGGTCCAGCATTGGTTTGGAATTGATGGAAAAAAACACGGAAAACTAACGATCGAAGCAGCTGCCTTCTAGAATTTTCCTTCAGACAGTGGCTGAACCAGCTTCTTAGCAAGTTTCGAAAATTACACGATTGTGAATTTTAATTTCGTAACTAATAAATTCTACGTAAATCATAATGCTTCAATATATTTGAGCCTCCTTGACTATAAAATCTCAGTAAGATATGAACAGGTTGATAGCATTTGCTGTTCTATTTAGAAAGTTTAATTACGTTAGCGGTTCAATTTCCATGTTGATGATGGATATAATAATGTATGGTATTGGAGAGTAGATTGTTCACAGTTTATTCAATCATGAGCATTATCTTTTCAGGTTCGTGGTGTCGCCAGATAACACGTTCTCTCTGGCGAATAAAGTCGTATTTTACTTCATTTTTTTTTGTCATAAAATACTCGCAAATAATTGCGGTATAAATTACCATTTCCTATACTAACACATTGTAATATTCCTTACCTTGACAGCTAAACATCGTGATATCTCACACATTATTAAGTGGGCCATCTCGTGAAGCGTTCACTATCTTATTCTGCAACTTGGCGAAGTTGCGCATAAGAAAGGTGTTTTTCTGTTTCTCGCACGCTCGCTTCGACACCCATTTGGGCCGGTGGGCGTCGCGGCCTTCAAAACAGCCCTTCGGGCCCTTATCTGCGCGTCCCCGGGCGACTTCTCGACTGGGGGCGTGTCGCGCGGGCGAAGGGCTGACGCGGGGCGCCGCGCCGCGCCCGGCAGCTGTCCGCTCGCCGCCCACGCCCGCCCCCTCGCCCCCTCACCTCAAGAGTGACGGGGGGCGGGGGAGGTGTCTGCCCAGGGAGAAGGCGGCGGAGGCGGCGGTCAGAGCCAGAAGGTCAAGTCCGCAGCCTATGGTGGCCTTTGCCCAAGAACGCACATCTCGGAGTTCCATTGCATTACCGTTCGCAGTAACGAGGAGTCAAGCAAGAACTACAAACAGATACCTGTAGCAAGGAGGGCGATACACTCCACCTTTGCTTATCGGATCCATCAGGATGAAATTTGTGGTAGACAATCTTTTTTTTGGGGGGGGGTCGTTTTTCTTTTGTTCTTATGTGTTTCTTCCGTTCCCACTTTCTCTCTACCATCACCCGATCATCATTTACGGATCGTATCATGATCGTATTATATTAGCTTCAATATTTTTCACCATTTCAGATCACGCTTTACCAACTGGGGTATCATTTCAAATTCTTTGTTAGCATTTTTCTTCTTTAAGATATCAGATGTGTAACTACATTTGCTGTCAGCTGGCTGTAGTAGAGTAATCTTCATGCGGTTCCAAATGCACAACACTGATGCTTAAACTGAATGGTTACAGGCAAGTGTTCTAATCATTACATCATTTTCAACACCATCTGGGATGAAACAATGTAAAGAGTGAGTCTAAAAAAGCTGAAATACAATTGACGTACTTCCAATGCAATATTTTACAAATGAATAAAAATCTCATTAGCTTTTCCTCTTTACTTCCGCACATAGAAATCTGGAGATATAGTTTTTTTTTATATTAATGAATTTCGAAATAATTTTGCATTTATCACGAAAATATATCAAACTCACTGTAAGAAAACACATTTTCGTAAAAATTTGCAAAAAAATGCGTTAAAATCTAATATTCAATTCTTCAAGAAAATATGAATTTTCTTCAATTTATTGCTTACAGAAAAACTCGTGCCTCTACTGATGCCAGACAAGTATTAGTTCCCAGAGGGCTCTTATTATTGGGAACTGAAGATGACATGTGCTAGTTGCATACCGTGCTACGTATCAATCTAACGACGGGTGAGGATCAACGAGTTTCAAATGATTTTATAACAGAATCGCGTAGAAAACTCTGCCGTTGATGTGTGATGTACCCATGCGCTCGGTCCACGCCTGAGTGAAGTGACTGGTATTTTGACATTCATTCATGCCATGTACATTTATGGGCGTGGACGGAGAGTAATTCGTAGAAATGATTCGCATTCATTTCAGAAAAGTTAGTTTACTTGTTATAGAGCTGTGGTACTCTATTAGTTTTATAATTCAGCCAACTGGCAAATGTTCGCATGAAATCAGAGTGATTATGTACCAGATATCTAGAACGGAAGAAATTTACACTTTAAATCTTTTTTTTATTTTCTCTTTGACTATTATTATATTTTTTTTCTAAACGTGCGTCAGTACGCTTAGGTAGAAGGCTCTTTGAAATTCGGTGATTACAGACTTTTTACATCCGTGTGTTGACTTACGCGTATACATATTATCATTTGTTTTTCGACATTTTTATTGCAGTTCTTACAATTCTACTTAGTGAAGTTATCGGAATACGTAAATCACTTGTGAAAGCTGCACTGAAAAATTACTTTTAGGCATTAACAATTGGCGCACGCCTTATCTGACTGTCGGAATAATACATTTCGCAAGAGCAATGCGGTTTTCGGAGAAGGTAAGCTATTTTAGAACCAGTAAAAAGATCTTCCACTGAGATAAACAAACCATATTTATAAGATCAACGTTAATTGGCCTTTAGGGGGCGGTAAAAATGCTTAATTGAGACGTAGGTGGAGACGACCAATCAAGTGATGACGGCAGAGAAGCAAGAGCTAATGGAAGAGGAAGCGGTGAGCGCGAGGAGGCAGACCTGAAGAAAAAGTGGTGGCTGTGTTGCTAGGGATGACGCAGGTACGAGACTTCAATGATGTGGTCAGCAGCCTGGTTTGAGAAGATGGCGAGGGAGACAAAGACGGCTATGCGGAGAGTGACTTTGAAGGAAACCACCGACAGGCAGTGGTCCTCACTGAAAGAAAAGCGTGAAAAATAACCGTTACTTTATTGCATGCTACTTACATATTGCCAAGATGCCCTTGAGAGTTCATTTTGATATATCAGAATTCATATTAATAGTCATATAATATAAAATCATGATTTCTGTTGCGCTCCAAGGAATATTCGCTGTGTGTTCCCGGCTAAGATGAAAGAGAAAAATCATGGAGACGCAATCATTATATGAATGGGTAAAAATCAGACAAAGATCATAAGTGACATTTTATAAATTCGGCGAAATCTTTTTATTTAAGTCAATATCACTGTAAAGTCATGGTGCCTTGTTTCATCATTAAAACCATGGCATTTCAATGACATGTAGTTTAAAAAATACACGTTTTTTCTTAGAATTTAGAAAATGTCATTCGAAATGCCGTTCTCATTTTCGCCATTGCTTATAAAGAACACAGTTTTTGTTGTCTACAAACATTAATCCTCTCGCATTCATCATGCGGTATTTAGTAATACAAACAAAAGACATGCCTGAACTGGAAGATAGAACAATTTGAGACAAGCGGGTCACATTGAATGACTGGTGCGGCAGCCCCCTCTTCGAACCTATCTTCACAGACCTGAACTTGACGTATCGCGCGTGGTCCCAGTGGCAATCTATGTACCTGCCTTCGGTGGTGGCTCTAGAGTCACTATTTCGGGCGGTCCTAGACACTACTTGTGTTAACCTATCGTATCAATTAATCCCGAATGTAAACATTACCTAAGAGGAAGAGAAAATCTTCACTTGCAATTCTTGTCAGTTAGTTCCTGTCTTAGTAAAATACAAACCCACTATGCATTTACATAACTTGCATATTATTTATACATAATAAAAAAAGAGAGGAATAGGGATTGCTCAATGACGTGGTTCAATGGATAGGAACGTACGTCCCAGGGCTCCGCCTCTGATACGAACTGTATCCGTACAACGCGAATGGAAAATCTGAGTTCCGCCTCCCGCTTTCCGTGCTGTGCCACTGTGCGAGGAGATGCGGTTGTCCGGCGGGCGGAGGCGACGGGCACGGCAGCGGAGGCAGACAGGTAGGCAGGTAGCGGCGATACGAATCTGGGCCGCCCCTGCACCGCTGTACTGCCGCTCAAACAGGCGGGCGGGCGGGCGGGCAGACGGACGGACAGCGACGGCCGCAGAAGCCACCGCCCTTCGCGCCACTTCCGTCGCCCCCGCCCCGCCCCCTCCCCCTCCCTCTCCCTCCCTCTCCCCTCTAGGCTGTGTTAGCACGGGGCTGTGGCTGAAGACTGGGAATACGCCACGGACACTTCGAGCGCAGCCGGTGCATTGCGAGAATACAATGTATGTATTAAGTACAATGAACAGTAAGGGGTTGTAATCAAAGAATGAGTCCAGAGAGCAGTGATAAGGCTAAATTAGGTAGCTGCAGTTAGGTAAATTAATACGACTGAATAAATAAGCAGTAGGGCATGTATAAACAAATACATGTAAATACATAGAGAAAGAAGAAAGGATGCAAAGGCGGGAAACAAAAAGCTACGTAATACAACTTTAACACATAGATTTTAGTATTATCCCTGTTCTCAGCTGAATGGAATAAAGGTATATTATTGTTGTTCCCAATCCCACTGGCTAGGAGAGTGTACGAGGTATATTAACTTGGTCAGTACGACTGGCCATCAGATCTTGCAGACGCTTTCTTAAAAATCATTCCAATCTACAAAGGGTTAAAAATATTTACCTTCATTCAAATATTTAACTTCATTAATTTCATACCGAGGTTTTGTGATTCGTCTTCTTCAGAACCAGAAATTACTGGACAAAAATTACTTAATTATTTGTTATCAGTGGTATGCACGATCGTAATTACTAACCATAAAAATGCGTTCGTAAGAAAAAGTAGAAACACTTGCATTCACTGGTATATGTGTCCTGCTTAATTCTTCGCCTTGCGTCGCCAGCGTGCGCTAGCATTAGAGAAGAGCGACGATCGCGACGCGCAGTAATGGCATCCAGAAGCGGCGCCGGCGCGTGTTACGCTGAGTGCCCGCGGGCAGCGTGGATGGGTCCGAGCTCTCAGAGCGGGCGATTCCGCCCCAGGAAACGAAGCCGCAACCCCCGCCTCCGAGGCAGCACTTGCAGCGAGAGCGCTCGCTCAGCGCACGGGATCGCCCGCCGATAATGCTCGTTGCCCGGGCGATACAGCGCGCCCCTGCAATAGACTTGCACGTAGGTGCAGCTAGAGTGGTGGTAGTTGCGAGAGAAGGAAAATTACGCGTCGATGGAACAGGCTGGTTATTGCACGAATCAATGTATTTCTGACGACAGTCTGACGAACTTGTTCAGATTGCACTTCTCCCCCATAAATCACTCACAGTTTTTAATAATAAATGTAATAATAATGGTAATCATAATAATAAGTAAACAAATAATAAATGCTAGGCTAATAGGGTCGATTTTACGGACTATCCATATTTTTACACGTCGGCCAGACAGGAGCGTCCTTGACCGCCACTGCCTGGTCAAAACTTGCACGAAACTCTTTGGCTCATGGAGTTTCTTCGGTTTCACTGTTGACCTATTATATCTTACACGTCTGTGTAACCCTGTTCTTGTCCTGTACAGGACAAGTAGCTAGTCCATGCGAAGGAAAGCAACGAATAGGCTGGGAGGGGAATGCAGTGGGACGGTCGGCGAGGTCGGAACACCTGTGTGGTAAATTTATTTAGGTTAGACTGGGTGCCTGTGAGCGCTTTTGATATGTTGTTAAACACCCACTACGGAACAATTTGACTCGTCCATGTTTGCGCGTACATGGACAAGTCAAATTTGTCCGTAGTGGGTATGGAGCTTATGTCCCCCCCCCCTCAGTAAGGTAGTTGTAAAGAACTCAAAAATACGATATAAGTACGTAATGTGTTGCTAGAATTAGGGGTAAATATACCCTTTAATCATGGCTAGGTGGGTGAACCTACTTATTCATGAAAGAGGAGAATTCTTATACATATACGTATTGACATAAACCGATTAGGAAAGTTCTCTGGATAGCAAAATAGAATTTGAGATTTAAAAAAAACTGCAATTTGACACTTCATCGCCCAAACCCTTTTTTAAGTACACTTCTTACTTGTTTCATGTTATTACGCTAAACCATACAAGACTAAACTAACCCCCTCACTGAAGGGAAGGTGTTACATCCGTGTATGCGGTAACTCTGATGGAGAACATGACCGCTAATTGTTTGCAATGCAAACTCCACCGCAAGAACTTCATCCTCCAACGTCATAATTTGCATTTAAAGCTCTCCCTAACTGACCTTTGAAACCCGCTAATTGCATCTTAATTCTTGTGTGTCATTAATAAATTGCAGACTTCTTGATACATCTGCTGAGACTCTTATTGACAGCATTGTGCAGAATGGAGGCCATGGGTTTGCATCCGGAAGGCTTCTGCATAGAATTTAAATCACAGCAAAATGTCTCAAAAGTAGAAATGGCATTTGAGTTCCGCGAGTTAATTTAGGTGTATCTTCAAATCAATTCCAAGTGAATGCCGTATCCCAACCTGAATAATGATCTAAGCACTTATGTTCCTTACTTTTTATCCAAAACTCCACTCCCCATTCTATATCACAAGTCTTACGGATATCTTGTTGTTTTAAAACAAAATCTCGTAAATATTCTCTTGTAATTTTTAGCTAATTCAACTTAGATCTCTTCTCACGTTTCCTTCAGATTTTTTATTGTTCTTTACCCTCTGTACACTCTCACCGACACGGTGCAATTAATTTTCACACACACACACAAACACACATACACACACACACACACACACACACACATATATATATATATATATATATATATATATATATATATATATATATATATTGTAACACCCCCGGTCGTCTCGTGAGAGAACGCCCGGTTAGCGGCCCGGTTATAGCTCAGTCGGTGATGGAAGGAATCGTTAAACAGATACAATGGCAACATGAAACAAACACTTTGATCACTGGTAAAAATTACTTTTATTCCTGGACAATCAAATCTAATGCCCCAGGGAAGTTACATTTGTAAATTTAGTAAAAATTGAGAAAATTATGTGAAAAGAAAAGAAGATGAAATGTTAGTATTCAGAGTAAAGCTTAAAAATTAGGAAGAATTATGACTAACATTACAGTGGTAAAAAACAAAAGTTACAGGTCAATACGCCATAGCGCGGCACCGCATTACAAGTTTCACACAGGGACGAATGCCCTTGAATAATACTGCCTGGAGAAAGGTCTTTGCGCGCCCGGGGAGGGCGGGCGCGGTCGAGGAGGCGGCTGGGCGTCCTTCAAAAGAATCAGCGGAGGTCGACGGCCTCCCGTGCCAACAGCTGAGCGGTCGGGTCGTTGGCATCACCAAGGGGTGGTGGCGCGTGGCTGCGGTGGTTGAACTTGGAGCGGCCGGGATTCTCTCGATCTCAGGAGCGTAGCAGTCAACTATGCGTACCTCTGCTAGGGGGCGACGGCGTCTGGTAGTATCTGGCAGAACTGGTAGAACTCGGAGTGGCCGGGCGATCTCAGGAGCGTAGTAATTAACCATGTGTCTCTCTGATTCTCATGGTAATTGTCGAACACAACTTCGGAAAGTCAAGAACTCCTTCAGATAGACATTCGCCTCTCTTCACAACTAATTCCCACTTCAGAGCAGTTTTCTCTGTCTACTGCAGTCGGCTCAATGCTCAGGCTCGCAGTAAAATTATATAAGTCCCTTATAGGCGTACTCGCCCGAATAACTCCCCCCCAGAGAAATTTCTCTCCCCAACTGCCCTCAGCCTAATGCTCTGGCCCCGTCTGATGCTCTGGCCCTTCTGATAAAATTTATAAGTCTTTCCGAGACACACTGGTCTCTCCCCGACGAATAGTTACCCCCCCCAGAGAAGTTTCTCTCCCGACTGCCCTCAGCGTATTCTCCACACCTGACATTCTATCAGTCGAAATCGTATCAAGTCAACTTTTGCCCCCACCCGCTTACTCGTGTGCTCCAGCTCCTTATAATAGTCGCGTCGCTATTGGCCAAAGGTAACGACGCACTGCACTATTTTCAACCAATCGCGACGGGGAAGCCACGGAAATTTCCGCTCTCAGTGTCAGCTGCGAGTGGACAGTGTTATTCCTATTCCTTCTAGAACATCGGCCATGCCTGCGCAAGGGGGCACGTTGTCCAGTGACAGAATTATCGTTCTAGAGATTTCGCAGCTGTGCTGGCGCCCGCAGGCCTCTCTCTCCGTTAATCTTTTCACAACTGACCCTTATAACGACTTTCTTAATGGGCCGGGGGCGCAAATGGCTGTCACGATAAGCGGGGTTGCGCGTGTATCGCCATCTGTTTACTCTCCCAGTAGAACTCAGGGTGGCCGAGTTTGTTTTATTTAATTTTCCTGGTATGAGGAAATCGATATCGCTACAATATATATATATATATATATATATATATATATATATATATATCACTACAGCACGAGTAGTAGGAATTATATAATAGTCGTCGTTGTACTATTGAAACCTAACTTCTAACATATAGATATACACTACACTATAGTGAATATATTATTTTTTCCTTCTTAAAACAAAATAGATACTTGCTTAAATACTTACTATTTTTTAAAACGTATCACTTTAAATTAGGCAGATGTAAGACCTCGGATGTTAGAACTAACAGAAAACGTCAGAACAGTATTTGTGATGAAACTAAGACTGATATTTTGATAAGTTTGTTGTCAATTTAAATGTTAATGTTAATTTTTTCAAGAACATTTTTATACTATTTTTGAAATATTGCATGGTAAAAATCTAGTTAGATATATTTTTCAGAAACATTACAATTCCATGGGTGAGTGTGAAGAGTTTAGATTTCACTCACAAAACTTGTTTGTGCTAAAATTGAATGTATTACAACGTTTCAAAAGATAATAACGCTTCAGGCATACCAAAATGATTATTTCATTTTCTATTTTAATTATAAAATTTGGGGGGATGTCGTCCAATGTACTGGCACTTACTAAAACTTTCCACTCATGTTACCAAAAAGAAATTGGACCCTGGCATTTCCGTACACTTTTGTTTCCTAACGTCATCTTTTGTTTCAAAAGATAATAACACTTCAGGCATGTGAAAATGATTATTTCATTTTCTATTTTAATTATAAAAGTAGGGGGGTAGTCCAATGTACTGTCACTTCCTAAAACTTTCCACTCATGTTGAAAAAAAAGAAAATGGACCCTGAAATTTCTGTACACTTTTGTTTCCTAACGTGCCCGTGGGTGATTGGAATGTCGCAGGGAGGGGGAGGTGTGATCGAGAGGAGTGCGTGGGGCGCGCGTGGAGCGCGCGCGGGGGCGGGGGGGGAGGCAATTGGCGGGAGCGGCGTTGTCGGACGCCGTCATTACCGAGGGCGTTGCGTGCAGCGGGCCCGTAATGCACGGCGCCATTACCCGCCTTGCTTCCCTTCCCCTCCTCCCTTCTCCTTCCCCTTCCCCACCCCTTCCACCGGGCTTAATGCGCGCCGGGCAATGGCACCGGACGGGCCCGCTCACCAGTCACCCCGCCCACGCCGCCTCGGCTTCCCCTTTGCTCTTTGCACTCGGCGCTCTTTTGCCTCCGCGTTCTCCCACTCTTCTTCTTTTTTTGTTCTCGGTTTCTTTTCATTCTACTTGATCTCAGTGTCTTTCATCTTCGCATCTCAGTTTGTCTTTTTCTCGATTAATCTTCTTGATTTTCCCTCCCCTTCAAGTTAAGTTCCTTTTTAAGTTTCTCTCCTCTCTCTCTCCCTCTCTCTCACACACACACACACACTCACTCACTCTCTCCCCGCTCTCTTTTATTTCTTTTCACTAAATTTAAGTAATAATCTAACTACTTTGCTCCATTGTTTGTTTTCCGTAAAGCTTTATTTTTATAAGAATTCCTTCCTTTTATTTAAGGTAATTGTTTGCTTATATCGACGTCTCTTCTGAATACGTTAATTATTATTTCGGATAATGTAATAATTACTTAACGATACGTACGTAACGATGACGTAAATGATTCCCTCTACATTCTATCTTGTTTAGTTTTCCCCCTTGCGCATTGCCGTATGACATCCCTCTTTCCTCTTTGCCTCTCTAACTATTTTGCCCTTGCATTCTCACACTTGCTCTCCGTTTGAATTTTCAGTTTCCCTTACTTCCAATCGATTTCTACTTATTTCATCTTTCCTTGGTTCTGAATGATCTCCATTACTTCTTTTTTTAACATTCTTGGTTCTTTCTCTTATGTTTTATGCCTTTCCATACTTTAACAATTACCCCCATATATTTTCTTTACGTAACACATATTCCTCGAGTTTTATGTTCTATTCTTTACTCTTTATGATAGTTCCTTTTTATTCTGCACATACCGCCAATCTCCAAACCATTAACACTATATTTTGTATCTTTGCATTCCGCTTTTCTCATAATCTCATTTCTTCTATTTTTCGAATCTCTCATTCGATTCTATTTCCTTTATTTATGTTCTGATCATTACGCTTTTAGCTTTTTTCCCCATCATTTCGCGACCTTTTGAAAATTTTCATTTATCATTATTCCTAACCCAATTTCAACTTGGTCGTGCCACAATCGCCGCTTCGCTTGATTTCGCCCGCTCGCTCTCCCATGGCGGAACGCGACTCATAGCGCCTCGCAAGGGCTGCCTTAAAAGCCCGGAAGATTGCGTCTGTAACGGCTGTCGCGGATTGTCAACACAACATCAAGGCATTGTAATTTGTGGATAGAAATGCATAACCAAAGCCAATTTTTCCTGTTCCTAATTACAGACCCGAACTTTAGCGCTCTATACTTATTTTAATTAGCTTTGTCTCCTGGAATACTTTGAAATTTCTGTGACACTTTGTACTGAAGACTTGATAGCTGTAATGGCTCGTTGACAAATACTGTTCTCTTTAGTAAGCTCTTCTCTGCACCCAGAGAATACATGAACTTGTTAGTTTACTTTTGGGATTAATTTATCACCGTTTAAGAAATTCTAGCAGCTTGTTTTGCGCAAGATCTTCAACTAAAATCTTTTAGTTTGAGTACAAATTTGTTTGAGTACAAAGAATGCGTGAATAATGAGTAATTATATTACGCAGTTTTATACAAAAACATGACTTCAGTTTTCGTTACCAAAGGTGTTTGAAGTTCAGAAACATGTAAGATATTACTCTCTTCTTAAGGTAAAAATATTATCAATCTCCTAAATTTAGGATATTTCTTTTTTTAAATCTCGTAAATATAATAATTGCCTTTAAATTTGTACCAACATTGTTACAGTTACTCAACCAGGATCAGTCAATTCAGAAACAACACATCAATGAAAGTTGTTTTGCAATCACTGACTTTCCTTTTCCTTCATTACTTGAAGATCACGAAACTCATAGAGAACTTTTCTGTTTCTTGGAAGTCGTGAAGAGTTCGCGTTTGCAAATGCATGACGAGGTTCAACTGCAAGGGAGAGGAAATGAAAGAGTCTCATTCTGTACCAACAGAGGGCAATGTTTCGCGTTAATTCTTGTAGTCACTTCTCAGCAATAACCGCCATTTTCACTTTTAAAACAGTCTTCTCTTCAGGAGAGCTCGTCACTTGGGAGAGATCTAAACGACGTATTTATAGCCTGGGAAAAGTACTATCATCAAGAATTATAGAATATTCTGGTTTTATGTATTAAGCCGTACTTCATACTTATGTCCCTGTAATGTTGAGAAGGAAATTAAAAATGAACGGAACGGAAAATTAAAAATTCGGAAAATAACTCACACGAAAGTGTTGACAAATCTAAACTTCTAAAATTTGCAGATACAATAATAAAATTAAAATAATAAATCTATTTTTTTCTAGGTATAATGATGCCTCAAATAAGTTGGCCACGTATGAAAGGCCAAGTAAAAAGTCAATTGAACAGTTTTCCACTCCTTAGTAACAGCTATTATTTCTCCGCTGGAGCGTTCAATCTTGTCCCCGTTCTTTCAGTTTCATTACTTATTTTTAACCACCTACCTTTCTATCCAGGTACCCCCTAACTCCCGGATAACCGGACACTTTGTGGCTTTAACACCATTGTACGCTACAGCTGTCCAAACGTCTAAATCTAAGAGATCAAACCACCTAACGAAACATTCGCCAAACAATATTAAATATTTAACTGTCTAACGCGAGAACGTTTTAGCACTATCGCTGAATCGTTCGTCTGAACTGCATCTGAATTTATTGCTGAACCGCTGTCGATCGGTAGGTTCAACAACTCAATCTCCATATCACTGAATCCTTCCAACTCCCTAAACCTTCCGCGCACTAACCCAATAAGTAGTATCGCGCACTAACCCATAACAATATCCAACCACAATACCACCAGCCACAGTACCACCCAACCACAACACCAAACAAACACGGAAACAAATACCTCAATATCACCCAACCACAATATCACCTAACCACAATATCAAGCAGCCGCAGTAACACCCAACCACAGAATCGCCCAACCTCGGGAATATCTAACAGTCTATTTGAGAGTACGAATTGCCCAACAATCAAACGATCAAAATTCGTGAAAACGACGAGCCGTTCAGTCTCCCCATGACGACCGATCGCTCCACCGCCAACCGTCACTGGCTGCACTACCGCTAGCGGCAATATACATCGTCACCTCACACACATTCACAGGCATTAAATCATACACCTACGCATGCATATACATACTGACATACGTACTCATACTTAAATTCTCACACATACACGCTCTCACACATACACGCTCTCACACATACACGCTCTCACACATACACGCTCTCACACATACACGCTCTCACACATACACGCTCTCACACATACACGCTCTCACACATACACGCTCTCACACATACACGCTCTCACACATACACGCTCTCACACATACACGCTCTCACACATTCACACTCTCACACATACACACTCTCACACATACACACTCTCACACATACACACTCTCACACATACACACTCTCACACATACACACTCTCACACATACACACTCTCACACATACACACTCTCACACATACACACTCTCACACATACACACTCTCTTAAGGGGACTCCACACATTCGGCACTCTCTGAGCAATGAGCTACTGCTCGCCCAATCCCGAACAGCTGATGTGTTCGGCGAATGTTTGCTCCCTTTGATGTATCGTAAAGAACGACACGCGGTGGGTATGGCGAAGACCGAATGTTCGTTGCTCGTCGAATCGCAAGTAACCCGTCCACACTAATCGGGATTCGGCGAGCGGTTGCTCTGGATTCGCCGAATGCCGCATCTCAAACAACTGATGTGTTCGGCGAATGTTCGCAACCTTTGATGTGTCCTAAAGACCGACACGCGCTGGGTAGGGCGAATACCGAATGTTCGGCGCTCGGCGAATCGCTAGCAACCAGGCCACACTACCTGGGATTCGGCGAGCGGTTGCTCGGGGTTCGCCGAATGCCGCATGTGTGGAGCCGCCCTTAGATACACGCACACTCGCACCAGCGTACACGCATACACGCACCCGCTGCTCGCGGGCAGCGACGGCAGCTTCCGCCGCAAAAAGCGCCCTCGGCGGTGGCTTCTCTCTCGCCGCAAACAACCCCACGTTTCCATACGCCCGCCTCACCCTCCGCCACGCCCCCCCAGCCCCGTCCCACCCTCTGCGGCGGTCGCGCTCCCAGGCCCCGCCAGCGCCGCCTCGCACCGCGCCGGAAACATTAGGCCAAGTGCGTCCTTCCGGCGTGTCACAATGGTCGCCCGCCACCGCCGCCGCCGCCGCCGCCCGCCGCCCGTCGCCCGCCGCGCCGTCGCCCGCCCGCCCGCCAGCCCGCTCGCGCGGAACGCCAGCGCTCGCGGCCGCGGCTTCGTTACCGCGCATTGTCGCGGCGCGCGCCTGATTGATGGCTCAATGCGCGGCCGCGTGGCGGCGCGGCCGTCGCCGGGCGCTGGGGGATGCTTCGCTGCGCGGGGGTGCACGGGCGGAGGCACCCCGCGAGACCTAGGGGTGGTGATAGAAACGGCGCATATGAATTCGGGGTGGTGATAGTCGATCCTAGGAATAAAGCAGGCGGAGGTTCGAATGTTCTCGGGTGACCGGGTGGGGCCTCGGTTTCGTGGTCTCTTTTGCCATCCATGGTCTGTTATGTCCTTCCTCAGAGCTGCTACTTTTCATGCGTGGCCTGAACAGTTGAAAGCAAAGGAATGAAGCCATCGACTTCAGCATGTGAAGTTGTTTTCTCCATGAAAACGTATTGGGAATGCGGATAATCCTCTTACTATTCTCACTAAAAAACTACTCATAATTTGACATGCATGACACCTTTTAAATATATACTACTAAGGTATACATTGCAAGCAGAGATAAATATCTGACTTTAATATCGAAGACGTTTGACAGTTAACGACAGTATTTGAACTTTTGCAATTTTCCAAGTGACCGATTTTTTAATAAAAATCGAAACCGTGTCATAATTATAAACACACTTTTCCCTATAACAGAAAAAATAAACAAAAATTGAGAAAAAAAATTTTCAGAAAGGTTTGAAAACATCGCAAGGGCTTCCTGTAAAGTACTCCCCCTCAATTAAAATATCTTAATTGGCCTAGGAACGGCACTACTACATCTTATTTTTGTCGTGATTACCATGTTTGAGCTCAAAATATTTCTAATCTGACAGATATACGTGATACATACTTTCTTCCACTCATTTATAAAGGCATCACATTTTTTAGTACAAAATAACAAGTATAGGGTGTCCATCTGCAAAAGTTTTAACGATTATGGGAACATAATTATAGATCTTATTTCCTGACATGTGTGGGAAGTTACTTAACATGGATTTTACTACAAAAAATTTGAGATTCACCGCGATTGAGAAATAAGTTGGTAGGTGCAGCATGAAAATATCTGACATGACAGAATCAAATATTAGCATTTTTCAATCAAAATCGAAATTGCTTTGTTTTTCTGTATTTTCCCGACTTTCTGGATATCTAACGAAACCAGACTTCTCTACATGTTATAGGGTTACATTTTTTTCGTTCATTTTTCGATTTCTGCAGGCATTAAAAATTACCAATATAGATTACTAGCTCGTGAATAACACGTTGTGTATCAGGATTCATGTTTTGTGGGTCCTTGATACTGGAAAAGCGATTGACGGCTAGACGTCTCACTATCTGTCCTTCTGTGCTAGCGCCTAGACTGTTCAGATTTTCTCCAAAATTGATATTCCCCGATCGATCTGAACGAACTCCAGACCCTGTAAGTTTGAAACGGATATTTTGTCTTTTGGGAAACTTTGCATGATGCCTCAACATTTTCCATGATTTTTTCAAAAATCGCTCCAAATTGTTAATTAAAATTTGTCCTCGGCTAACGTGAACTTGTAAAAAAGGGTTACATTTTCGTTGAAATTTCAGATTTTTGAAAAGTTGCAACGTTCAAAATGTTTTTAGTGTCTACCTACAAATACCATAATAATGGAAGATTTTTTTTCTTAATGAAATCTGTTCATCAAAAACAGATCTTCAAATTAGATCATGTTAAATTTTTCAAAAATATGAATAGTTTTTGCACAATTTTGCATGAATTACAGACAATTTTATTTTTTAGTCAATTTGTTTTTTCAAAATGGACCCACTTTTTTCTTTAAGTTTTTTCTCGTATGTATTAAAGAATGGCAAAGAAGTCATTGCTGGTTCCATTTAAGAATAACTCTCTGTATTTTCCATGTCTGCAAACTAAAACATTAATATTGTATAAGTACATGTTTAATTAATTGTTTTTGTTAATTGAAAACTGTTCTAAAACGTTCGTTCTTTAGAAAATATCACCAATTTTTTAGTGTGAAAAGTGTAGTGTCATTTTTGAAATTTTAAATTAGAATTTCCTGAGTTTCTTTTGCTAGAATATTTCAGGGAGCAACAGATTGCAATATTACGCACCGTTGAAATTCTGAGAAATCCTTCTCGTTGCTGGAAGATGTTATCGCTGTATGAAACGTATTTTTAATTGTCGAATGTGTATTGATATATTGATTTTAAAATAATTACTACGAATGTCGTACGATTTGTAATGAGTTGAACAAGCGATGACCGAGGTGTATCAAGATGTACTAAGTACAAGAAAGTACTTGCGGTTGCATCACCACTACTTCGTGTAAGTTTTTTTCTTAACAAACTGTTCGGCTGTCTGGAATCTGAACGATTTTATACCTTTTCATTGAGTTTTCATTTTTTCTATGTTCATAGAATATGCAAATAGAAGACGCGACAGGAAATATATTTTTAAACTATCATGTCATCCGGTGACCTTCCATTTCTTGAACTATTTTCAGACATACATCTGCCGTGATTGATAACGCAAAGTTCAAATGCTTGTAAAATTTACAAAACTGGTTCGCAAAGCCCTTATAGCATATATAACACAGGGCGTTCAATACGCAGCTCTATATAGCATATAACGCGTGGTGCTCAGTACGCTGATTCACTAAGAAAATGAGTAATTGTAATATATTGTCTTCGTGTGTAATAAATACTTGATGGAATATCACTTGAATGGTGTCATTTGGGTGGAACAAATTGTAACTGAAAGGTAGGTGCCTCTGAAGGGGGCGCGGGGCGGCGTGTGAAAAGAGGGCAACGGGAGCGTAGCTGAGCGGTGAAGGAGAGGATCACGGCTTCCAGGGGGGGGGGGGGGGCTGCTGAAATTCGACCCGCGACGCCTTCACAGCTCTCTTCCGATGCTACCTCTACTGCCACTGCCGCTTCAAACGCCGCCGCTGCCCCTTCCGCCATCATCACTATCTCTCCACCTCCTCCATATTCACCTCTACCCTTATCTCCAACATCATCACCTCCTCCTTGTTCACCACTAACATCACTATAACCACTACCTTCTCCATCACCAATACCACCTTCTCCACAATCACCAACCACCACCAAAACTACCAATCCCCACCACCAAAACTACCAATCCCCACCAACAAAACGACCAATCCCTACCACCAAAACTACCAATCCCCACCACCAAAACTATCAATCTCCACCAGTAAAACTACCAATCCCCACCACCAAAGCTACCAATCTCCACCACCAAAACTACGAATACCATACCATCACTACCACCACCACCAAAACTATATCTTCCACACAATTTTTACTCTAGCAACACTTCTTCCATCTCTTTTTTTACTTCC
Organism: Gryllus longicercus; assembly: GCA_038098605.1. Classification (NCBI taxonomy): domain Eukaryota; kingdom Metazoa; phylum Arthropoda; class Insecta; order Orthoptera; family Gryllidae; genus Gryllus; species Gryllus longicercus. The sequence goes on along the minus strand of JAZDUA010000631.1, from coordinate 527,563 downwards.
CCTCTTCCACCACCAGCATCGCTATCACCACCATTACCTTTTATATTTCCTCTCTCACCATTACTCTTTCTATAACCCCACATCTCCACCACCACCACCACCACCACCACCACCACCACCACCACCACCAACTTCTTATCTAAACTACCAATCACCTCCACCACAGTAGCTCTACCACCTCCATAAACTCTACCAACACCACCACCACCACCACAACCACCTCCATGTCAACCACCCGCGCTACAACCACCACCACCACCACCACCACCATCACCACCGCCACCATCTACAACAACTACTACTACAACAACTATAACAACAAAAACAACCTAACACCACTAACACCGTCAACCATTGGCTCTAGCACCACCAAACCATTAGCTCTAGCTCTAGCTCTAGCCGCCGCCGCCGCCGCCGCCGCCACCACCACCACCACCACCACCACCACCACCACCACCACCACCACCACCACCACCACCACCACCACCACCAAGGCAGACGAGTGTTTCGCAGCCCCCTCCGCCTCGTGCGTTGCAGGCAGGCTCACCTGGCGCGCGCCGCCGCCGAGTGCAGAGTCGGGTTTCCGAGGGGCCTCGCGCATTGTGGTTATGACAGGGCGAGGCCCCTGACCCCCTGACCTCTGTGTTCGGGGCAGCACGCGCGCCCGCCAGACGAGCAACGCCGCGCCTGATGTGACGTTTGGAAACGACCCAACGCTACTGATATCGGAGACGTTACATGAATACAAAGACTGCTATACAAACACGTTCGCTTCATATCAGTTTGCCTTCAACAACATAATTTTAAATTTAAATTCATCTCTGCGTACGCCGGTATTTGATTATGAATGAAAATATGTTTGGTTATGAAAAAGGGACGCGCTGTGTTCAATAGAATATGTAATAATATTTTGCAATCAGATTTCATGAGATGCTGCAGGTTTATCAATGGAAAAATTCTCCAAAATTAATTAATCTCTCATTACTTTTGTTCTTTTTCCTGTCTCTTATGACATATTGTTTTGATTGTTTTGATATATTTTAATACTCTTTAAAAAGGCGATAATTAAATTTTCGAGACTTCATAATTTTGAGCATTCAATAAATACGAAAATTATGGAAAAGAAAATAATATTAAGCAGAAAAGCAACAATTCTCTTACGTGATAATTATTCAGATACAGTAAGTTTTTGTTTAATACGCTGTAATATAAAAAAGAGAAAAGTGAAATAAAATTATAGTAAAATTGGCGATAGTATTATATTACTTGGAGGAAATTCAAATAAAATGCCTTGCCACAAAACTCATTTTTTGATTAAGATGTATACTTCCAAGACTTAACGGCTTATGTACCAAACAAGCATGTTCTTTCACGTTTGAAACTCTCATCATACGATTAATATCTATTGAAGTGTATCCATGCGATTAATAGTACTTCACATTTTCTTCGTGAGGGGCTTCAAATGCGAGTTTTTCCGTTCAGCCTAGCACAAAATTAAAGTTGAGAAACATATGATCTGAGGAGGGGGTTGACGTGCCTCTCTCACGGCAGTGGGTGCGCTGACAGGCCGTGGAAACGCCGAGAGGCTGCGGCGTGGCGGCCCAGCGGGCCCTCGAGTTCTTGGAGGTGGGAACGGCAGTAGCAGCGGCGACCAAGGTGGCGGTGGTGATGGCGGTCGTTGTGGCAGTGAAGGGGGACCTGGCGACGGTGGTGATGACGGGTGCTAGTGGTGCTGATGGGAGCTAGATGGTGGTAGTGGTGGCTGCGCTGATTTCGGCGGTGGTGGTGGTGGCGGTTAAGACTGCGGTGGTGATGTGGTAGCTGTGATGACGGCGGTGATGGTGACGGCAAGGCCAGTTGTGGTGGCAGTGGTACAATGGCGCTGGTGATGATAACAGCGATGGTTGCTGTAATGAGGGCGGGGGTGGCGGCGTAGGAGGTGGTGGTGGTGGTGGTGTGGGGATGATTGCAATGGTGGTAGTGACAGATGTGATAACAGCGGTGGTGGTGGTGGTTGCGGCGGGGATGGACGAGGGGTCTGTGGTGACGGCGGCGACGGCGCATGCGGCGTTGGCAGTGGCGTTGGCGGCGGGGCCTGCGGCGGTGTCGAGAGCCCTCGAGTGCGCTCGCGCGCCCGCAGGTGGGTCCCTGGCCACGCGCCCTCGCGTGCACAATGCGCGCTGCCCTCTGCCCTCTGCCCGCCGCGCACCTCGAGGGCCACTGCGAGCGCGCACCGCCCGCTGCCAAGTGGCCGGCGCGGCGAGGGGGGCTCCTGGGAAACCGGCGGCCTCGATGGGTGCACGGCAGCACGGAACCACGGAGCTGTGAAACACGAGAGGAGCCCCCAACAAACTTCGCCCCTATTTCAGCTAGCGGTTTGCCCATTCATATTGTGTTGTAGTCATCATAATGGAACTATTTCTCTTGTCAACACCTTTTTTGTACAAATTTCATGTATCTGCCAAACCCGGGCTAGTGAATAAGGTATCGAACGAAACTGTTTTGGTGGAGCTTCGAATATACTATATGTAGACTAGTTTAAAACATGATGATTGTTTCATGATCTTCAATTTTTTTTATAAGAAACGCAATCTAATAATAAGTCCTAATGTTCAATTTGGTATAACTCGTAGACTATATGTCCTGGTACGTTAAAAATTGCTTTACATCGCCTTAAATATTTTATAATTTATGGCGATTCAATAACACGGGCCCGTTTTCGTTTATTAATAAATATTTAGCATTATTGGACTGTTGGCTCATGACTTCCGAACTTATATGGTGTAATAGATACTTGAGCGTGTCCTGTGAAAGTTGGGATTTAGTGTGCAGGTATTTTCAAGTTTTTACAATACTTTACATGGAACGGAATGTTCGAACAGGTACACTAACAATTTCAGTGAAAACTATTAGTAATAATGAAATAAAATAAATTGCGGAGGCCAACATTTAATGTGATTCTCGTCGCTAGTTGTTGGTCAGCGTGCTCGCTTTCAACTACGCAGCCCCGTGTACGATTTCCGGTGAGGCAAGATTATGGAGTGCGTTTTCCTTACAATGTCACAGTATATGTTGCTGTGTGATGATGCGAATATTCACTTCTCAGGTTGACAAGACCGGAGTTCGTCGTGGGGATGTCTACGCGCTAACCACACGTACCCACTTAGGCCATGATCGCAAGGCAGGGACGACACCGGTTGGCCTGAGCCCGTTCATATACAACATTTAATGTACTCATGTAATTTCTCTCTACCTCCTTTTTCTATATCTTAATGCTTAGATAATGTAATCGTAATTTACTAGCCAAATGAATAAGACTGATTTATAGGCGTAGTTTAGCGCGGCCGGAGACTTATGGATGTTAGTTTTGTGGGGAGATGATGCTTTCTACGGATGGATGCCATCGTCTGGTCGTTTTCATTAATTCATTATTCTGTGTTTCCGATAGCGACATCTTCTGTGATGATTAGCGCCGTAGGTGTAGTGCATTTTACAGCCCGAATATGGCGGTGTTCGTCCCCCAGAAGAACGCGAGGACACCCGCCGTCCAACACATCAGATTGCAGATATTTAGCTCCAAATATCTCCACCTGGGAAAGGAAATATCGTGGGTAGTGGCCTGTTTGTTAAATTACTGCGCCGGAATTCGCCTGGGTTTGATAGGAGAAAGCACGAAAAATATCTAAAAGACCTGTCGGCCGCTACATGTGCTGAATTCGACTTATGAAGCTATATTATCGACAATTCGGTAGTACCGTCCGTTCTTAGAAGAGGAGCTTAGGACCTCCCGGTCAGAGACGCTCCGGGATCAACAGTTGTTGCCCTTAGCGATTCAGCCAGATACGTCGGCTCATTGCGGACTTTTATATACAATTCCATATTAATGATATTTTTTACACTGTTCTGCACCCGTGGGCGCATTATTGAATACCACTTATAGAATCTTCTCTGCCAGAAGCCGCCTTTTCAGATGGTTGTGCCTTAGACTGATAGGCATTACTGCTACGAAGATGCGCGGGAAATGAATGATACATAGGGGAGGGGTTGTATCGTTAAACCATTCAATTGCAAATTGCGAGTACGGGAAGCAAACCAATCATCTTGAGTACCAACTTTTCACATGACTAGGTTCTTACTTTGTACTGGTATCTTGGAAAAGACTGGTGGCATTTTTAACAGAACAAAATTAAGTCAGTTACTACTATAGTATTCAATTATAGGAAAACTACACCGTTTTAAGTTCATCATGCAAGCGATGTTTTTATAAGGCTATTACAGTAGCTCACTTCAAGATATAACCCCGTAGTTTAACGGCTCTGAAAGTATTCCTCCAACGAAACAAGAACTATGAGTTTACAATATACCAAATGTGTCTAGCAGCAACGTTTCAATTCTGAAGTTCTATGTCAAAAACATGTTTTGCAAGAACATATTTTTACTAAATCGAAAAAAAATCTTTATCAAAAACACATCCGTTTCGGTGTTTTCAACATCTTGTAGAGGGAGATGTGTCACCTGCATAAAAGCGTGTAAATGGCTTTGGCATTATGGCTCGTCCATCGGCGCACGAAAACATCTGAGCCCCAAAAGACGCCGCCCCGGCAGATCCATCCGCAGCCGACTTGTGCGGATGTGCGTTTCTCAGTGTCGCGCTCCTATAAAATGTTTACGAGGCGGCACCGAGTGGCCCTAAGTGGCTGTGAGAATCAGCGAACGGCGCCCGATGCGAACGGGTGAGGGGCGACGGCGGCGCCCCCTCGCCCGGCGGGCGACACTCGGGGGGCGCCCAGCGCCCCCGGCCGCCTCCGGCGCCTACAGGGTTCAATCAGTCTCCCCAGCGCCTCTGACACGCCACTGCGGTCTCATGTCTTCTCCTCCTCCTCCTCCTCCCCCTCCTCATCCTCGTCCCATCGACTCCCCCCCCCGACCCCACGTCCTCACTTCCATGGCCAAGACCCCCCGACCACAATAACCCACGGGCCTCACGCTCCACAACCTCACTACACTCCGACCCGACGTCTCCCTGATGCCCTTTTTTCTATCCTTCCGGTCGCCAGCCTCCTTTCCGCACGGACCCATGACTTGGCTCCCCCGTTCCCCATTGCTTCGCCCCTACCCTCTCTCCAGTCTCACCACTGCCTTGACTTTGCGACATCGGGGCAACAGCTTGATTGGGTCATTCGAGCAATATACACAATATCTCCATACCCGCGTTTTGTCAACCCATGCACTATATGCTTCCTTACGTCTTACACTTTCACCCCAATTTCGTTTCTCATCCCTGTGATCCCTGCTCTCCATCATCTGGCCCGCTGCCCGTTACCGATCCTTGTTCACATCTTCCCTCACTTTCGTTCCTTTCCCCCACTTCCTCGCTGGTATCTCGTCCGTATACCACGCCTGCGTTATTCGACTGGCTGTCGACCCTTCCATCCCTCCCCATCCATTCTTATCTTTCTGCGTCCAGCATCTCTCGTGCCAATCCTTTCCCTCATTTTACTATATTTTCCACCGCTTAATACCTCGGACGATCCTGCCACTCTCAAAGACCCCGATTGCCTTTACTAGGCGTAGCAGACGACATTGCCTTTTCAGCAATAGCTTTACTATCGGTCTACTGACGTTCTTACCCTATCTGCACCGGCAATCCCCATCACCACGGTTCTCATTCCACTGACCTCCCTCGACGGGTCTACTGCCCACTCCGCCCACTTGCCTCCATATAACCACTTCACCGCCCCATTGCCCCCGGCTCGTACCTCGAAACACCCCGTCCACACTTACTTCCCCGCTCACTAACACAATCGCTGTCGCCATCGCCTTCACCCACTGACAGGATGACCATCGTATTCCCGCTTCTATCTCTTCGCATTCTCCACCTGTACACACACACACACACACACCTCGAGAGCTGCCGCCGGTCCGCTCTCCCTACTCGGCCGCCCGCCAGGAGTAGGGTAGGGAGGGGCGGGGTGGTGCAGGGCGGGGGCGAGGGCGAGAGCGAGGGCGAGGGCGAGGGCGAAGGCGAGGGCGAGGGCGAGGGCGGGGGCGGGGGCGGGGGCGAAGGGGGGCGGGGGCGGGGGCGGTGGTGGGAGCGAGGGCGAGGGAGAGGGCGAAGGCCGGACGTCCGTCTGTGAGGGCAGCTGTCTCCCCGCAAGACGCGCCGTCGGCTTTCAGCGGAAAAAAATTGATTTCCATCGCGCGTTTCCGGCGCTCTCCCTCGACCGACCGACCGGCCGGCCGGCCCGCGCGGCGCCACTTAAAAAATTAGCCCGCCCCCGCGCCTCTGTCGGCGCCGCCCCGCCTCCGCCGCCGCAAATGGACCGGGCGCCGCCAGGCGTTATGGTTTATACACCTGGCGCATTATTTTTGGAAAAATACTATCGCGATGCATTTTTAACGGCGCCGCCGGCCCCGACAGCGCTTGAAAGCATCCGCCCCCGCCCCCGCCCCCGTGCGTTGTCACCCCTTCGTTCACTTCTGGAGTGGCGGCGCCGCTTCGTCATCGTTGACAGCTCCTCCCCCCGCAGGCCGCCGGTCGGCTGCCGCGACGCCAACTGTTAGACGGCGGATCGTCGCAAGAGAGCTGGGCGCAAATACTCTTAATTAGTTTTCAAGGGGGACTCTTATAATACATTACTGGCAATTCACGGTGTGTGTAGATTGCACGCAGTCCTAATGCAAGGGTTAAGGAGGAGGAGGGTTAACCAGGTCATTTCTTTATCTGGTTCGTTTTTAATTTATTTGCACGTAGGGTATTTGAAGAAAATTTAAAGTTCTTTTATAATTATTTCTGGATAAACCTGCTTATTCTTTTACAATAGATTTCATTTAAGAATATAATAAAAAATATATTATGTCTAAACCAGAGAGTAAATATATCCGAGGAAAGATATTTCCCTCCCCAAAATTTTCAGAACACCCTTATTCAAGTTCTTTTAATTGACTTGGGACCCTGCAACGGTATTTAATTTAATGAATAATTTAATATTATTATTGATGACCAAAAGTAGTTCCAACAGTTTCCTCGTACTAGTGATCTATTGTTAATTGTTCATGTAAAATCCATATTGTGCATCATCTGAAACTTCATTTGATATCGTAATCTATAAAAATGTGGCAACCCCGAAGACGTGATTTTTTATGATCTATGAGATGTGTGCATAGGAGTTTTTGCTCAAAAAGGTCAATTTTATTTTAAAAAATATTTAAATTGCAAATAACATTGATATCGGCGCCTAGAATAACCTTACATGAACATTGAAATTGTCATTCTGGAGCTAGGTAGCTTAGGCCAGTACTTGTCGAACTGAATACTCCCAAGAAATCATCAAACGCACCTTCAGAAATAACGTGGGTTTAACCAGCGGGTACTACTGTACGTATCCACCAGTTCAAGAGGCTTAGCTGGTTGAGATCCACTGTGACGATGTATCTCATAAATTATGCCCTGTGACGTCCGCGACAAGTCTTCGTGGACAAAGAGTGACGTTCGTGCCGAGATGATAACTATACAAATTCGTTTTAAATGTGTATCTTGTCTTAAATGTGTGTTTTAAATGTGGGCGGCGGCGAACGGTTAGCGTACCGAACTGTTGTACCCAAGTTCGCGGGTTCAAACCCGATCGAAGCCGTGGATTTTTAAGGGCGAAAAAATCCTTCGTACGCCTTCCTTCGGAGGGGAAGTAAAGCCGGCTGTCCCATGTTAGTAGATTTACTTGCATGTAAAAGATCCTCAAGCCTAAATGACGCCTCTGAGCTAAATTCAAATCGCCTGTTTCTCGCCCAAGAAATACCTCCTTTCTCTGCTAGTTGATGAAAGGAGCGTAGCGAAATGCGTGGTCAGACGGAAGAGCGGGCCTGATGGCCCGAGTCTCGCCACGTAAAATAAGGCAAATTCAATTCTATCTATCTATTCGGCATTTTGTGTCGTTCAAGTGATCTGAAGTGTACTTCTCAAGTAATATAAATACATGTAAAGGTATAAAATGTGACATGTTAGCCGCAGAATACTACTGTGGTGAAGGAGAGTTTGTTGAAGCAGACGTGGTGAAAACCTTGAACTCTGTTGATACGTCTGTTGAATATATTCAGAAAAGTCCTGCTGTAGCAGATTATTTTGTTAGGTAGATGGGTGATATTTTTGGTTTAGGAACATTTTAATAAGTTTATGATCATTAGTTCAAGTTGTTTGAACTTAAAATCCAAATAATTTGAAGGCTGGGAGACGCCTCAAGAATTGGAGGAGTGAATTGCATCGACGTCCTAGCAAAACTTAGCAGTTGCTAATAGGAAAATTAATATGAGTGACTCACTGATGGGAAATAAATATCAAAACCTTCCGCTCTTGCGATCATCGAGACCGTCAATGGAGATCGCGTCAATTGGGGATGGAGATGGTAATGTAAACATAAATTAAGTGTGGAGTCTTTGCCAGGGCAAATAATTACAGACGTGAACGGCTTGTAAATATTTAGTATTTATTAGAATAAAAATACTCCGACACCATAATACTATATACAATATTTACAAATAAATTTGAGGAAGGTCGCAGAATGGCGACCGAAACGTCGGCACCTTCGCCATGGACGCGGCGTCACCCGGACAGCCTAGTAAGTACTGACTCCGGCCGCGGAAGCCTACGCTCTCAAATAAATTTGACCGTTACAAGAAGGAACCTTCCCTGGTTACCACCACCGCTGGCCCGATAATTAATTACCATATCCGGTATGATGCACCAGTACCTTACGCGAGCATACCTGCGAGTATGCCGCACCTACCGTCACGACGTAGCACGCCGGCTTCGGTTCCCCGCCTCGGTAGCCTATGCATTACAATGCAACGCCGCGCACAACCCACACGACGCCCTACCGACGCGCCCAAACCTGAAGAATCAGAAGAACAGAAGAAAGTTCTTAAGTCGGAGTCCGCTTATATACCCTCTGGGCAGGCTGACGGAACCGCGTCACCCGCAGTGTCCGCCGACGCGTTTCCGCCGGCTTTGGGGTTTCCACGTTACCACCCACGACACGGCACCCCCTCTCTCTCGCTCCCCAGCCTTTGTGCAGCCCAGCGTCTCTTCCGCCAGCGCTGTCCACATGGCTGATATTTGGCACGTTTGTACTGGCGACAGATATGACGCCACATACGGATCATTTTTAACTTTACTATATAACTTACCAACGTAAGTTACTAAACTTGAAGACCAACGTAGTGAAACGAGAGAAATCGTCAAAATTCCAATTGATGCATTGAATTGGTATTAGTGTATTGAAATACGTGTTTATTATTTATCATTAAATCAATTACTACTAATTTAGCATAATACTAAATTGTAAGGAAACGTAAATATTATTTTTTTCGGAATCTATACCGGGAGAGATGGCTCAGGGCATCAACTAAGAGGAATTCTAGAAGCCGGCTTTTCGGTAGTTTTCCGTGGTTTCTCCGATCAACACCAGGCGAATGCCGCCGCAGTACCCTAACAAATGGGCCACGAACCGCGCCCTATCTTTTCTAACTCCTCCTTGTCCTGTCCTCACCCCTTACACACTAACATGCACTACACTACTACACATGCCGGGAGACCGTTCGCGAGCTTTGAGTTTGGGGCGGTGCCCCCTAGTGAGAGATACCTGTTTGGGGAAAACCCCGCTAGCCGACGATAGGTCGGCGCCGGATCTCGACATGCAACGGGGGAAGACCACCGCCGGCCCCCGCGCAAAAACATGCACTACACTTATTGGGAACAATGACCTTAGGAGTTGAAGCGCCCGAAACACTAAAAATCACGTAATTTTTAATTTCGTGTGCTAGAAACAAATAACAAAGATCCTATGTCAAGTGAGATTTGTCAAGGTGTCAGTAGACCTTCAAGAAAAATGCAAAAATTATGAAACGGTTTCAAATTTTTTAAAAAAATTCAAATATGTAATTGTATTATTTTGCCTATTCTCATACTGCTACTACCAACTGAATTCTCAAACTCAGTGTCTCACTCACTTAGGAGACAGCTGATGTAATGCCACAGCAAGGCTTCAAAGAAGAAGGCTCTCACCATTAAATATTTGCAAAACATAAGTTGCGTGATGGAATAACTTTTTTTGGTAATCTTGATGAGTTTAAGGTTTTCTCGCACAAGTTAGGGGTTTGTTGAACAATTTCGAGGATATGCAAAACGATATCTGGGTTTTCTCGTGCAAGTTCTGGGTATTGTATTACTACTATGATGTTTTTCTGGAACGAGTTGGAAAATCGTCGAAAGAATATGGAGTTTTGTGAAACGAGATCGTGATTTTGCAGAAAGAGTTCGGGGTTTGGTCGAACAAGTTCTGGGTTTTGTGGATCGTGTTCGGGATTTTGTCGTACAACTTCGCAGTTTTAGAGCGAGCTCGAGGTTTTGTCCAAAGAGATCGAGTTTTTGTTGTACAAGTCTGTGTTTTATCGTACGGGTCGGGATTTTGTCATTCAATCGCTTTCAACTCTTCTTAAGAAACCTCATATCCAAGATTCAAGCACGCGTAAAGATTAGTAACTTTTTAATTGTTTTACACAGATGTTAGTTTCTCTTGTTTGCAGTGAAGAATAGTGATATATCATACAGCGACCTCTTCAATGCGAATTTCTTCATAATAGTTAATTGAATAAAAATATTTAATATAGTACAAAATTTTATAATTCCTTTTGTCAAAATCTGTATTTTTAATTACTTTTAGGTATGGACAGAATAGCATATCAATTTCACAATGATGCCTGTGGTGCTGAGTGTAATGAAATTTCTAATATTTGAGTTCCTAAAAGATCAAGACGTGGTGCGGTGTCCAACATGAATGTTCATTATAAACCGTCCTCTATTGCTTCCTTCATGTCGGACGAGCATTAAAGGACCAGTGAAATGGCGTTTGCCTCTTTGGCAGCCCGACGAATGAGAAGTGTGAGAGGGTGCCACAGGGGATGCAGCTGCAGGCGGCCTCTTTGGGCTTTGGGCTTCAGACGACGCCGCCACCGCCACCCACGCCTGCCACGCGTCCTTCAGCGTTGCGATCGCGCCCTACCACCCCCCGGCCCCACCCTGGACCTCCCCGACCACTCCGGCCGATACTAACCACCCACTTCTCCGACCACACGGAACCTCCTCCGTCCACTCCAGGTTTTTCTCGGCCATTCCCAATCACATCCAACATCTCATTGCATGGATTTCTCAACACCATGTCCCATCTCAACCACTCACGACATTCCTCGACCACCCCAAACTTTCATGCCCATCGCCGACTGCCTCTGACCACTCTCGCTCACTCAGATCTTTTCCTCAGGTCCTCCAAATTAACTCGCCGTCAGCCATACCACTGTGCTACAGAAGCGCTGTGTAATTCGAGCTCAGGCCGACGCTTAAAAATGTAATTGTCTCAACCCAATACGTCCAATATGCAATTTTTGCGATTTTTAATTTTACACAGAGTTTGCCGCAAACGGGATTAGTACCACTATTTTTTATCGAGACATACATGGAGAAATTTTAAAGAAAAAATTTGGAGTGTGTTTTGTGATTTTTTTACAAATTGCACAATTAAACACAAATTACATAGTCTTGAATAAGAAATGAAAAATTATCTTTTTCAAGATTGAAGTTGTAGGAATACTCCTCCCAAAAATTGCATTTTTTAAAAATTTTTGAAAAATCTGGGATTCTAACGAACACGAAAACTGTACCATTCTCTTAACCGTTCTTGGCGCTATCCGAGGTCAAAGTTTAATAACAAACATGTCGTGCAATTTTTGAGATATTTTTTTAATGTCGTGGAAACTTCATGTAAAGTAGTCTCAAAAATAAAAAGATCCGTTTGAAACTCCGAAAGACGTGAGTTCTATCAGATTGACAGAGAAATCTCATTTTGGAGAAAAAACACTGAATGGTTGAGGCATAACCGTTCTCTAGAGACGGACAGAGACGAACAAACGTTTTGCCGACAACCCATTTTTCAGTATTAAGGAAACACAAAACATGAATTCTATCTATAATATGTGTTAGAGGAAATATTTTACTACATGGTGGACTTTATAGAATATATTGTTTTCATATATAGGATAGAATCTACATAGTTTTACAACTCGGTAGATTGCAGAAAATAGGGACATGTCTCAATTCATGAGCAGACCGAAAAAAGCAACAGGATTTATTCCCTTTTTTGTCGCCAGGGTCCGCCAATAAGAGTTTTTCTGTCGAAAATTCGCCTTTTTCTGGCGCAGGATTACATAACTTTATCTTCTTACGTTTTGTGAGAAAGTGAAAGTCAGTAAATGACAAATGGTCAACAAGACGTATTTCACCTCTACTCGTACCCGTAATCAAATAGACATCTGTTCACTACGATGTACCGCATAGAAAACTACTTTCAAGGAGTGATTTTTCTCTTGAGATGAAAGGCAAGCACTATTCTCTCCGGGCTCTTTATGCATCAGAAATGGTTTCTCCGAGCGTGGCTTCATGGGGCAACGGTGAAATGATGCCACGCGGCGCCCTGTGCATTCAATTACGCAATGCTTGAAAAGCGTCAACTGTCACCGAAACGGAACGCGTGACAACTCATTGAACGACGAAGGGGAAGTAACTCGGCGACAGCCGATTATTATGGATTGGGTATAGCTGACATTCAAAAATGTCTAACATGAGCAAGGGGAAATATTTTTGACACAGGGGAAAGTATATATAAAATAAAGCGTAATTTACCATACGAATTCCTGAAGGAAGTTATTTGCTGCTCAAATACTTCCGAGAGAAACAATGATATTCGTTTAATGAAGTGTGAGAGTCTCAAACCTTTCACGAATATTTGATATTTGTAACAGATATTTGTCATCATTGCAAGTGGATGGGCGCCTTAAAATTATCTGCAAATTACTGTGGGTTTGAGAATGAACCACACTACCTCCATACTTCTGGTCTACGAATCTTTTGTAATTTTCTTGTAATCGTGACCACATTGCGAGTATACCAGCACTAGTATTCTAGTAACTTTTGATGTGAAAAATTGCGCTAGTAAGAAATGCACCAAAATTCAAGGATACAAATCAAATTCGGCGTGGTATGTCGTAAAATAAGTTTTATCTTTGCGTTTTTACGTGATACAAAAGTTAGTTTTCAACTCTAGAAATGAATATTACGTTTCGATAGCGAGAATGTTTCAATAATTATACTACGTTTTAAGCGAAATGCTCTTATTATTATTATACAAATTAATGTATTGACATTTCAGCTACCCTTTCATCTCAGTTCTGCAAACCTTTCTTTAACAAATTTCGAAAGCGATCGAACAATCTGGAGAATGATTGGAAATTTAAAATTTACTCTATATATTGGATATTAACAGTACACGGATATATAATATAAACAGTCAGGTTGTTGTGAGCATTATTAAAAATAGAGTAACGTATTTATTCCTTCGGTTTCGTAATATTTATATCAATCAATCACACAGCAACCCCTAACCACGAAACCTAAACTTAGCGTTGGTACTTTGGGACAACCAATTTCTTGCACCGACGTTTCTCGCCTTTTAGTTCGAAGAATTCTTGGGATAAGTCAACAACAGGCCTCTCGTTTCAATGTTCCGCCTGAAATCTGGAATCTCGTCGCATGTCGAAAATGTATTTTCTTTTGAGAAACCCAATTTTGGGAGTAAAAACGGTCCAACGCCTACAAGCAAACTCATGAACCTCTAACAATCTTCTGCTGCTCCAGCGAATGTCACTGACCCCGACTTTTCATCCATTTCTCGAGACTTCTGTGCATTAGCGGGGAGCCAGGCGGCGCTACGGGGCGCGGCACGGCGTGGCAGGACGGGAGGGGACGGGGCGGGGCGGGGCGGGCTGGCTCTCTTTCTGGCCGCCATCCCAGGGCGGGGCGGGGCGGAGTGGGGCGGGGCGCCTCCCCTCTATGCCGCCACATTCCTTCCAGGCCGTCGCCGCCGCCCGCCCCCGCCGCCGCCGCCGCATACGTTCCACGCCGAGTGCACTAAAACGGCGGCGTTGCTTGTGTATGTTTGTGACACGACGCGTCCCCATCAATCTCATCTACAACTTCAACATTCCCACCGCGTGGGTGGGAGGCGGGGCGGGGCGGGGAGGGAGAGAGAGAGGGGGGGATGGAGGCGCGCGTGTGCGTGCGATGATTAACGGCAGGCACGCGTGAAGCGCCGTGCGGAATTCGCCAGCCGTGTGTGCAAATCGCGACAGTGGCGCAACGGCTAATGACAGCTGATTGAGCACTCCACTTCATTACTCCGCTTGCCCGCGCACGTGAATGCCTGGCGAGAACAACGCGATGGGAAATCCTATTTATGCCACTGGTACAGCGTTATGATGCTGGAATAACTTATTCTCTGGTGATTTAGATCAAGAATCCCTGCGATTTGTGAATCAGAAAGAATTTACAATAAATAAATCTGGTTTGGTTGTGAAGTTTCTTCGCAAATCTACTGCAATTGTGATACTTTGCCCAGATGAAGAGCTTTGATTTACTAACGGCATTTAATATTTCATGAAATAATATCATCACGTGGATATAAAAGAAAATATTTATATTTTCAACATTGTTCCCTTAATATACGAGTACAACAATGTGGAGCAATTTTCTTTGGAATATGAATGTTCTAGTTTCTATTACTCATCTGATTAATACACAAGTTTGAATTTTCTATTGGAAGGGCGGAGATACGATTCGTAGGTATCTACTAATTCAGACCGATAATATATAATTATTATAAAGTTCTTCTCATTCTCATAGTTCACATTCAGAAATATCCTCGAACTTACTCAACATGTTCAATGGGTACTGTATGAATTGATACTGAATGTATTCCTAATGTTGCTGTTGTTTCGTTATGTGGAATTTATTACCATCTTCGGATAAATCATATAATTTGAAACAACACATTTGTGATTTAGAAACTCTTGCATTTGACTCTCGAGCCTTCATTGCTCTTGAGCATTTTCATGGGTTGAACCCGAATTAAATAATTAATTTCGGTAGGTTTTGTACAAACGTTTTGGTCCTAAATTTTAACTCTGCGATTTATGGTTTCCGATCTCTGGATTTAAATAACCCCTGGTTTGATTTCAAGGAGCCTATTTCAATCTCATCCACACAACACCAAACGATAACAAAAAGATAATTGGATCACCAAAAAACTAAAATTACCACGTATTCCAATATACTCAAATAATTTCAGCCCTTAAATCTTAACGTAATGGAAAGTTAGTTTTCAGCTTTCAATGTTAATTTTTGCTATCGAGAATATGTTATTCTCATTCGCCTTACGAAAATTGTAAGAAAATTTATACATCTAGATCCATTGAACACTGAGACCAATATTCTCCTTTTTTATTAAATTACTGATAGTTCCACTTCAAGTAATTTGTTTCAAATGTTTCTACTCGTTCTGTTTTTAATACGGAATATTTTAGCGTTCTAGCCGTTGCCTCCATTCATCGTTCATAGGGAGTATTATCATTCCTCCCTAAGCTTATGGAAACCGCTTTCTTTATCACTTCTTTATCACACAGGACGGCTTACCGTTTGAAAAGGAAATGGACAGATGTGATGAAATGTTCGTCATTGAGCGGGAATATATTGCTTATTATGATACCAGTATCTAATCCTTAAGGGTGTCCCTGGAACTTAGGGAACGATTTTGATGGGTAGATGATTATCAAGATGAAAACGATGAAAGGATTGGCAAGAGAACCGTGAGAACCTCGAGGAAACGTACCTCTTAACGAGTCATAAATCATAAATCCGCCGCATCATAAATCCCACTTGGATCGAGCTGGATTTGAATTCCGGCCCATAGGTGGAAGGCGAGCAGTCTGTCTTCTGGGCTCCTATTCTTAACATTGCTCGCGACATCTCGCATTCGTGGTGTCTCAAACTGTCCAATTGTAAAGACCACGGGGAGACCTTATTCTTTGAGCTCTGAACTGAACTTCGAAGCCGAAGTTTCCAACTCATGCACGTTAAATAAAGTATGAATGATTTGTGAAAGGAAAGACACACGCACTCATGTTTATCAGGACTTCGTAAAATACACTTACAACAAATTAGGGACGCCATAGTGCACCTCCACTAAGTTTGTATCCTAAAATGTTAGCTAGCATTAAGTAAGTTTTAGTTAGTAATTATAATAAATGCCCTCCCTGTAGTTACGTAAGTTGCAAGACAGCAACATAAGCGTCGACGGAGACCGTATCTCTCGTCAGCTGCACGCCTAACATGAATACTATGGTGGAGGGAGGGGGAGGGGGCGGGCAACTTCGCACGGCCGGCTGCCAGGCAGGGCTGTCTTTTGGTCGGGGGGGGGCGCGGCCACTTCACCTCCGCTTCGCCTCCGCTTCGCCGCGCAGCGCGTCCGAGACGCCCGGTAGCGGCTGAGTGAAGTGGAGCGCGAGGTCGGGCTGGGAAAGGCGCGTTGTCCCCGCGCCGCCTCGCCGCTGATGCCCGGCGACGGCCCGCGCCGCGAAAAGGCGCTGCTGGGGGCGGGGGGGCGGGGGGGCCGCGCGGCTGCGTGGGAGCTTTCGCGCGCGGCCGTTCGGTTCAAATCGAGACGCCCCGACCCGGGAAGGTGTTTCACGCGCTTCTAGGGCGGCGAAAGAGATCGACCCATCATCACACGCAGCTCAGGCTGAAGACTGGCTTTGCAAGGGCTTGTAATATCAAGATCTAGCATCAATGCATTACTAACTTTAAGAGATTCAATGGTCAGTGCCGTGGCGAACAGTGTGTAGTGTAGTGAAGTGCGAATGAATTGGAAGAATGAATGGTTATGTATATAATGAAACAAATATGAATGATGTGCGAATGGAGAGAGAGAGAGAGAGAGAGAGAGAGAGAGAGAGAGAGAGAGAGAGAGAGAGAGAGAGAGAGAGAGATGAAAATAAATAAATAATCTCACACATGTATAATGATAACATTTTTTTAGTAATTAATGAAAACCCATCTTAGTGGAAGTTAGGAATGTCAAAGTGCAAATAATTTAACTTTAGGTATAGAATATTAAAATTACCTGTAAGACAAAGCCCCTCCTCTGCCTGCTTAAGCCGCATGGCAGCGGCCTAATGTACAAATAAAAAGTAAATAAATTCCCCTTCTCCCCAGGGTTACTGTGGAGGGGACAAAGGACAGAGATTCAATACGGAACAAAAGTAATATAGGGCTCATAATTGCAATAAAATAATGTGTGATGCAACTATAATTTCATTAAGATTATTTCACGCAAATATACTTGATGTACAAAATGTAATTGAAAATATTGAAACATTTTGAAAAGTTATACTGTTGAAGTGTAATATGATTGCTTTTTTGAATTATTAGTTCAATTAATATTTAATTCAAACGCAATTCGCAAGTTCAATTGTTATACTTTGACTTCCATCACATTTCATGAAATGTATACATGAAAAGTGGATATCTCCTGCGGTCTTTACACAATGAGTTTTCAAGTCGTAAACCAATCTAATAGCATATGTAGAATTAATATGGTTCGATACCAACCGCTGGATATTAACGTGTTATCTCAACGCATTCCGACTCCGTGCCCTCCAAAACATTGTTGGATTTTTGTTGTTGTTGTTGTTGTTGTTGTTGTTGTTGTGAAGAGCTTGTTTAAAATGCTATGAACTTTGGCTAACGATACGATAATAACGGACGTTAACAGGTTCTTTTTCAGTTCTAAATAACTGTATGGATTCATAGTATGAGAATTCTTTTTACCCTTAATTACACGTATCATAATAATTATGTACGCCAGTAGTGTAGTAAGAAGTAAGAAATATAAATTACAATATGAGATTGAAGAATTCTCAAATAAAGCCGCTTGGCAGATTTTCATTATGCCGAGAAAATATGTTGTGTTGTAAAAAGGTATTTTGATACGAATATGCGTTTACATGAATCCAGCTTCCGGAGAATTTGGTACAGTGAGTAATTTATTTAATAAATTTAGAGTATGCGTAATCTGTTTAATAAATTTAAGCTCACAGAACTTGATGAATATGTAATGACTTGACAGGCAATATGAATCTGTAAGGAGTAACAGGGCTGTAACAGTGGCTTCCAATTCATTGAAACGTTGACTGTTACATTTGTCATACCAAAGGTCGTTAAAAAGCGTTTTTGTAATGTCATCGTGTTTGCTTTAAAAGGAAAGACAAAATGGAAAACTTAGAGATAGACGAGGTATTGCATTTTCACATTCAGTATCAGACATATGCGTCATTGATTACGACGTACATTTTTTTGCATATTCTAATCTCTGTATCAAGTAGATTCCTTGAGTGAGGTATCGCAGGGAACTTGGCAATCTTCATAATATTTTGCCTGCCAGATGAGATCATTCCTCTATTTTTCACGTTTTTAAAATAATACTTCTGATTATTTTAAGAAAAACTCTTTGGAGAAATACAATTTTCATGTATATTTCCCCAAATATGAGCAATTTAAGGAAAGTCGGACCACACGCACTACACCTGAAAAGTGATCTGGATATTTTGAACGGTAATAAAAATATAATACTTTCATTTATATTCGTTTGTCTTTTTTATCTTCGGTTTAATTCGCTTTTATTGTTTTACGGCCAGAAGCCAGTAATTTAAGGCCAATAATTGAATACCAACACCAAGAATTATGCAAATAAGTAACTCTGAGAACTGATACATCTGTTGCAACTACGCCTGCGTTGCTGTTTGAGCAACTGCACTCCATGTGTTTCAGTTTATAATCCTTTGGATTGCATACAAGGGCTGCTTCACAAAGAGGTAAATTGTAAATTAAGAAAATTTAAGTCAGAGAAAAAAGTGCGAAAGAAAATTGAATGCACCTCAGTCCGGAATTGACCTTATCGAGCTCGAAATATTACCAAACCCGCTCTAAAAGGTATGATTTATACCGCTTTGATACATAAACTACTATTTATGTGAAATAATTATATGCATCGTCATTGCCAACAATATTATTTATTAAAATAGCAGATAGCTAAAATAGCGTTACGAAACGTAGTCGTTTTTGTGGCTTCCATACGGCAGAAAACTGATGACGATGGCTAAGCCATCAAAAGCTACTATTTTAATAAATAATATTGTTGGCAATGACGACGCATATAATTATTTCATTGGAAATGCCAACGAAAACTCACCACAATACCTATACTATTTATGTACTAACACACTATCTGAACTTTTGTATTATAATTTTGTTTAATGTATTTATTATTATATTTATCACAAAACAAACCGAGATATTTGTACTTCTTTGCCAGTGCGCCTTGAACACCGAGGAAATACAGTACATTTCTTCTGTTTCTTGGCTTTCAGAATGAAGCGACGAACAAAGAAGTGAGAAATAATTTTTCCTACTGCAAACACTTCCTGGTCTGCAGATTGTTTCTGAAAATATACCTGTCATGCTGACATCTACCTGCGCCGCATTGCCGTTGTAAAGACCCTTGTAATCCGACGTCCGTTTCAGGAAGTTCCATAGAGTACTATTTCCGTTCATTTCGGCACTTTACTCATCGAACAATAGAAAGTAACATTTCCATCAGTTTTCAGGAAGAGGAAAAATGGGAAATGCGAGTGGCCGAGAGTCGTTTCCGCTCATTTTCGTTTCTTCCATATTTTTAGTTTTAGGAAACGTGCGATTTTGTAAATTTAAATAATTCTCACGCCACGGCGCTTATCAGCGGAAACGTGGGAAATCTTTCAAGCGTTATGGTAAAAATTGTGACTTGTTGAGATACAAGCAAGACAAGAGAAGTCTGAAAATAATGATTGAAGTAAGTATGAGAGAATATAAGTAAATAAAAAACAAGTTCATTTACCATAAAAAATGAAATATTCATCACTTAAAATGGTAAACAATCATTCAGGAAAATAGATATGCAAACTGAAATAGTTACTTTTATATTAAATGTGCTGAAATAATTTTTTTTTCATTATCAAGATTGACACGTTGGAGATCAAAATTTGGAAGATCGAAGCAAAGAACAATCGAGATGGATGAGAGAATATAGAAGAAACGTTAATTTTATACAAATTTTTTTTGCGATCG
This sequence comes from Gryllus longicercus, assembly GCA_038098605.1. NCBI lineage: Eukaryota > Metazoa > Arthropoda > Insecta > Orthoptera > Gryllidae > Gryllus > Gryllus longicercus. Next base: position 507,465 of record JAZDUA010000631.1, on the reverse strand, counting down.
AAAAAAGTCCTTAATTTACGAATTTGCTTAACTTGTTATCTCTTTAGTCTTCAAGGCTTCATTGAAACACTGTTCATATTTGTTCTCAAAAACATGGGAGGGTAGACGATATGTAGAATCATCGCAAGTAAATTGACCATGTATGGTGAGGACGGGTAACGACTACAAACGAGGAGAATGAAAGGGGAGGACGAAAGGGGAGGACGAAAGGGGAGAACGAAAGGGGAGAACGAAAGGGGAGAACGAAAGGGGAGGACGAATGAGGAAGTTGGGCAATTTCATTATGTACAAAGAGCACATTTACTGCAAATGTATGTAGCAGTTTCACTCACATTGTAGCCCTACTATCGAGTACAGTGGAAAATTGGGGTTATTATTATTATTATTATTATTATTATTATTATTATTATTATTATTATTATTATTATTATTATTACTATTATTATTAGTATTAGTAAAATATCTCATTAAATTTAAATACAGTTAGTTATTAAAATATATTTCTGTTTCCATTTTCTCTAATCGTAAGAATCTTTAAATTTAATGGGAAATTTAATGTTATAATAATAAGATAATTTTTGACACTACTAACAAACAATCAGAAAATTGGAGTACCAATGATCGGTTCAATGCTTGAATTTTTCGTCGTCGGTTCGCCATAAATGTTAATAAAGATTTGATTATTTCCCTTCAACGACCCTTACATGTAAATAAAAAATATACAATTCAACTATTGTTTGTATATTAGTATAAAAATTTCGAATACACAATCTTGAATTTTCATCAGTTCTATATATTTGTTGTTATACATAACACTTATATTTACGACCAATACCTTGCAAATTCCCTTTCTCCTTTTTCGGGGTTAATTTGAAGAAATTGTATGTGTTAAGTGTCAAAGTATCTTTCAGGAAACCGTTCAAAACCCGTTATTTGAATGCAATAAGAAGACGTCTCTTGTTGAGAATTGGGGAATCTTTGTGTAGGGAATTAACCGGTTATTTTTCCCATTATCCAACTTTGGTGGATATAGTGAGAAGTTAAGTAAAAGTTTCGAAGCACACTACGGACGTTAGCAGAATGAAATTGACATTATCCAACCGGAAGTGTTTAGGATATGTGAAGTACGTTTCGGCGACGACACAGAGCAAATACGTGAGAAACTGGAATCAGACGACTGATTAATTTATGAGAGACAAAGTGGGTAGTTCCGAGTTCCAATATGCCAATTAAATTTTTTTATTTTCACATTACCTCTAACCCAAGATCAGTTCACGCATCGGTTCCCATTTCCCATATCATGACGATGTTCCCGACCTCCAGACTTTCCCATTTTCTGAAAATAATTTTCATTTCTGGCACCGCATAATTTTCAAGGAACTTTTACGCCAAAATACTTTTTGCGATCGCATAACACGTCTGATACTAGGACAATAACCCATCTGTCCTCAGCGCCTGTTATCAATGCCAACATTTGGGAGATGACGCCTGAAATGATGCGTTCATTGTCATTCATGCAGCTTTATATACACCATCTGGCAAATGTGCGATTTAATCTGGCATTCCTAACAGTATCCATAATTCGCCAATACCCATAAATAACGTAATCAAAATTGTTATTCAAGAAAAAGGTGAATGTAAATTTACTCCAAATAAACTTTAATTTGCATTGTCTCTCAGGGTGTTCTATTGTAAGAACGATTTGGCTGCACCAGATTTGCAATCGACACAAGCTATGTTTGCAAGATTCGTTTTTATTTACTTATTTTTGGAAAGTCGAAAAACAGTTAAAACGTGCTAAGTAGAAGTGCAATCTGTATACATTTTCTTAGGCTCTAATATCACTTCTCCAGCTCTCATAGGATATTAAGTTGAATTTTATATAGTTAGCAACGGGGGGTTATGTGAACATTCGATGACAAGACATATTCCCTTCCATGAAATGAAAAGTATATTGCAACGGCAAATGAGCTACAGACTTTGGTTATTTTCCCTTATTGTGTCTCACATGAAGGAATCCACTTACTACTACGGGAAAATTAAGGACAATTGTTTCAATATCTATATTTCCTATCCACTATCACTTAAGGGAGCCCAATAACACCTGCGCAAATAGTCCATCTATTTTTATAACCGGAAGCAAAACAAGGAGTCATCATCGGTGCGGTCGAGATCGTTAAGGCGGTAGTGTCGTAGCGAACTCGGACCGAAGGATCGCGGGTTTGAGCCCCGCCTCGGATATGTTTGTATTTGTGTTTGTCCTTTTACCCCTATTATCATCACCACATCATGTTATTTTCACTCTTCACAGTTAACAAACCGTTAAATGTAATAGTGATCGCTAATGACCTAGATGTTAATGCAACCTGAAATAACAACAAAAGAGGATACATCTCAGAATTTTCTGAATGGGTGAAGGAAAACTGGACGAAACACCTCATCGCGATGGAGGTCTCTGTTCTTTTCCGCAAGATTCCAGATTCCAAGACTCCCACCAGAAAACCTGTGTTAAAATCTGCCGTGAATTCGACAGTGAATCCAAAAGAGGGTGGACGCAGCCCTTTATGCCCGTCGCTACGGATGGTTAGATAGAAACGATCAAAGTGTTCGTGACGAACACCTCCAACAGATCGTTAGCGCCGGCGGACACGGAATGCACAGACTCGCCGAGAGAGCGCGTCCGGCGCGCAGGGCGGAGCGTGGAGCACGCGCAGCCATCACCGGAGGGGGGGGCGAGGGCAAGGGCAGGGGCCGCGATGATGCGCTTAGGGCGAAGGGCGATGGGCAGGTAGCGGCGGGGCGCGCAGCTGCGGGCGCGGACCCGCGTGACAGGATTAGCCCGGCGCCCCCGTGGCGGCGGCAGCGGTGGCCCTCCGGCTAATGGCAACCCGCCGGCGCTTTGAGGTGTCGCCGCGGCCCTCACGCCCCCGAAAAGCGAAAAGCGCAACGCCTCCGCCCCGCTTTGCCCGCGCCGCTCCGCCACTTCCCAGCCCCGCTCCGGCGCGCCTCAACCCCCATTCTACCGAATTTCCGCTCGGATCCCCTCATTTCTTCACACCGGCCCGCTGTACCTTCACCAGTACTCCAGTCTGTGACATTACTTCTCCGCCCACTCGGTTCCGTTTTAATAATTATTCGCCTCGTTATTCCAAATTTCCGCACAACTCCCCCCATTTCTCTGCCGCGCTCCACTATTGCTTTGTCCCACTCCACTAGTTCGGTTTGTTCTCCGCTCCGCTCGCCCCGCCTTGCCCGCGCCGCACCGCCACTTCTCAGCCCCGCTCTACCGAATTTCCGCTCGGATCCCCTCATTTCTTCACATCGGTCCGCTATATCTTCTCCGACCTTTTCCAGTACTTCAGTCTGTGACATTACTTCTCCGCCCACTCAGGTAATTCTGGGTTCCGTTTTAATAATTATTCGCCTCGGTATTGCAAATTTCCTGACAGCTCCCCCCGTTCTCTCTGCCGCGCTCCACTACATCTGTGTCCCACTCCTCTAGTTCTCCAGTCTGTGCCGTAACTTTTGCCCCCCTCCCCTCTGTTAATTTTTTTTTCACAGCCGTCTCACTTCTCCGCCCCATCTTCACCATTTCTCTCCGCTAAGGTAATTCTCCGTACTACTTTAAAAAGTCTCCGCCAGGCTCTGCCAAATTTCCGTACAGCTCTCGCAATTTCTGCTTCCCACTCCCCTGCATCGGCATCCCGCTTCGCCAGTTCTCCATTGTGCGCCGTCACTTCTTCGCCCCGTTCTATCAAACCGGGCGTCTTCTCTTCTCTCTCAGACGTCCCACTCCTCAGGCCTGTCTTCGCCACTCTTCTCCGCTAAAACAACTGTCCGTTTTAACAATTGTCCTCCCATTCTGCCTAATTTCCAAACAGCTCCCCTATTTTCTTCCCGTCTCTGTCACATCTTTGCTCCGCTCCGTCAGTTCTCCGGCCTGTGCCATTAGTTATCGGTCCCGTTCACCTTCTTCTTCTTCCCTACTCGCAGCTACTTCCCGTTTCCCCATTTCTCCGTCATGCAATCACTTCTCCGCCCTGCTCCACCTCATCTCTGCCACTTTTCCGTCCCTCTGCGAAACCTCTGAGCTTCTTCGCCACTATTTTCTGAGCTCTACTGTTTCGCCGCGACTGTCCTGATCAACTCCGTCACTGCCGTGGTTTGAGCTGTCACTCCAAATCCCGACCAGCCAATGTTCCTCTTCATGAAGATCCTATGTGACGCTTCAAGTCTTCGCCCCTTTGCAGCATTATCCTGTTTCTCGCCGGCTTCTTTCCCACCCACCACAGTTCTGCTTTGCACCGCACCTTTCATTTGCGAATTTTCCCGGTTTATTATCATCCGCGGGTTAGTTCTTCTGCAGTCCGGCGCCGCCAGACCCACTCTCACTTACCTGCGCCTGATAGAGGGCTTCCGGCCCGCACGGGCGTCGCGCCGTCGCGTCGCCTCCGCTCCCACCCCCCGCGCTACCGCTACCTCATCTCCGGTTCTGCCATCCCTTCTACCTTCGGCACCCGCGGCACCGACGTCCTACCACCCCGCCGCCCCCGCCGCCCCCGCCGCCCCCGCCGCCCCCGCCGCCCCTCCGCCCCGCCACCCTCTCGCCCCGACGCCATACGCCCCCACTGCCTCGCTCTCAGCCTCCACCCTAGCCACGCCACCCCCATCACCGCTGCCCCCCGCCCCTTAGCCGCGTAGCCCACCATCCCTCGCCCCACCATCCCGTCATTCCCGTCCCCACTGCCCCGCCACCGTCACTCTACCGTTCTCGTCCCCACTTCATCGCTCCAACCATCCCTTCGTCGCCTCGCCACCCTGCCGTCCCCATCGCCTCCTCTCTGCCATTCCTGCCGCCACCCCGCCGTTCAATCCGCTGCCCTGCCCTCCCCGCCTCCGCCGCCACCGTCGCCGCCGCGGGCGCCGGCGCCCACATGCGACAGCGACGGCCCTTCGGCGACGTGTGAACAGGCGGCGGCGCCCTCCGGCGCAGCGGTTCCCACGGCCGAACCCCCACACGCATCCACTCGCCTCCACACCCCTCCACACGCCTCCACTCCGCCCGCGGCGCGGCGCGGCGCGACCCGGCGCCGCGTTCCACACAAGATGCATTTAGATGCGCTCCGAGCGGATGGGCCGCAGGCTGCCCGTCGCAACGCGGCCCCGCCGCGGTATTTCACTTCTCAAGAGCGCAGCTCCACCAGGCGACAGGACTACGGGAAACGCTTCATTGCTCGCTCCACTACGGGGGTGGATCCAGGCACACATTTTGGGAGGGGAATTCAAAATGTTTTGGGGGAATGTGTTATATTACCGATATTGTAAAATGTCTCAGGCTACACTCAGTTCATGCTTTGATTCGATTTTATTGTTCTAATGATTATCCGAAAATGTTTTTGCTTGAAAGTTTCGGGACAATTTAAAATTAGTAGTTACTGAAAAAATTTAAGGGAGGGGGGTATTTTCGTAATTTTCTTCCCCGTGGATCCGCGCCTGTCTACTACCATAAACATGTGGTCGTGCTGCAAGGTTCAGTGCAGATATAGCAATGATTTCTTTTGTTTATAAAATAAACGTACAAAGAAATATTTGTTACATGAATGCGTATGAATAAACCTATCGAAGAGTGTGTTTTATTTAGGGTTGGAAAACAATTTGTTGAAAGTAATGTTCTCGAAAACTATTGTTTAAAAGTTTTGCAATACAACATACTTTCGTAAAAAAAAACTTCATGACAGGAAAAAATAATGCTGATCTGAAGGTGGGAACTCAGTTTTGAGGGTTCAGTGAATTATCCGAGAAGTTTCAGTGAAGATTTGGTTTAAAAAATCATAGAATATGTTTTCATTCTCATTGGAAACTGGAATATTATTTTCGGGCACTGCAATAAAAAATAATCAAATAGCAAACATTTTAGCCTTTCAATATGTTATTTAAATTAACTAAACGAAGTAAAAATTTCAATATAATTATAGAACCCAGAAGTTCAGGCACTAATTTTACCTAAAATAGGCAGGCAAAAGAACATTTATTTTTACTAAAATAGGCATGCAAGAAGGCCATTATTCTGCCTAAAGTGGGATTGCGAAAGGGCATTTAATACTTGAAAAACCATTTTAAAGGAATTCTTGTAGAGAAGTATTAATTAAAATAATTCACGTTTTATTATACTAAATCTAAAATTTATATTAGCACTAACGAGGAAAGAAATGATCATTTCTTTATAATCTGGATCGTGACCACTAGGCATGATAACTATGAATTTCTTTTATTTCCCATGCTGTCTCTACGATATTAATAGTAGTATCCACATGAAATGAGAATAAGTTATTTACATTACATGTAATATATAATATAAATACTGTGATACCCTAGATATTTCAAATATTTTTGACGTTATATAATCCAGATGACATTTCTTTAGCAATATTTGGAGTCAGAATTAAAAGCAGGACAAGACCTTTTGCTTTGTCCACAAACAACATGTTAGACATTTTTATTCTAATCGGATGTAAAGCATTGATGTTTATATGCATATTTCGAAGCTCATGTACGATCGACGCTCGAAGAGTCATGATATTCGGACATTGAACACCAGGACTATTAATTGGAAATAGACTTAGTGAAGAACAAACTGTATTCAGAAAATAAAATGTTAATATTGTATTAAAAAACGTGTGCCTTCAAGAGAACCGCATCGGCCAATTGCATAACGTGCTAGTGCCGAGTATGTGACAATAAAGTGAAAAGTGACTGTTATGAGACTATTAATATCCAATGACAAAATTGAGTACGAAATAAATGATACGGTGACGTGTTGACTGTATGTAGTACTTTTGAGAGCAGAATGAGGCTATAAGAATATCAGATTCCGAAGTGAACATATATCAGGGCAACAGGAGATTTCATGAGAACGTTTGTAAAATGTTTACTTTAATATCGTAATTCCGTTTTATTAACGTAGATACAGCATGTGTAGAAAACGCGAGACAAGTTACCCTTTATGAAATCCATTCCTTCCATTGAAGCCATATTACTCGAGCAGTTTAAAGATAATCAAAATTTAAGTAGAAGTTAGTAATTTTATTTCAGTTTCAAATAGGTTAAGTTGAATTTATAAATATAGGAAAGATATAGTATTATTAATTAATTTTAGGATACGCGATTTGAAAATTATATTTGCGTCGAATTACGAAATAGTAATTTATTGGGAGTGATTACAAGAGTGAAGATTTCCTGCAAGACTTCTGGATTCACACACGTCAGTATTTCAGGACATCAACGCAGCTTGGAAACTTAAATGTTGTAAATCAGCCCAACGAAAATTGCGCGTAAAAAACACATAAACGCTTACATCTATATCTCAGATATAGAAAAAGTGTTTCAATACATATATCAATTATATGATTTCGTTGATGGTTGTTTTGTACATATAATGCTCATGTTGTCACCTGCCATTGAAATAAGTGACGTCAGCATGCAGGAAGGTCTACTTAAATATCGTAATGGAATACACCACGATGAAGATGAGATAAAAACTGCAAGATTAGTGATATGAGTATGAACAGAAATTTCAGAAATGATTGAATCGTTGTGAAGAGCATTATTACTACCGAACCAGTGGCAATTCGCATAATCTTATTCCGAAAAGAGTGCATAGTTGTAGCTATTGATGTCCAGACGGAGAAGCACAAATGGGGAGGTAGCAAAAAATATTAACTGGAATGCTGATTTAATATTCTATTTCAGTTCCTAGTACAAAATTTCGTGTAGAAGTGACCAAGTGAAACGGTGCAATTGCTTGGATTCATTTCTTCTTCGGGTTCTGTGTGAGAATCTGCCACCGACGCCCAACTCGAGCTCCATTCTCTCTGGAGAGTTAGTGTCAGCGGGCGCTAGCAGGCATTTACGCCTATCACCGCCACTGCAGCTTCCTCCCCTCACGCTCACCCACGAAAGAAAGAAAGAAAGAAAGAGAAAGAAAGAAAGGAAGAAAAAGAAAGAAAGGAAGAAAAGGAAAGAAAGAAGGAAAGGAAGGAAGAAAAAGAAAGAAAGAAAGAAAGGAAGGAAGAAAAAGAAAGAAAGAAAGAAAGGAAGGAAGAAAAAGAAAGAAAGAAAGGAAGAAAAAGAGAGAAAGAAAGAAGGAAAAAAAGAAAGAAAGATATTATAGAATATAGAATAGCAGAAGATAAATAGAATTTCTGAGATTTTCGATTTTCGGAGTCTTATTTCTGTCATCTTTTTCTGTCTTTTTCTGTTATCTTTTTCTGTCATATTTTTCTGTCATCTTTTTCTGCCATCTTTTTCTGCCATCTTTTTCTGCCATCTTTTTCTGCCATCTTTTTCTGTCATCTTTTTCTGTCATCTCTATTTCTTATATCAAGTATTACCCTGACTGCCTGCCATTTATCTTCAGGACAATACTTACAGACTTATTAGTAACCTGAAATTAATGTTCATTGACGTAGTTTGCAAATTGCATTACAACAAGCACAATGTCGTATCAAAGGACAATCATTCGTCATACCGATAGGCAGTTTATCATATGTAGCGCCAGTTTTCTGATTTTTCTTTGGAAGTACCATATATTTTACTGTGCCGCACCCTGAAAAAAAGTATGTAATAAAGTTTGGGAATTAGTAAGAGAATCAATTTTGGTTTAAAAAATGTTTTTTTTTCTGATTATTGAAATAACTTATGATTTCTAGACTTTTGAAAGTAATTAACTTATAGGTAGTGCTTTAATGGATGTTAATATAAAAATTCTGCTTGAACGAGATAAATATTTTGGTTTCAATTCTTGAAAGTGTTTGTTAAGAAAATATTCCTTACTTTTCTGTGCTCGATTAATTTATAATCGGTAATTTTCAGTGTAGTTTCGGGACTGTTTGACGTCAGAATTGGAAAATAATTATTTCTTCTTAGTTTCGCTAAATGCTTTTCAACAATTAATTTATATTTTCGTCCGTTTATCTTTAAAGCATCATTTAAGTGAAACTAAGCACATTACAGATGATTTACGTCAGACTTCTCTATCTAGATATTGTAGGCAATAATATCCCTCGCACAGCGAATAATCAAATCACACAACGGACGAGTTTGCAAAATAGTTTTATGCCCGGATAAAATCGACACCACCAGAAAAAATTTGAAAAGATGTGCTGCAGTGGGTAAAATTTGGATAACTGTGATCTACTGCCTTAAGGCGGCTCCACTCATTCAGCATTCGTCGCGCAGCGAGCTACAACTCGCCCAATTCCGATGTATTCGGCGAATATTCGCTCCCTTTGAGGTGTCCTAAAGACCGACCTGCAGTACGAGTAGGTAGGGCTAATACCGAACGTTCGGCGCTCGGTGAACAGCGAGCAACCCGTCCACATTATTCGGGATTCGGCGAATGCCGCATCATGTGTGGTGCTGCCTTTTCATGAACTCTTTACACATGAACGTCGATTTACATGAATTGGAACGATACTTTGTTATTTGCTCTCAAACCTGGTGGAACCAGAACAATCAGTAAGAGTACTGAATGACATTATAAATATTCTAGTAAAATAATGAGATCAAAGAAATACCATGGAAATAAATAACATCTTATAAAATAGATGAACAAAAATAACGTCAATAGAATGGTATCAACATAAGTTAGGAATTTAAATACAAATATTTACCCCCATACTTCTTAGATGGGAGATTTTCACTCCAGGGTTCATATAATCACTTGGTAAATGTTTTTCATTCACATTTGTACACTTTGAAAAATCTTCAACAAGGCCTTTGAAATCGGTCATATTCTTCAAAGAAACCGAAAATAAACAGAGTTAATAATAAAAATTCAATTAATAGTTATTTTCGATTTGTGCCGTAAAGTTTCTGATAGGAGATGGGAAAATTGCAGAACGAGGCATTAAGCAGAGTTTGGTAACCAATTGAGTACTGTATTCCTATGTTACGACACGAATATTGTTCAGCGTTTTATCCGTTGCGTAAAAATTTGTTAGATTTAATTTGAAATTTCGTTCTATGTCTGCAATTAGTATTCACATTTTTTCTCCCATAAGTGGCACCGTTCTCAACAAGGTGCAAAATTGAAGCACTCTTGGTGTATACTTTTTGACATGAGTGAATATAGTACTGATTTGGATATAAAAATAGCAGCAACTGCTACTTTAGAAACATTGTTACCCAACAAATCAAGGAAGAAATATGAACGTGAGTACTTAATTTTTAAAGATTCGTGTGGAAATAAATGTTCATTCCATATTGGAAAAAGTTTTGATTGCTTACTTTTCTGGCAAGTCGGAGGAGAAACCAAGAAGTCTTTAATCCCACTACTCTACGTTAAAGAGTACAATATCACTTAATGACAACATTGATATCAAATGTAAACGTCAGCTTTCGCGAGTTGACTCGAGACCATGTCTTCTGGACTGTGCGGGTGACGCCGCGTCGTTGACTGAGAGGCTGACGTTTCGCCTCTCAAGTTGCAAGTTCCTCATGACACCGCGGTACTGCGCGTCGGTATTATATACCGAATAGCTAAGACAACATCGACATCAGTAAGCTTACTCAGTTATTACCATTTTTAAAGGGGAAAAGTGTAGGATACAAGACAAAGAAGTACAAAATATTTTCAAAAGAATAGTGGCAAAGTACGGCATTATTTACCGCTCTAGTGTCGTAATGAGCATTATCACACTAAGGCGTTAAAATACTTCATTACAAACTGATTATAATGGCACAATGTTTGAATTTATCTAACCAAAGTGAATAAAAATGTTAAACTGACATAGAACAATAAATACACACTTGAAAGTCTAACAAAAAAAATAATTTCGAAGTAGTACATCTTACGTTTTGATTCAGTAATTACATTACGTGACAATTGTTTGTTTTGAGTCAATGCCCAACGGAAATGCTAAATATGTGTTGCATTTGAACGGACAAAATTGAAACAATAGCAAGTCTATTTTCTTGTTTAATTCGTGTCTTTTGATTCTACTGATTTTGTACTTCTCTGCTCACTTCAAGTTTTACTTTTCGAACCCTCTCAGACTCTGAATATGAACAAAGATGATTGATGATACGTACAGATATTAGGAAATAAAGTAGATCAAAAAGGGTATCAGCAGTTGAATTGGATTTACCTCATTATAAATTAGATAATTCCTGTTTTATTAATTGTTATTATATAGTTATTACATTGTGTTAGTATTGTTTTACATTAGTAATTCTACTGTGAGTTTACTCGTGTCCTATCCTGTCCTATTCTGTAACGAGCTGTTTTGAAGATTAGCCTCCATCACACTCAGCAGAATACATCACAAGCAGAATAGAATTTACTGATTAACCATTGATGGATCAGCACATAATTTAGTAGCGCGCGTTGCTGCACAAAGACTACAGAAACATTTCGAAACGCGCTGCTGTCAAAACGCGCTCCTATTTTCAAGTTATTGCGTCCCTGCCTCGGCAAAAGTCCACACATTATCACAACGCGGCGTGATGATGTATCACTAAACACGCGCCGTAGCAAAACTATTTTACACGAAACCTCGCGAGTTCATAAACGCTTCACCTAATACGCTTCATCCTCAAAATAAACGCGCGAAGTAATCGCACATGCGCTGGGGCTACAAACGTACATAAACAGATGCGCAATCATTCAACGCGGCCTACATGGCACCCGGCGCTCGTGCGATTTATATCCTCTGGCGGAGCGCGCGCGTACAAACAGATGGCGCGCGCGGCGGTAGTAGGGGGACGGGGGTGCGACAAGCGCAGAAATACCCATATTTATGATTACAAAGCACCAAGCGATCGCGCCTGCACAAACAGCAGGGCTGCGGACCACGCAGTGCCAGAACCGGGGTTCCGCAAGGTTCGCAGCCCAGGCGGGAGACCGAAGGCGTGGATTTTGGAAACATGTCGCGAACGAGGCACAAGAAAGTATGTAATTAAAGTTATGATTTTATTGTTGAATATTGTTAGAATCTCGCAATAGTTGTATTGTACCACGTATGCGTTATTTAGAATATGATGCTAAAGATAGGCTTTAGATGCTCAAGCTCGACCTAAGCAACAGTAATAATAAATAAATAATCTGTATAAAGTTAGAGAGATACTGTATTAACTGATTTAAAAGATTATTGAAAAAATATTGTAAATTCATCAAATCAAAGTGATTAATGTCAAGAAAATGATGGCACGAATATTCGAACATTATCCACGCCTCTCTTCTGTCAAATTACAAATTTCCATGATTGCGTAGGCTTCCGCTGCCATTGTTTGTATTATCTAGACTATCGGGCGAGCCACGTCTCTGGTGCGTATAAAAACGCGTTGTGCGTATAAGAACTGTTACATACTATTTTCACTGTTTGTACTGTAGGTTTCCTTTTTTAATGGTGCATGTTAAATAAAAGCGTTTGAAAAACACGGAACCGCAGAAAATTAATATAAATAGAGCATATTGTCTCTGATCTACACTTGCTCAGCGGACTAAAGCCCTTTTCTGTAGTTTTGGAACGAATGGTTTCAGAAGTTTCATCTGGAAGCGTGTGCAGTGCAGTGCATGCAAACAATTTCCAAAATTTACATATATGTAAATATTCTCACCGGTCTTGATTCCCTAAGAGCAAGGAGTATTGTCCGTGTCCGCGAAGGCGAAGGCTGCGGGTTCAAGTCTCATGTAAGTCATGCGTTTCTTCGCCGTGAGGTGGGGGGTGGTTGGCATCCATCCCCACGAATCCCACCTTCACCATAATTCCATTTACCTGTCATCCTCATTGAACCCAACCCTAATCCATCTAGTGGGAAAAAAATATCACCTGTCTGGTACACGAGGTTCATCCAAGCGCAAACCTCCGGCCTCATAGACTCAGAAATAAGTTTGGCATTCGTCATCCTCATTAAATACATATCTCTAAGGTGCACACTATAGCTGTATCATGTACCCAAAATCTCCTTCTACGCATGTGCTAACGTTTTTATTGACAACTGTAACTCCCCTTCTGTAACATAACGACCATGCCTTCGGCTGCTGCTGGGCAAGCAGTCGGAACTTCGCTTTTGTCGACCGACGCGATGAAGCCCTGCGCTCGATGACATTTAATGTTCTTTGATTACGATTGCACCAAACGCATAGAGCACCAATCGCATTGCTTCAGCTGGCAAATGCTCTCGCACCCATCCACCACATCGCAAACTCGCGATCGGTGGGACGAAGAGCAATCGTAAGGTTATTGGATGCTTGTCTCTTCAGAGCAGCTCCGCCTTCAAAACTTTTTATTGAATTGAATTGAATTGAATTGATGCCTGATTTTACGTGGCGAGACTCGGGTAATCAGGCTTGCTCTTCCGCCTAACCACGCAAATTTCACTACGTTCCTATCACCCACTAGCGAAGAAAGGAGGTATTTCTTGGGCGACGAAACAGGCGATTTTGATTTTAGCTCAGAGGCGTCATTTAGGCTTGAGGATCTTTTACATGCAAGTAAATCTACGAATATGGAACAGCCGGAATTACTTCCTCTCCGAAGGAAGGCGTATAAAGGATTTTTTCGCCCTTAAAAATCCACGGCTTCAACCCGCGAACTTTGGGTATAACAGGCCGATACGTCAACCGTTACACCATTGCCGCCGATGGTGTACTACGTAGTAAAGCTGTAGTTAAACAGTCTAATATCCGTCGAAGATAAAATTCTGCCATCAAGGAGTTGTTCTCGCTTAGAGTTGCTTTGACGAGCACAGCACTGCCATTGCGGGAGGGGCGGTTGGGACTAGGGAAGGGAGGGGGAGAAGGAAGGGGGAGGGAGAGACGTGTGGGCGATCGGTCGCGGGAGCGTTGCCAGAACTTATTTCCAGGGGCACAAATTAGTCTCACGCCCAATGAGGTCATTTCCGGCGGCGCCACGTTTTATTGGCGAATCAGTCCCGGCGTAATGGATGGGCTACAGTTGAGACGTAATTTATAATTTTAGAATCAAAAAGTCAAGTCGTCCGTGAATACGTTTCTGATATGTTGTGACTCGCTGGTCCAAAAACTTCGTTCAAGCCAAATTGTCTTATATATCATATTTTACGGCTATCAATAATACTGACTGCGAGCGCAGCTTCACACTATGCTAAGAAGTTGTAGTTAGATTGCGGAACATGTTCGGAGGGAAAGTTTGTGAAAGATTCAGTACAAGTTAATTAGTAACCTTCCTTTTGAACTCCGACTGTAATGTCTGCTAATGGTGAGGTATGATAGAGGTACAGTGAAACATCTTAGACGGATCGTGTGAGGGTTCTTTCAAACATTTTCAACCTTGGCAGATCTCCATCTGGTAGATAGTTGTCAAAATGTCACTCCGTTAAATGTTTTCTGTGGTTTGTTAGATGGAACAAGATAAAGAAAAAATTATAAAATATACCGTGAAATCAACACAACGCATTGAAGGAAAATAAACACCTCGGTAGAAAATACACGTACGTTTAATTTGCAATGCGCATAGAATAATTTGCTTCTACTAAGACAAAAAGTTCGAATAAGATTTTCCGGAAAGTCATGACCGACATTCTGCCGATTCTATTGTAAATTAAATTCAGGCGAAATGGGAACTAGTTGGAATGTATAACATACAAAAACTACTCCTACTTTTAGCGAGGCTAGTTATTACTCAACACTACTTATATTTGTTTAAAAGTGCATGACAATTTAAAGATCTAAAATTGCCGAGAAATGCATTGAGAAAGTAATATGGGGCTTTCATATTGAAGGTGTAGGACACAATAAAATAATTGAACCTTTCAGTTTCCTATTGAATAGGATTATGAACTATGCCATTTGTATAAAAGTATTTTTTTATATTTCAGAAAAATTAAAGAAAGAAGTAGCTATTTTCTAGATTTTTTAAAAAAAATATCCCAGGGGTATTATATTAAGTTCCTCCTAAAATCAAAATATCTTTAATAATCTCTAGAGCGACACAACTTAATCTTACTCCTGACGTATTAACCATGTTTTATCTCAAAAGGTTCTAATCTGATAGACACGCGTGACAAATACTTCCATCCAACCGTACAGATATCCCGATTTTCGGGTACAAAATTGCGTGTACTTCCTCGTCACCATCACAAATCTTAACGATTTATGGAACAACATTCACGTACCGTAATCCTGATGTGTGTGCAGAGGTACAGTTCATAAGAACCATAGACACAACCGTTGATTTTAGAACTGAAAATTCGAGATCGTATATTGAAGTAATTCCAATAGTTTTCCTCCTATTTTATTGAAATGTTGTACAGGTCAGGTAGCATCGAACTGTTCATAATACTATGCTATGCCCTTCTCAAAGATCATGTAACAAATTTCAAAAGATACATTTTCTTCTGACACCTGTATGAAGACTCGTATGATCACAAGTGTTTTTTGAAAGCTGAAAATGCCTTATTTCCCGCATATTAATCAGTTTCTTTGTTATTGCACTGTCCTAAAAAATTGCAAATAAAGAAGTCTGACAAAAACTCCACATGGCGGACAAATGAGTTGGCTTTCATACCATGAACCTGGTGACTCCGCAAAGAACTATAGGAATATAAGATTGGTTTTGACGGCATTGGTCCAGATCGTGCATGCGTATAATAGTATTGGGAGAATAAATGATTTGTATAGCGTTAGTGCCTTTGCCAGCGAGAGACGGCTGTATGAGTTTAGTAAAGATCTTAATTGGAGGAGTTTCCTTTTTGCCTGTTTGCTTTTATCTCAATGTGTTGTTTCCAGTTGTTTAGTTGTAAGTTTAGCATCTAAATGTAATTCAAGTTATTTTATTGTTTTCGAGATTGGGGTCCAAATTATAGCACGATTATTTATAAGTAGCGGGAGTGGATATGCAAAAGGTTTTAATGAAAAGACATTTACTGTTGATTTTGAGGGATTTAATTTAATTTTCCACTTATTTGTCCAATTTGTTATTAGATTTAGATGGTGTTGGAGCTGGAATTGGGGAGTTTGTAATGAGTTGCCGGAGATATGTAATGCAGTGTCGTCAGCAAGTTGGGCGGTATTTATTTGATGGGCTTTCTAGCGCTGCATGGGCGAACCCTTGGAACCTTGTTAGGAGCCCACATCCGGTTTGCTTGAACAATGAGTCGACACTGAGAGATTCCAATACTTCACTGGAAAGGCCAGACACTCAAGCAGGCACGACTTCACTGCCTCGTCGAGCTGAAACAGTTCTTCATTGCCAGAGAGCGAGGATCACTGCACCTACTAGAAAGCAAACAGCGTCCGTTACATTGAAATTACATCAATATTTGAGTAACAGCTTTTGGTCTCTGCTTTGATCATGAAGTCCAACTAAGAGAGGTTTTCAATCAATGTAAACAGAAATATTTTATTTTCGAAAAACATGTGATACACAGGTAAATAAGTTCTTTGAGTAAATAGCTTCGAATATTACTCTTAAAAAGTAAGTTATCCACAAACAATTTAAAAGGTGTAAAGAAACTTACAAAAACGAAAAATTTCGACATTAAAAAAACAAAAACATAGAAAATGCTTATATCTGGCTTATAACTTCAGCAAAGGTAGCAAAAATTAACTCCTACTTACAGAAAATTAAACCTAATCTCAGTAATTTCTGCTAATCAGCAATTTCACAATACACCAAAATTAAATAGTGAGAACTACGAGTATCTTATTAAAGTTGCTTTAATGACTAGAATTGTTAACACGTACCTATATTCATAAACAAGAAATAAACCAAATTGTTGCTTCGTTATTTTAAGTTAGGAATGTATTAAAACAATTACCTGCACGTACTCTTGAAACAATTCTGAAAATGTCCGTTTAATTTCTCCCACCCTGTTATGAGCGCGTGGGGAGATGAGGTTAGAGAGCGAATTAGTGATTTTCCTTCGGGAGAAGAGCGTTCAAAACCACTTGGGGACGAGGATAAATCAACGAATTGACGAATGAAATCTTCGCTTAAGCAGCACAGCCCGAATCAAAACCAAGAAATTTTGGGATAGTAGTTTTCCATTTTCTTCATTTGAACATTTCGAAGTTTATATACTATAAATGAGGCACCTGTATATGTATTAATTATGACTACGCCGAGAAAACATATCTGGCACTCGCATCAATTCCCACTCTGGTGGCGAAAGCGATTACCGGGCGGCGCCGGACCTGCCAGTCGCGATAAGCGGGCGGGGCCGGACCAGGCCAGTTCGCGGCGAGAGACACGGACGAGAGGGCGGGTCGGGGGGGAGCGTGGTGATGGGCGGAGCGAGGCGGGGAAGGGGGGCGGGGCGGTGACGGAGCGGAGGCGGGGCGGGGCGGCGCGAAGCGGAGTCAGGGCTGGCGGGACGAGCGGAGGGCCCGCCCTCGGGGATAAATAAATCCGCTTGTGTTGCCCAGCCTGACTGCCTGGCCGACGGAGGACGGGCCCCGCGCACAAGAAACAGACGCGCGAGGAGCTGCCTTCGGGATATTTCGCCGGCGCGTATTTCTCTCGTCTCGATTTACGCCGCCTGGAAATAGAAGGCCGTCGCCTCCGCCCGCAGACGCGGATCCGTTCGGCGGAGACGCCACGGCAGCGCGGCCGCTTCGACTCGTGTTTGCTCCACGGAGGCACACCGAAGGCTCAGGTGGCTCAGGGCATCAACGCCTGTGATCGGGAGCTCCTGGGGTTCGAGTCACAACGGTGGAACGCATTTCGACACGAGCTACATTGCTACAACGAACTCAGCCGCTGTTTTGGATGAGAGAATTCTGGCGGTCGGCTGTTCTGATCGGTAATTTCCTTGGCTTCTCCAATCAACACCACCTCCCGCTTGTCAGTCAAATAATTTTGTGCTCTGATCCTAGACACCATTACGGATACACGTAACTACACTTTTTTTCTTTTTCATCAGCAATGCGTGGGTACATACACGTAATAACATAAGAGAGATTAATAAATCAAACTAATAGTATATTAAAATATGATTACTCATTCTATCGCACAGTTATCTTGCAACTCACGTTGATTTAACCATCTCCTAGCAAAAATTCAAATATGAAAATTACTATGTATGTCAAAAGTGAGATTTCGAATAATGAGGGTCTCCTTAAATTACTATGACCACCCTTTTGCATGTCGAAGGGTGTAAAACATTAGTGCTCGGAGAAGGGCTCGGTGTCGAAGGGTCCATCGCCATTCACTGCCTGCCCAGGATGAAAGTGCTTGGTTTTGTGACAACCCGAAGAGTTCTGTGTAATTTTGTCACCAAGATAAAAGTGCTTGGTTTTGTGACAACCCGAAGAGTTCTATTTCTATAAGAATTTTGTCACCCAGCGCCTCAGGTCAGGATCACTTCACTACCCACGAAAGTAAGCCTACGAAGTTGTTAGTAAATGTATGTATTACATAAAAATTTGCGTTATAATTCATTTAATAAATTAAAAAATATGAAAATATTTTGAAGCACACAATATAATTAATTTCGCGTGATGCTTCATAAGAATTTGCTGAAAAATAATAGATTGTTAACTTCGATTATTCAATGTTCACAGAAAAATGATCGCTTTCCTGAAATGATTAATTGAGGAAAATTATATTTTTTATATTCAGATATACAAATTGTTCGCTAAGATGTTCCAAAAACTTAAAAACAATATTGCATGAAATAAGCAAAGTTTACAACATTAGTGTCATTTACTATGTGTTGACACTAAACCTAAACAGCAGGGTGGAAATAATTTTAATGGCATTATTTCTGGTATAGACGAATTAATATATTAATCGATTGATCGAAATTAATGGAAAAATGCCATTCAATAAATATTTTAAGTGTTAGAATAAAACAACATAAATCCTTTTCAATTATATTGCTATGTTTTTGTGGATAGTTTTAATGCCAGCTTTACGCAGAACGCATTGAGATTTGTCATATCTCCGGCGGTTGTGGCGAATTTCAATCTTTATCTTTTTGGGATAAATGACAATGTATTACATAGTCAACATTTCCATAATAATTTTTAAATACTATCTCATGAATATATTACTTTTAGGAACTCAATGTTAGAAGGATATGTATTTAGCAAAGAATTACAAATTTATTTCTACCTTTCCTATTATATTTAAATTTAATGTGAAGCACAAAAATGCGCTTTCTAAACAAATACAAACATTGTTATTATTATTACTATTTTATTATTATTATTATTAATTATTATTATTGTTGTTGTTATTATTATTTCTGACAGATAATATGAAATACGCAGATATTGCGAAGATTTAAATGGTAGTGGGTTGCAAGAATTTTCACGACGATGATAATGATCGTAATAAGTACTTAATCATAAAGACTGTAAAAGCAAAGAAATTTGTTAAGACAGCGTCAACTTGGTATGTTTGTTAGTATACTGTTTTTGCATTGGGTATTTTTTGGTGGTCAGGTAAAATATGATGGACATAAAGTATATTTTATTACCTAATAATTGAATATTGCTGCGAATCTTTTTAAATAGTAATTTCAATTCTTATCTGTACCCAATATTGCGGAATTTTTTTTTAAATCTTCAAAAACCTTCATTCAATTAACTTCATTAGTATTTTGTTACCCATTGCAGTGGCCCTTTAAACACACTGAGAACAAATAACTTGAGTGAACCAACTGTTCAAGTATTCATAATCGCTTGTAACACTCAAATCTAATTTCATAGTGAAATATTTGTGTGAATAAAAAAAACTACTCTGTCAGTGAGAAAATCTCGACACGAGTATGGCGTCAGTTGGCTTCCAGCCACGGCAACTAGCGACCGAAGGATTCGCGCATTGTTTGAACGAAGTCCCAGAGCCAAGCATTTTTCCGCATCTCCACCAAGAGCAATACCTCCGCAAACACGGGTTCATGGTATCCCAGAGCGTAGTAATTTACCTAGCCGTCATGATGGAGTATACTACCTCACCTCAATTTTCAAATAGGGATCGACATGTCATTGAAGTTGTAAAATATCGATGTTCAAAACTGATCGATGTTAGTAACACATCGTCCAAACCATCGATGTTTTTAAACACATGAGCTGACAGTGATATCACGAGTTATTATTTCGTATTTACACATTTACAAAATGTGATAATTCAACTTCTTCACTGTTTCGTATATACATGGCACGACAGCCCGTGAACGGGCTCAGGCCTACCGGCGACGTCTCTGCCTCGCGGCTATGGGTTAAGGGGGTACGTGTGGTTAGCGCATAGACATCCCCGCACCGTATTCCGGTCATCTCAACCCGACAAGTGAATTTTCTCATCGTCACATTGAGACATTGCAAGGAAAACGCACACTGTAGTCTTGGGAATCGAACTCGGGACCGTGAATGAATGAATATTTACACAAACAATGTATCCTATTTTGTATGTTCCTCTTGAAAATCCGTAGATTCAGGCCCGCAAATTGTCCAAACTCCTTCATTTGGAGACCACGCCCCCTCTTGAAAATTCCTGCACACGTAAAACACCGGCAAAGCCCCCCGCGCGCTCTCGAATGGCCGGCGCCACTCCGCGCGCGCCGCGGGTGGAGTGTGGGAAGGCGAGGCGCGTCGGTGGAGGAGGAATGCGGCTGAGAGGCGGCGGCGGCGGCGGCGGCGGCGGCGGCGGATGAATGAAGCGTCGGGGCCGCGGTCACGACGGAGGCGCCGACGTCGCGACGCCTCTCCAGCGGCGCCGCGGCGCCGCGACGCCCGCCCGACCGCCCGCCCAGCCCCAGTCAGCCAGCTCCTGCCCGCCGCCGCACAGCGGCGTTCTCTGACCGGTCTCGCGATATGGCATTCCGGCCCTCGCGACACGCTGCCGTCGGCAAGTGACCAGTTGTCACTTGCCGATGCCAGCGTTCCGAGGCTATATAATGGCGAGGGCTTCGCACCTCGCCCCTCTCTTCACGTATTGCAACCTGCCGTCGTGTCGCCACTCGCTCCCTGGACGATGGGTCCACTACGCGGGTGAGCATAATAAACATCTTTAATGGACACTCTCTTTATTTTCTCCCTGCACAAGTTGCTAGGGGTACTCCCTCTCCCCCTCAACTCGCGACAATGGTGTCAGGTGTGGGGTCCGAACCCACGCTCCCTCTCGGGAACCAGAATTGGTTCTGGTTCTATTGGCCCTCCCGCGCCGTTATAAAGCGTGTGGGTAAATGGAACTCAGAACTCGAATGGAAGTTGTACAACGTAATAAGGCGGCTCCTCACACGCGGCATTCGGCGAATCCCGAGCAACCGCTCGTCGAATCCCGTGTAGTGTGAACGGGTTGCTTGCGATTCGCCGAGCGCCGAACATTCGGTATTCGCCTTACCCACCGCGTGTCGGTCTTTAGGGCACATCAAAGGGAGCGAACATTCGCCGAACACATCACCTGTTTGGGACGGGTGAGCAGTAGCTCGCTGCTCGGCGAATCGCGAATGTGTGGAGCCGCCTTAAGGTAAATACGTGTTGAAGAACTGGAAAGTGACGACAAGTTGGTCAGAGAACGGGTTACTATAACGCCAAAGTTTGTTCACGAGAGTCAGTCTGTAAGGAGGGACGACGGGATGTTTGGGAGAGTAATTTCACAAATGATTTGTAAAACTTGTGGTGCAGCAGCCTTAAAGTGTTAAGAAGGTTGGCGACAAAACAAGGAAAGTTTTGATGGTTAAAATTATCGAAATGTAATATCCTAATATCCGTAAAATGCAAATATGAAATTTTGCCGATAGACATAGTAGCTGTACATTTTCTTGGTACAAATTGTACGATTCATTAATTTTAACATCAGAGTTTCCATTCGTATTTAAGAACAATTCTTAAGAATCGGAGGGTGAATTTTCAGTCGACGTCGGTGAGTTATTTCTCAGCCACCACTGATACATTAAAGTTAAAGTTAAGACACGGCGCTGTGCTCACCCATACCACGAGGCCGGTATGCGAGATCGGCGTCATTCGGTGTGATAGTACGTGTTGACCCATTGATGATTAATTTCACTCAGCAAATACCGTCAGCTATGCAGTTCAACAGAAAACAAAATTGTAAAGAGAAAATCAGAGAATTCTTTGACCCATATTAAACCACTATATTCGAGAAGCTTTTTCTAAAAACGATATACACTCTTGAAATTTATTTCCCCAAAGAAAATGTATTTCCCAAAAGAAAATGGGTTACCCTAATTATACAATTACTAATGCGATAGTCGTTCACAACTTTTGAGGACCACAGGACAAGAACAAATATTGTTTTAAATCACGTCAGACGTGCTCATTCAATTGTTGTCTCACTCGTGTGCTGGCCCATGATGGTAGATTTACTGCATGTAAAAGATCCTCAAGAGTAAATGATGCCTCTGAGCTAAATTCAAAATCACCCATCTCCTTTCTCTGCTAGTTGGTGAAAGGAGCTCTGCGAAATTTGAGTGGTCAGATGGAAGAACAGGTCTCTTGGCCTGACTCTCGTCACGTAAAATAAGGCATCAATACGAAAATCAGGGTAAAAGTATTCTTTGCCGTGATGAATGCGAAGAGAGTTTGGGACAAGATCATCATGTCTGACGAAAGGTAAAGAGACATCTGCGAACGAAACATCTCTAGGCTGAGCTTGAAGTATTGCGCCTGGTCCGGTGCCCGCTTCCCTGAACCATCGCCCTGTAGCCGTCGTTTTGGGCAGGACTGACCTGAGACAGAGAGGGGAAATTATACCTCAAGACAACAGAAGAATCCGGGGTCGGATTCTCTTGGGATCAAATATTAATTAGCATTTCGTGACTACCCATGTCCAATAATTCAAGATCTTCTCCTCTGTTTCAAAATATTTTTGATATGTAATAGTTTTGACTACTCGAAATGACAACTAACCGTTTGAACAGTTGCATTACTCTGACTTCTTTCCCCTTGAAGTGGGGTGAGCGAATAGTGCTGCAAACAATGGAGCTTTTCCGATGAGTGAAACTCAACATTCCCGGTCGAACAGCCGCTGCTGCGCCCAACTCGCAGCACAGTAGGGAGGAGAGCCCGAGTGGGGAGTACTTGGGACTGGGAGTACAAAGGCGTTACTCAATACGCCTCACGCCGACTCCCCCCCCCCCATCACGGCACGGCACGTCAAGCACTGCACTGCACGCCACGCCACGCCACGCCACGCCACGCCACGCCACGCCACGCCACGCCACGCCGCACCGCACCGCGCCACGCCACGCCGCGCCGCGCCAACCACGCCACGCCGCGCCGCGCCATGCCACGCCGCGCCTCGCCACTCCGCGCCACGCCACGCACACCCGGCCCCGCCACGCCCCATCCCATCCTGCCACGCGCCTCCCTTCACCGCATCGCACGGTATCAACCTTCCCCCTTTCCATTCTCTACCACACCCTTTTCGATTCCGTCCCGTTCCGCCCCCTACCACCCCCTCCGCCTCTTCCTCCACTCCTTTCCCCGCCCTGTTCTGCCCCGACACGAACCTCCCCGCCTCGTGTGGCCCACCCCTGTCTCTGTCGTGCAGTTCCGAGCATCATCCCGCCCTGCCTCAGTCCTTCCCAACATGCCCCGCGTCGCATTTCCCTGCCCCTTACCTCGTTCAATTCTGCCCCGGACAGCCCCATCCCGCGCCGCAAGGCCTGGCCCCGCTCCTCCCGGCCTGCGCCCCGCTCGCCCCGTTCCGTCCAGCCCGCTCCGCCGGCGCCCCGCTAGGCGCCGCTACAAGAGGCTGCTGTGGCGAGTGGCGGCGGCGGCACGGCGTGCGGCGCCGGTCGACGCTAGGCGACGAGTGGCGGAGGCGTGGGCGGGGGCGGAGGCGGGGCGGAGGCGGGGGCGGGGGCGGAGGCGGAGGTGGAAGCGAAGGCGCTGGAGGGGTCAACTTGAAGCAAAAGTGTTAAACTTCAACATGATGCTGTTAATTTGGCCAAATGTTGAAATATGTAAACAGCAATTGAGGCGCTAAACATGGCCATATTACCTTCACATACCTTATATCACTTTGATGGAAATGCATAATTATGCGGGTTTGCCTGAAGGTAATATACTCTTGTTCTGATACAAACGATGAAGTACTCATTTTAATAAGGTTAGTAGAACACTACTAACCTTATTCAAAATAAATGTGTATTTTTCATAGCCAGCTGTCATCATACAAATTAGCTCTCTCTCTCTCTCTCTCTCTCTCTCTCTCTCTCTCTCTCTCTCTCTCTCTCTCTCTCTCTTTCTCTCTCTCTCTCTTTCTCTCTCTCTTTCTCTCTCTCTCTCTCGTGTCGGCGAGGATTCCCAATCCATCCATTTTCTGTAAATGTGTTAGGAGCCTAGCGCATCTACTTCAGAGCGAGGGTTTTTGATACATTTGAGTGTCTAGTAAATGCAGCATAGAAACATCATCAGAGTTAATTAAGGCTTAGGCGGGATAAAACGCGAATAATGACAGCCTCACTGGTAGAGTTGCACTAAATGTCACTGTGTAATGGCTGACTGTTGTAGAGGCGACAATGGTTCGAAGGGTTGTCTTTTGTGTGTGTGAACACCGAGATGACATTCGAGCCAATACGTACATGCGAATCAAAGACAAAATTGTGTCTGCTGGTTAGCAACGCGCAATCAAATTTCAAATTCTTTCTAAGATAAAATTATTTATGCAATTATAAATCCAGGTTATTCCCATGTAATTATGGAGAAATTCAGTCTTGTATTATACTTCTTGACGTCCGCGTACATGGGTAAAAAGTCCACTTTTTGATAAACTTTCGAAAGCGGTGAACCAAACAAATAGTTCAGTTTTTGAGCTGTTTTTGTGTTTTGAACTCACCCTTCCCTTCCTGCTCATTACTCCTAGCATTCTGCTGAAATAGTAATAATACAAATATTAGGGTACATTCTCCATTATTATGCTGCAAATTTGGGATTGATAATTTTCTGTGTAAAGCACTCAAACATTTCGTAATTGATGTCAGATATATTATGATAAGCAATGCTCGTAATTACAATGATGAAATTTAAAGTAGAACCTACAATTGTCACAAACCGTGGAATTTCTTTCAACTAAAACTTAAGTAGTTTAATAATGCAAAGTTAGTAAATTAGAAAAACCATTCCCTACATTTTACGGAATGAAAATATCTCGTTTTTACCATTAATGAAAATCATATTTACATAATTATATTTTTACTCGAAAATAACAGTGACGAAGAATGAAAAATAACAAAATCAAACAAATAAAACAGAATAATGTACCATCAGTTTTGTATGATGAATGTTTTCGGCATAATATCAAGGGATATCGAGGATACTAAATTCAATCAATTGCATTTTTTGACAGTGAGCAAGATCGTGAGAATATTTCTGGAGAGGAATTGCTCGCAAGAACTGAAGGACTGTTAATAAAAAAATGAAAACATCTGGACAGCGAGTCCCAGATGAAAAGAATGGTAAACAATCACTTGTTAGTCGCACCTCAATTTTATAAGATCACCTTACATTTAACGGGCAGAAACTCGCGAAACTCAAAGAGAGGCGAAGAGTAAATACTCGGAACACTTGAATTCAGCCATTTCACTAATCAGAAGCGATCACGAAAACAATGCAAATTATACTTATTGGTTCATCAAGAGAAGTTTTCAGTTTTTTACACCGACTCGTATTAAAAACAGTGGGCAAGTCACGACTCAATTCAGGATTGAAGAGTACTTCAGTGTACAATTAGTATGATCGTTTGAATATTCTGCGAAGAGGCGTGAAAACGCGAATCCGATGAGACGTTTATCACTTGGCATTCATGTAGTGACTAAAAAAACGTAAGGGAACAAGAAGGCTATTGTAGTAGAGAGAAGTATTATTTATCGCGAGTTTTAGAAAAGAATTGAAGCTTTAAAAAATTCCATTAAAATCAAATATTGATGAAGCGTGTGTGCAAAATTGAAAAATAATTTTGCCGCTCCTTGTTATTTTTTGAGATTGTGTACTACTTCGTGTTATTCGTGATTTGTGATAGCAAGCCTTTTGTTTTTAAAACGATTTTTGGGCTTTTTCTTCTCTAAGAACTAATATTTATTGCATTTATTGTATATATTTTATATCAATTATTTCATTATTGTCAAAGCAATAAAATAATTAAGCAAGAGTCAATTCATCTTAAAATTAATAAAAAATGAATGTTTTCATTAAATCCAAAAAGAGTTTTAAAATTTTTGGAATCGCGCACTTTTGAAGTACTACTGCAACCCAGGAATGGGAGTTCGAAATAGAATGTACGTCTCAGAGGGGGAGGGGGTGTTTGTGAGTGGTACGTTATTCTTAGTTCTTAAGGAGAAGAATGTTACAGAAATGGAATTTTTGCGTACTTACATTTTTAATGGTCCCTTACTTAAACATAGTCTTCATAGAAGTACAAGTTGAAGTCTTTCGCCATCGTTTTTCTTTCAAGGGGGTTAACAAGCATTGTCATCAACTTTAGTTCCGCTAAAGTTTAATTCTAACTAATCTAAATTTCTATCAAATCTAATTCTGCAATTTATCTATATAAACACGTTGGTAAATGCAATGTCAACTTTAATTAGTTATTCAATTTCAACAATATCTCGCGATCAGATCAATACTTGTAACCAGTTTTTACTTCCGTTTGCATTTTCTGACTGCCCATCATTTTGTGACGGTTGAGAAGAGATAAAAAAAGCAAGAACTTCTCTCGAACATCACAAAGCGACGTCAAATCAGAAAACGCAACAGAAATAAAAACTGTTAAAAGTTTGTTTTTTGCTGCTTTTGTTTTTGTGTGTTTTTGTTGCGCTCAGTGGGATATCAGTGCAAGGACAATTTTAGTAAATATTTCAGGGGGTCCCATTTGAAAAAATTGTGCAATTTGCAATTTCCTTGTACAGGCGAACATTAGGCAAAGCAACTATGCTATTGATATGGTGAAGTAATGATGCAGCCATGATTCTTCAAAGAACAAGTATTACAAATGTGGACATCATAAGGTCTAAATGATAGATCTAATGGATGGTGGCGGTGGTGGCGTCTCATTTGTTGGTTGGTGTCTAGTAGGTTAATTGCCAGGTGATTGCGATGTTTGTTGAGCTTCTAATATTTTTGAGAAAAGGAGATGATTTCCTCATTTAATATTGCAGTTTTATATCTGGAGAGTAGAGTTGTCCATAAGCAGGGGAACACTGGCGACAGTACGAAGATTTAGAATAATTTGACATCTGTGCAGAATTTAAATGTTTTAGATACAATCTGTGCCCCATAATTGGATTTCGTACATCCAAATTGGTTTCATAATGGTAGATTAGTAATGTATACTGTGGAGAAAGTATTGATCTCCTGCCTAGCCAGTAAGTGTTTCTTTTCATGTATAATTATTTTCTTTTCTTTTCAATATGATCTCTCGACTTCAATCATCCGAGGTATTTTATGAAATCAATTTGAGACATTTGGCTGTTATCGGTTTTGACCGACGTGTTCGTCGTTTCGGGGTAAACGAGAATGGACCCTAGTGCGCTACGTTGTGACTCACCTGATGTATGAAGTAAGACTGAGAGCTCCTGGTTGAATTCAATCCGTAGATATTATTATGATAAAAAGGGGTTCACCAGAGTATTGTGCGGACAAAGAAGACTTTTTTTAAATTTCATATAGAAGGCCATATTTTGCATAGAGCATGCCATATGTATCAAATGTATGAGTTACATCAATAAAATATGCAAATTTGGAATTTTTTATATTTTTTTATTTTCAATACTTCATTAACGATGTCTACTAATCTATAGAACTGTTTGGTTGAGTGATATCTCCTGAAACCAAACTGGTTGTATGGAATAAGTTTTTTCTATAGGAGATTAGAATACATACGTTGGAGGAATGCTTTTGAAAGAAAATGCAATAAACGTGGAAGTTTATACGATCTCGATTAGTGGATTTCCAGATTTTTGCACCGTTACTGGCACAGAATCGGTTCAGCAAGAAGGGAAGTACCTAAGCTAATGGTAATGTTTTCCTTGGCATATTATGCAATTTTTTGCTTGAGAGTAGGTCATAATGTGAGGCTTTGTGAGGATGAACGCTTATGCATGAACCTTTCCTATGGCACAAGGGAATTGTCTCAGGTAAATAAAACCCAGTCAGTCAATATGACTTTTATTCTTCCGAGTACATAAATCTCAATTACACCACATGTCTTATACAAACTTTTTTAAACCATTTTCTTTACTTTTTTATTGTTTTTAAAAATGCGTATTCCTCATTGGTTAGTGGCTGTAACTATACACTGGTCCACTGCCTTACATGCTTTATTTACCTTGTGTTACTTTAATCCCTCGGAGATTAAAGTGTCCTTTTAATTCCGGTAACAATAAAGACACTTTATTCCCCTTGATTGTATAAATTGAAACATCACTAAATTTAGATTAGTATCGTAACAAGCGTTATTACTATTCAAGGGATCTAATACTCCACTACCCATTATTAACAACAATTTTCAGTTTTGTATTGTAATAATAAAACTAATTTATGACTCTTAGTAACTCTATCAACATCAATATGTCACCTTTTGCAGGACGAATGATCAAATGTAAAAGAAAATTAGAGTTCATTGATTCGTGCCATTATTGAATTACTCGATTTGTTATCAAATTCGACCTAACGGTTTTAGTTATAATTCTCCAATCTGTATTGTAACAAAATGTCTTACGATATTTATGTCGTAAATAACTATTATCAATTGAAGAAATTCGATTTAAAGCTCAATTTACTCACATTTAAAAATAAAATATATTCAGAAATATCGTCATTTTGAAATATCTTTATATTAAACAAAAATGGTAATTACGAATATTTCGAAGCAGGAACATGGACCAACCCCTCCTTGAAGAACCTCATGGCGGCGTCCCTTGCCTCAGTGAGCATGGAGGCATCCACAGTCCTCATGAGTGGGGGCGGGGTCGTAAGGAGCTGCTTGGGCAGCCGATCCTCCACCGCTGCACGCCCAGCGCCGTGTGCCTCGGCTGCGAGGAGGGCGCGCACACTCCGGGTGCAGCTCTTTCATCTGGCGCGATTCGCCGCTCACGTGTCGGCGGTAGGTGGAACTGGGTGGCGGGCGGCAGTGGGAGACGGGAGGAGACGGGTGGAATTGAATTGAATTAATACCTTATTTTACGTGACGAGTCTCCGGCCATCAGGCCCGCCCTTTCGTCTGACCACACATATTTCGCTACGCTCCTTTCACCAAGTAGCAGAGAAAGGAGGTATATCTTGGGCGAGAAACAGGCGATTTGAATTTAGCTCAGAGGCGTCATTAGGCTTTAGAATCATTTACATGCAAGTAAATCTACTAACATGGGACCGCCGGCTTTACTTCCCCTCCGAAGCAAGGCGAACGAAGGATGGACGGCGGCGGGCGGGCGGCGCTCGGGAGCTGACGGATGAGTAGGCCGCGAGTGGGAGGGCCTCTCCGCGTGAAGGGGGTTCGTCGGCGGGCGCTGTGCGGGTCTTGGAGAGGGCCGCGGAACGTGCGCGGGTGGCGCGGAATGGCGCTTCGCGGCCGGACGGATCTGCTCGCCCGCTCGAGGCGTTCCAGGGTAAATAAAGGTGGCTGACAGGTTGGGCGAAATCGAGATTATTGGCTTTTATGGGGAACAGTGAATGTTCTGTGCTCCTAATGGAGTCCAGAACCCACATCAAATGGCGATGGTTATGTACTCGTAAGTTGTAGCATGAGTCGCACTTTTCGTATTTCGTGGTAACACATTGCTGTTTCCTATGGAACGTGGGATTTGATACACCGTTAGTTACATCCACAAGCTTTAATTTTTTAGCTGTTAGGTGTCACATGGTTCATTATAAGATAATTTCAAATATATATATATATATATATATATATATATATATATATATATATATATATATATGTAGAATCTTGGGTTTAGGGCGAACGGAATAAGACACGAATTAAACGAAACAAACAATACTATATTAAATAAATTGAAAAATACATTGGAATACAATGAACGACTTGAACACAACAACTTCCCATAACCAACTGCCAGTCTCTCGCCACACTCTCTCACTCCTTCTACTTTCTCCCGCGACGCGCCGCCACTGTAGCACGATACTACGTGATTCCAGTTTCGAATCCCACATTCGGCCATCCTCGAAAGCCTTCAGCCTCTGAAGGAAATACGTATGGCTTCATATAATCTGCTGATGTTGTGGTCATCATGGATCCATCTTCATCGAAGTTTCCTACTCGAATCACCTCATATCGATCATTACCTTTCACTTGACTGACCTTGTAAGGCCCCAGATACTTCTGTTTGATTTTCATACCTGGTCCAAACTGGGTTCTTCTGATCGCTATGATATCCCCTTCTTGATAATTTCGAGCTTCTTTCGAGTGTTTGTCATGGTACTTCTTATTTTCTTCTTGTGCTACTTCTTCTTCTGCTACTTCTTCATCTTCTTCTGCTGCTGCTACTTCTTCTTCTTCTGCTGCTACTTCTTCTTCTGCTGCTGCTACTTCTTCTTCTGCTGCTGCTACTTCTTCTTCTTCTGCTGCTGCTACTTCTTCTTCTTCTGCTGCTGCTACTTCTTCTTCTTCTGCTGCTACTTCTTCTTCTTCTTCTGCTGCTGCTGCTACTTCTTCTTCTGCTGCTGCTGCTACTTCTTCTTCTTCTTCATCTTCTTCTTCTGCTGCTACTTCTTCTTCTTCTGCTGCTGCTACTTCTTCTTCTGCTGCTGCTGCTGCTACTTCTTCTTCTGCTGTAATACAGGTTATACAACATTCAACTAGATGGTCCAGCTTTTCCCTCAATCTAGGAATATAGTAGTATGCTTGAATAATCTCTTGCATTTTCTTAGTGCCAAAATGACCATTGTCATGCACTTTCTTCAAAACTTCTTGTTGCATACTGGTAGGTAGTACTACGACGTTTCTTCCGTCTATTGTCTTCATAAGGATCTTGTTCTGCATCGAATAGTCTTCATAGGGTTCTTTGAGTAAAAGTTGAATGATTACGTTCAGTCGTTCTTCTTTCTTCTGCTCCTTCTTAATTACTTCTAGCATTAGATCTTCAACCATCATAACCGGATTTCGACTCAACGCATCCACGTGTTTCATTCTATCGCCCATACGGTGTTCAATTTCATAATCGAACTCTTCAAGTTGAAGAGCCCATCTTGTGACTTTTGGTGGTAAATTGATCTTCCCCAACGTTTTCTGGAAAGCTTGACAGTCAGTAATAATTTTAAATCTTATACCTAACAAATACACTCTAAATTTTTTAAGAGCTTCAATGATAGCCAAGACTTGAAGTTCATAAGAACACCATTTCTTCTCTTCTTCACTCGTTTTGCGACTCATATAATGAACAGGGTGAAAATATTTCTCGTCTGGTGTAACAAAGGAAGTATATTTTCGACTATTTTTTTCTACAGGGACGTGAAAAAACCCATTCTTCAAATCAACTACGGAGAACACACTAAAATTTACAAGAGCATCAATTTTATCGTCGACTAATGGCATCGGGAAACGATCCCTTACAATCTTTTTATTTAATTGTCTAAAATCGATACAAACTCTATGTGAACCGTCTTTCTTTGGTACTATCACTACTGGGCTGGCATACTCACTATCACTAGGTCGGATAATGTCCTTTTCAAGCCACTCCTTGATCTGATCACTTAGTATCTTCTTCTCCTTCGGAGCTAATCGACGTGGTTGTAGACACACTGGGTCGTCGTCCTTCAGTTTTATCTTCGTCTCCATGTTAGTCTTCACTTGTTTCTGGGGTGAGTAATCTTCAAGTAATTGACGAACCTTCGCTTCGTAGGGAGCAGGAACATCAATTTCGTCTACAGCAATACATTGAAGCACTTTCAAGTCTTCATGGAATTCGGTGTACGTTGCATTTAACGGTAGTCCATCGTTGTCTTGTCCTTGTTCACATCTAGCTGGAACTTGCCTCACTGAGATTTTGCCCTGACTAATGGTGATCTCCATGTCTTTAATCCACTCTCGTCCAAGGATAAAGTTGTATTTCATCGAGTCTTTTGGAACTACATAAAATGGCGTGCTGTATACCTGGTTGTCGATTTCGATGTCCAGCTTGACTCTCCCAACAGGATTTGTTGTCTTGTTCCCCAATCCGGTGAAGCATCGTGTCGTTGGACTCATTTCTGGACGGCCTATCTTCTCGTAGATATCAGTTGGTACTAAATTGACATCACTGCCTGTATCTAGTAACGCCTGGTAGTTTCTTCCTCTCACCTTCATTGATATAAGACCCTCGTCGTTTGAACTTATACATCCCACACTCTGACTCTCCTTAGTGCAATTTGGCGCAATGTGACCAAACATATTGCACTTAAAACATTTGGGTCCTTTATCTTTGTTCGTGCAGTTGACTCTTTCATGCTCCTTCGATCCACAACTAAAACACCGTTTCTGACCTGGCCGCTTCCCATCTGAATTTTTGTTGCCATGATCCTCTTTTGTTGAACTAGTTTGATTTTTGTTTTCCTTATTTCGATGTTTGCTTTCTTCCTTCTGTGTAGTTGTCTGTCGTCCTTTCGATTTTTCCTTCATCCTCTCGTATGCCTCAAAACATTTCTTCAGTTCTTGAATATTTCTTGCACTATACAAAATGGCTTTGTTGCTCTCGTAATCTTGAATTCCATCGATGATATACTCGACGAGTGCTTCTTCATCTACTGTTCCTTGGTTGGCTATTTCAATCATCGAGTATATGTACTGCTTCGCCGTCTCGTCAGATAATCGTTTACGTTTCCGTAATTGGCTGTGTACTGTAGCACTGCTGAGTTTGGTGGTAAACTCTTTCGTCAGGTCTTTCTTGAATTTTTTCCATGTTGATATTTTTTTGGTCAACATAAATTTCTTCGCAGAGCCTTTAAGCATTCGTTTTGCATAAATAATCTTTTGCAAATCATGCCATTCTAACAAATTACTTATATCTTCAAATTCATTGAGCCATTGTTCGACTTGTATTTTATCATCGCCTGAAAACTCTGTCAAACTATTTTCAACATCACGAATTGTAAATTCATGTTTGGCTCTATTGCCTTCTCGTCTACTACGTTCACGCCGATCACGTTCACGCCTGTCACGTTCATGTTCATTGCGTTCACGTCTGTCGTGTTCACGCTCGTTGCATTCACGTCTGTCACGTTCGTAACGTGTCTCGCGCATGTCGCGCCATCTATGATCACGCCGTTTTGTTTTTGTGGGTTGTTTAAGCATCTCTTGATCAGAACTGTCATCACTTTCTGAATAATCGGACGTGTCAAAATTTAGCTTACCTTTTTTCATATTCAAACTCAATTTCTTGGAATTGCGTGAATCATAACCTAATTCTTCTTCTGACTCACTTTCACTTGACGTTGGTCTGGAACTTTTCTTATCGAGTACTTTCTTTTCTGTTTTCGATACCTTTTTCCTTTTATCCCCTATATTGTCACTGAAAAAATGTGCGTAATATTCGTCAGAGTCTATATCATTTTCTTTTTCCGTGTTACTTTCGTTCTTTGTTTTGATATCGTCTTCGTCTTTGTTCATAATGTCATTCTTCTCAGGGTCATTAGTTTTCCTCAAAAATATTGCTGCTGTCTTCAATCGTTCAATTAGAATCAACTTCTTACCATCAGTCGGTAACTTCAATTTTTCCAATTCTTCTTGCAACTTGGCAACTGTAAATGTTTCGATTTCTTTGATGTTGATTACAGATCCTCCTTTCATGACTGTTTGCAGTATTTGTTTTGGCGTCTCTTGAATTTTTGTCTCCTTGTCATTCTGTTCGTCTATCTCTCCCTTCACTTTCTTGTCGTCCAAGTCGTTTTTCATGTTAATCTTTTTTTCATCATCTGTCATCTTTTCTCGACTTGCGGTGGAATCTGCGTCGAAACACGAACGAACTTAACTGAACTCGTAGTCGTCTTCTACTCGTTCCGTACAACTGGCTTCGTTCCGCGTATCCCCACAACAATCCCGCCGCTAACCTCTTTTCCTTCTGCAATGTTCCGTCGATTCGCGCCGAACTTTTTCCGGAATTCGCCCGTATATCCCGGACGAGCCCCCAAATGTAGAATCTTGGGTTTAGGGCGAACGGAATAAGACACGAATTAAACGAAACAAACAATACTATATTAAATAAATTGAAAAATACATTGGAATACAATGAACGACTTGAACACAACAACTTCCCATAACCAACTGCCAGTCTCTCGCCACACTCTCTCACTCCTTCTACTTTCTCCCGCGACGCGCCGCCACTGTAGCACGATACTACGTGATTCCAGTTTCGAATCCCACATATATATATATATATATATATATATATATATATATATATATATATATATATATATATCCTCAATAACAGAGAAAACGTAGTATACTCTACTTCAACGCGTTCGCAATTATTCATACTTCAAGAATTATTACCTAACTTTTTTTTAAATTTGCGCGTACATTTTCCTTTTCTTATTACAGATTCTTTTTTTTCGAAAACACATAATTTATATTTCTTACTAGTTACCTCTAATGTGTTTTCTTCGACGACACCATCGCTATATTTTGATAATTTCTTTGAAAACCTCGACCGTAGTATCTTAATTTTAAGCATTGTGAGAAATGAGAAGAAAGTGAAAGCGTAATTTTCACGAACGAACTGATATGTCAAGATACTTTACGGAATCCTAATAATTGCGAGAATAAGTCTATAAATCTTACAATTTGTGATTTATCATTCAGAGCTCTCAAATCTACGCAAAGTAACCAAAAAAACACCCACAATAATTCACATCATTTCAACATTATTTTGAGCATCGATTATATACTAAAATATGAAAACTACCTAATAATAATATTATCCAATTGGTAAAGAATCCATTTGTTTAAAATAGTAAGAACATAATTATCTTTGTTCGAAAGTCGTTCTCCGAGTCGACCAAATCAATGTAAATACTTTTTCTCAAACAACTACTTCTGAAAGTTTAGCCAGTACAAACCCTAATCGCGCAGTTTTTATGGAGAGAAAGTGTTCCACTACTCGACATTATTTTACGTAATTTGAATGAGATGTGTCTCTTGCTCATAACCATCTTACATAGGTAAACCAATTGCGCCCTTAATCCAAGGTTTCCCTAAGACTGCACTCTCATGAACTCTATATTTTGTACGTTACCCTGCTTCTCAAATGAAAGTGAACGATTCTTAATGGGTTACACCTTTCATAAGATGAATAATACAAACCAAAATATCCAGTGTTATTTACATTTTATACGAGGTAAATTAAACACATTAGCATACAATGTGATGAAAAGTAAACCGACTAGTGTTTTTAACCGTAATTATAGTCATACAGTGGCTTTCGTGTGCCAGGTAAGCTTTAGAAAATTTACTTTTCGCTTGAAAGAATGAAGGATAAATTCACTTGCTTTTTTCAACCAATATTCTTAAATTATACAATGTTTCGGTGATTTCATGTTGTTCATCACCAAAAATATTCATTTCAGCAAAAAACTTTCATCACATGTAAATATCTCAATGTTCCCTACATCGCGTTTTCAAGTTTCATCGCTACATGAAGTTTTTAAGTGTATTCAGTGTATTCCTTCTGCATAAGCCTGCGTAAGCCATATTCCGAATACTATTTTCCGCATAAGCCTTTCAGTCAGAATCTGCAAAAGCCATACTCCTTCGCATAAGTCCTACCGGTGTCGGGACAACCAGTTTGGAAAAAGTCCTGCTTCAATTTCTCAACACATTGAATTACCATCTGCACGTTCTGATCGAAAAACATTGGAACTGGATCAGGCCCGGGCTTTAAAGAAAAGTATGTGACCAGTAGACATTCTTTCATGTTATTGCTCGTATGTGTTTGAGATGTTACTCTTGTTCAGATCCACTACACTTGTGCAAAGCAATGGAAGCTTCGTTTTTTAATATAATGTAAATTTATGGGCGCATAACAAGCGCATTTTTTTTCGTAAAATTTGCTATTAAAATTCTGCACATGTTCTGACGTGTTATGCAAGTTCGTACTGAAGAAATGAAAATTGAATACGTCTTCCCAACGCTACTGAATGATCAGGTATTTCTACGCCGTCTACGAACTTACGAGTTACTACTGAAACTAGTTACTCAGTACGTTTGAAGTTCCATAAAATTAGTTTATTGTATTGAAATAGAGACTTTTTTTAAATGTCACATTACCTCACATTTTTCCTTCTCGAAAAGGTCCGTGCAAGGGTGGATTCGTGTAAGCAGTTTAAATACATTCTTAGAGCCCCCAATGGATAGACGGCCCGAAACAATTTTTCAAAAAAATTGTAGTAGAAGTATTAGTTCATAGAACGTGAACAATTTTCATTATTACACACAGATATAATAAATTCATAGATTTCAAATATAATATTTATTATTTAATAGGTAATTATTACAAACAAATTGGCTTACTTGATCCTATGTGGTTAGGCTGAAGGCTTTTAAGCCATTACAATAGTTACATCCTTTCGCGTTCTAATCTTTCGAATTCTAGTATTCACCCCAAATGGTCTCTCCATCGCATCAAAGCCGCGGAAAGGAGACCATAAGGTACGGCTCAGGAAAAAACCCCTGAAGGGGGAAAAACCTGCCGTCAGAAGCTGAATACATACTAATCTATCCGACGTTTATTTTAACTATTTATTTTCTGGCGTGGGCGTCCCGCTGTCTTCTTCCAGTGCTTGGCCTCCTCAGCACCTGAAATCAAACAGCGCCACAGAAGATCGTCCGCTCCGCCGCCTCTGCCCTTATATTTTCGATCAAATATAATATATCTTGAATATGTAATATATTTTTGAAAAAACGTTTCTGCGTACAAATGTAGACGAATTAATATACAGACATATGTCTACATTGTGTTCTTTATTTGAATTGGTAAATTGACAGTTTCTAGTTTTATCTTCACAATTTTGGTTATAAATGTTCAATATTTCTGGATTTCTGAGGGGGCCATAGTTATCGTGCTTAGAACCCCGGAGACATAAATCTGGGGCTCTGCGTGCATGTAGTGCGCTTACAAGAACAGCGTTTGGGTGACGGCGAGCAGCGCGGTGGGCGGCGGCGGCGAGCGGCTGCGCCCATTGGCAGAGCGACGCCCGGGGCGGCTGCGGCGGCAGCGTCGGGGCGGCGTCGCGCCGGCGGCGGCGGCGGCGGCCGAAGCGCGCGGCGCGGGGGGCTGCGATGGCGCCGACGCGCGAGAAGGCGGCGGCCGCAGGCGGGGCCGCGGGTTCGCGCCCCACCGCCGCGGGTCGATACGTCCGCGTGACCCTTCGGCGGCAGCGGCGCCACGTGAGGCGGCGGCGGCGGCGGCGGCGGCGGCGGGCGCGGCGGGCCCCGCCTCTCAGATCGATGCGCGCGCGGCGGCCGCAGCCATTTTCTCCCCCGGCGCGGCGCTGCTCGGCGCTGCGCGGGCCCGGCCGGGTGGGGCGGCGCGGAGCGGGGTGGGGGCGGAGCGGGGGCGGGGCGGGCGCGGGCCAACGGGCGAGCGCCTGGGCGGGGCGGCGCGCCGGCGCGCGGGGGCCGAGCTGCGCCGCCGCCAGTCCGGTCCGGGCGCGCGAGGCGAGCGGCTAGTGCGAGCGGCAGCACGCCACGCCACACGCTCGCTCCCCCGCGCAAGCTCTCTCTCTCCCGCCTCGTCAGGCCTCGCTTCGCTTCCTCGCGCTCTCCGGCGGCAACAGGCCCTCCTCGCGCTCTCCGCTGCGCTCCGCTCCGCTCGGCTCCCGACGGCGCTCGCGGGCGGCGGGATCAGCGGCCGGCTGTCGGGCGCTCCGTCCGGCCTCGTGCGCGGGCTGCCTGCTGCCTCCGGGGCCCGGGCGGCGGCCGCGCTCGCGCTGGCAGCAGCGGTGGAGCGGGCGGCGGCGGGCGGCGGCGGCGGCGCGGCGGCGGCGGCGGCGGCGGGCGGCGGCGCGGGCGGCGGGGCCGGGGCGGCGGCGGCGGCAGGCTCCTCGGCGGCCGCGGCGGCGGCGGCGGCGACGGCGGCGGCGGCGGCGGCGGCAGCGGCGGGCTGGTGCTGGGAGCCGCCGGGGAGCGTGCCCGGCG
The DNA here is from genome assembly GCA_038098605.1 of Gryllus longicercus. NCBI lineage: Eukaryota > Metazoa > Arthropoda > Insecta > Orthoptera > Gryllidae > Gryllus > Gryllus longicercus. The sequence continues at coordinate 469,393 of JAZDUA010000631.1, read as the reverse complement.
GCGAGCCCCCGTGCAGCGGCTGTCGCCTGGCGGGGAGCCCCAGCCCGGCCGCCAGCCTGGCGTCCGAGCACCAGCGCCACCGCGTCGTGCCCGCGCTCGTCGTCAACCTGGGGCCGTCGCGCGCCATCAAGATCGCGCCGGTCAAGGCGGAGGACATGGCCGAGCAGCCGCAGAGTGAGTACCTCTTCCGTGCCCTTCTGCACCAGCACGTAGCGACGCTCCTCCCGAATTGTTTTTTAAAAAAATCACGTGAAATTGTGCATGGAAATGGATGTGTCGTTTGGCAGTTTGACATGTTACGTGAATTAATTTTAGTAGTACAGTCTAAAAAATCCCGTGAATAAATGATATCAAGAATCTACCAGCTCGTGGAGAAATGTGTGATAACCTGACTTCGTGAAATGTCTTGTAAAAAGTCGGTTTGACGATCAAAGCTTTCCCGTCAAATGTTCGCTTGCCAAACGTCTTGTTCCGGCTCTTGTTCACCCCGTAGACGCCATACGTGTTGATTTTCGCCAAGTGTTATTTAGAACGTAACCAGAACGTGTTGTTGTGATCTGTAAGTTTGGTCTGCGGTGTTTGTGTTGAGCGCCTAGTTTCCTCTGTACCGTCAGGCACCCTCGACCTGATAGTGCTCGTCAACAAATCAGTGACGTCGTGCCCAGCGAGGGCCACTGATCCTCCTACGTCTTCGTGGACGCTTCTGAAGTGGCAACTGTCAGATTCCTCAAAACTTTGACATGTTGTTTTGTAGGTTTCTACTTCCTAATTGTGTAGCTCTCGTCCGTCCGAGCAGTGTTTTTCAATGAATCGCTCAAATATTGTTTTGAAAAAAAGCTAAAGCATATGTAAATATGAGACATGTAAGAATTGTTCAGTGTACTTTATACGACGGTTATCGGAGAAGTTGTAATCTGCAACTATCAATTTGGACTGTACTTATCCTTTATTTGTATTTTGGCGTAAAATGTCCTGAAATTTTCTCGATGGTTCGATTGAAGAATGTTCATTGTTAATCCAAAAGAGCGGAGTCGTTAACTTGAAAATTCGCGAAAGAAGAAGTCAAATTATCCGAATGCAATTGACTCATCGAAATTATCGAGTCAAATGGATCATGTTAAATTCCACAGAAACAAATTGACACATCAAATGTATCGTTTCAAATGGGTCGTTCAAATCGACCCCTCTGGTTTGACCAACAGTTAACTCTCCCAGCTACCACAAAACAAAGAACTCCTCGATTCACCGCGACCCCTCCCGTGTTCTGTGACTCCGTACGTGGCCGCGGGGGTGGCGTGCCGGTGGGCTGGCGTGCCCAGCGGAGTGCCCGTTTTACGCCTAGGCGCCGCGCGGGGCCGTGGCGACGCGGAGGACGACGCCGGCGCCAGATGCACTTTCGCCGGCGGCGCCGCCCCCCCGCAGGGCCGAGGGCCCAGGGCGCCCTCCGAAGGGCCGCAGGTCGTTCGCTCCCGCGGGCGCCGCCCCCGGCTGCGCAGCCGTTGCCCTCCGCGAACGACCAAAATACCGTTTAAGACGGCGGTCACAGTCGACCCGATTTTGGCCGAAATTTCGGTCGGCCGTTTTGGTCCGGCGTATCGTATTAGGTCAAACACGTGGAAGAAACCGTCATAGTGATCTCGTACGACTTCTTCCGACGGCGTCCCAAAAATCGGTTATCGGACGATGGTCGATTTTATTTGGTTTTGTCCTTCCGACATCGGCCGACAGAAATGTCGGCCAAAATCGTCTCCATTGCGACCGCCGCCTAAGACTGCTTCTGACACGCGAAGGCCCGGTTAACTGAGGTAGTGGGCATCAGTGAGAACCCAAGGTAATGCTCTGAAAAACATAACACACACGTGTAGAAGTTGGTTGGTGCAGTAGAAGCGAGCCGGCGTGCGCTGTGAAAATACTGGAATTGTGAGAATATTGGGACTTCGATATTATTATTGGGACTCGTCGTATTCAGTAGTCTTAGGATTCATCCGTCGCAAGTTGTCTGTCGTTTGTTCGTTGTCTTTCAGATTGCGTTGAACGTGTTCATTCCATGATATTGCGTTTTTAATTTTTATTTTATTTTATTTTATATTTTATTTTTATGATTGTTTTTTTTTATTCGTGTAGTAAATGAACCCAGAATTATATGCATTTTTTTTCGTATCTGAGGTAGTTCCGGTCTGAATTATCTCGGATAATTGCGAGTGTATTTTTCTGTGTTTCAAAGCGGAACAAAAGCGCAAGCATGAATCCCACAAGCAGATTACTTCAGATTCGCATGACAACTAGCTACTCCGCCAGGACGGGTTCTACAAAACTAGAAGCAATGAGCTTGTTACTTTTTTTTGAGGCAAACTAATTCCACAGGCCCCAAGTAACTGGTCGTGGTTTGGCTGATCGCGAGTCACTTCTGCTCAATCTATATGTCGATGTTCTCATTCAGTAGTACTTTTTTATTTTCTCTTTGCCGGCTGCTGTTATATCTTTCCAATTCTATCAGGCCTATGTCGGCCTGAAGACGTTTCATTTTGTTAAGAGTCGAGTGATTGTTGTATGTTCGCCTAATTTATGTTGACCACTTTCTTGAAACGTCGGGAAAATTCATTTATTTTCAAAAATATGGATAAAAATCAGGGAGTTTCAAAAATAATATTTAGAAGCAAAGAAAATATTTAAAATTATTATAATACTTGTTAGTATTATTATAATGATAGATAATATTCCTTAAATAAGGTTAGCACATTGATTTTTGGTGGGCGAAAATAATGTAGGAAACTAACTGAACCCTTGCGATTACATCGCAGAAGAGCTATATTGTAAAGTATCAATAGAAAAGTACAACGTATGCATTGCAAGGGAGATAGAAACCCGAAAATATTATTTATTGATGTTCAGTACTTATTTTCCAAGTGAATAAAACGAAAGAGGTTTATATGTTCTGGAACTACACTCACGATTCACTGTTCATATAGAGTTCAACACATTTCGAAAATATAGTTGAAATATTTACCAAAATCTGTACATGTATGAGGTAGTGGCCTATAGCAGAAAATCTTGCTATCCACCTTAACTTAAAACGTCATAATTAAAAACACTGATTTTTTGTAAAGTGATACCTGTGTCAAAAGATTGCTAGACGTAAAGTTTATGTACACTCACTAATCTTTGCATTGAAAACAATGAACGAACTGAAAAAATCTTTCTATCATCTCTTCGCTAACTATAACCTCACGAAACATCGACTGCTTTTGATAGATGATTTGCAACTCGCACAGAAAAACGGTTTAGACATCTACATAAGTCTTGAATATATGTAATCAATAATAGCAGAAAATTAGCGATTAGCGTCAGATTAATTTTAAGATGTTATTAAAATAGTTTTTGTACTATAAAATCTGTTAATAAGAGCTAATAAAAAATGTCTATAAAATCTGATAGTTTCGTACTAATAGTTTTGTACTATAAAATCTGTTAATAGGAGTTAATAGAAATTTTGTTAGGTATAAACCTCAAATTTCTCTCTAAAATCCTTATCATTTTAAATATATAGTTGGTAATAGTGGAAAGAATAGTTATAGTTAATTAGAAGTTCTGCAGTTCAAGCGCATCCGCTTCTCTCCAATATTTGGACCTTCTCCGCAGTTGTGGCTACCACCATCTGTCCCATTCATTTCGTTGTGACTTCTACCACTACTTTTCTCCATATCGTTTCGTCCACTGATTACTTTTCATTACAAGTTTAATGTCTTGGTGATTTCGTCTGACCATCGAATTCTTGTCCTCCCTCTGTTTCTTCATTAAATTGTACGCCGTAGCATGAGGTATTTTTAACACGGGAGTACACGCCTCCTTCAGGCATTTTATGTTTTTGCTATCTGTGCTTTTGAACAATTTTGCAACTTATTATCAATGATTCTTGATTCGTTCGAAAGATATATGATATTTCATACTTTTCATTTTCAAAAGTATTTGTTTTATTAACAAAACTAATTTAATAATTTTGTATATTTTCCTATTTTTTATCATGTATTTTGAAGATATGTTATCAGTCATAATTATGCTTTAGATAATGTAATTGAAATTTTCCGAGAAGGCTGGGCCTAAAATACATGGCATATTTAAATCTATGTATGAGTGACGTAGGTATTTTCAGAGTGTAATTATGAGATAATATGCGGAAAGGAACTCGAATATGTCGATTTGCGCAAGCACTCTTTATGTTTGACATGCCGACCTGTGGCTTACTTCGTCAATGCTAGCCGTGTTTGCAATTCACCTATCTCATTGGAGGTAATTAATGGTCAGTTATGCAGTGTTAACACTGTTATTGGTGTGCTTTGAAGCGCTCCATTTCTTCTTGAAATCTAGACAACCAAGCGTCAGTTGCTAGAAGCACAATAGGAAAATGCCTTGTAAACAACTGGATTCCGTTGTCGTATATCACCCACGGCGGCAATGACCTTCGGAAGTTTCCAGCGCATTTCACTTTGGATCTTATCATTCCTTCCATTACTGACTAATCTTTTCAGTGGTTAAGAATCTTATAATTGAAAATACTTTGTTTTCCATTGCTTTGCTGTTACTTTCCTATAGCCCCCCCTCCACCCGCAGTCAATAGTTTTCTTTCCACTTAAATCAGCAGCCGATTCATTTCATTACGTCAGGATTACTTCTACCATCCTGGATACGAGTGATATACTCGTGAAGATTATAAAAAGAGTAGGTACTGAGTTTCTTGGCTGTACTTTTCAAAATTAAGAATCAAAGATTGCCCTAATAATTATTTCAATTTTTTCGCGAACTTTCTGCAAGGATATAATTCTTTGTAACGGAAAGTTTTAGAATAGTTCGTGTATAAACTGCTTCAATTAAGACCACCATCTCCTTTGAACACAGAATTTGTTCCCACGAGCCAGCCACCCTTCCTCCCCCCAATGAGTGCGTCACCGCTCCGTTTCGGTGATTAGTCTCTTTGTGGCTCGGCTGAAGTTCCAAAGAAGTTTTTGGAAATTATCGAAATGTTGGGAACATAAGTATGGTTTTATTTTTCGCTTATAGGCAAACTCGGACCACGCTTCAGGGGGTGTAAGTACCTTTCTGGGGGGGGGGAGACGCATCAGCATTTTAGCTGAATCCCGATTTTTATCCTGCAAGGTTGTTAGCCCCGGAGGTATGGATGATGAGACGATGATGATAGTGAAGGAAGAAAGGACGGCACACACATATAGACATACACAATATAGACTCGTGCCCGAAGCAGGACTCGAACCCGCGGCCTTTTGGTCCGAGCCCGCTGTGGCACTACTGCCCCAATGTTTTCGGCCTTCTGACCGGCCCAAAAGTATGATAAGGATAATAGTATTTATTTTGCCTTATTCGTATATTTGTTTCATCTTTCTCACTTTCCCTCTCTATATCTCTTCCTCCCCCTCTCTCTCTTTCCTTCTTTTTCTCTCATGCACCCACACACATACACACACACGGACTTTTCACTGATACACGCTTCCAAAACAAATGTCCACAGTTCACGTCTCTCACATGCTGTATCCACGACTGCATGCAACTGAATGTCGCTCATGTGCTGTTTGATATCGTTAAATTCGTTTATACTCATTTCTAAAGCAGGTATTCATATACAGCCCAAAAAGTAAAACTACTTGGGTAAAATTTAGAAACAAAATTTGTAAATGGTAGACTGCCCTCCCAAAGCATAGCTTTTGTGCGGGAATGGGTCCAGAAACTTTTATGAGCTCAGAACTCATTGAAAAAATTCCATTACTGCAACATCAATTTTCTGGGATGGGCATTCTCGTTGCTCAAATTTGGATAATCTCCACGCCTTGGGAAGAATTTGAGCCAAACAATGCTAAATCTTCACATCAATCTGTGCTATAAAATTCAGTGCAAATAAAACATCAATAATGAAAGTGTATAAATGAACTATGGCAAAATCAATAAGTATATGAATGCTCGCAGTGAAGTATTTGTATATGTTTATGGATTATTGAAGTTACAGTTTTGTTCTTCATTTCTTCTTTGTCTTCTTCTGTTCGATTTGTCCGCAGATTAGCTATAACGTAGTCTTCATTATTAATTTATTTTATTCTAAAATTTGAAAAACATCCAAACTTAAAAAATCTGTAAAACAACAAAGCGATGCACAGGGCTAAAATTTCATTCGTTCGAAAAATATCCGGAGGCTGAAAGTTGAAACCTTGGAATTAGGCACCCCTTCTGCTGCCTCCGTCCTGTTGCCTCGGCGGGCCCCGTCCCGCCCCCACGCACTGCTCCCCGCCACGCCTCGCGCCGCTCGCCAGGCTCTTCGGGAACATCGCCCCTCGCCTCGACGCGTCTTCTCTCCCCGCGGCCTCCCCGCCGTGTCTTCATTCCCGCTCCGCCCCTTCCCCGTCCCTTCACGCCCGACCCCACGTTCCTGCTCCATCTCCCTCCTACCCGCCCCAACCCTTCCCACCCTCTCCACCTCACCGCAGCCCGCGTCGACCGTCCTGCACCATCCCATCCTGCACCATCCCATCCTGCACTTCTCCGTCATGCACCACCCATCCTGCGCCGCCCCGTCCTGCACCATCCCATCCTGCACTTCTCCGTCATGCACCACCCATCCTGCGCCGCCCCGTCCTGCACCATCCCATCCTGCACCACCATCGTCAACTTCTCCGACATGCACCACCCACCATGTACTTCTCCGTCAATCACCACCCATCCTGTCGCCACCTATCAGTAGCTAATTCTTCAGCCGCCCCCTCCCCAAACAGTTCCACCGTGCATCGTCTCGCCCTGCACCGCCCCGCCCCGAAACGCCTCGCCTTGCCCCGCTCTGCTCGGCCCTGCTAAGCCCTGCCTCGCCCTGAATTACCCACCCCGCCCCACCCTTAACATGCACACGGTATCCCCGTCGCCACACGCTCTCGTTCCCCGCGTGCCTACCATGAGCCCGCTGCTCCCAATAGTCCCGGGTCTCGTGTGTGGCCCTGCACTGCCCCACCCCGAAACTCATTGCATTGCCCTGTTCTGTTCTGCCCTGCCTCGCCCTGAACTGCCCACCCCGCCCCACCCTTAACATGTGCATGACATCCCCTCACCCCGCACCCACGCTACCCGCACGCTGCTCCACGCCGCGTCCCGGATCTCACGTGTGGCCCTGCACCGCCCCGCCGAGAAACGCCTGGCCGTGCCCCGCTCTTCTCGGCCCTGCTAAGCCCAGCCTCGCCCTGAACTGCCCACCCCGCCCCACCCTATCATACGTACCCCCGTCGCCCCGCACCCACGCTCCCGTGAGCCCGCTTCTCCACGCTGTCTCGTGTGTGGCCATGCACCGCTCCACCCCGAAAGGCCCCGCCGTGCCCCGCTCTTCTCGGCCCTGCTAAGCCCTGCCTCGCCCTGAATTACCCACCTCGCCCCACCCTTAACATACGCACGGTACCCCCCGTCGCCCCGCACCCACGCTCCCGTGAGCCCGCTTCTCCACGCTGTCTCGTGTGTGGCCCTGCACCGCTCCACCCCGAACGGCCCCGCCGTGCCCCGCTCTTCTCGGCCCTGCTAAGCCCTGTCTCGCACTGAACTGCCCACCCCGCCCCACCCTAACATACGTACCCCCGTCGCCCCGCACCCACGCTCCCGTGAGCCCGCTTCTCCACGCTGTCTCGTGTGTGGCCTCGCGGGCGGCGCGGCGCGCCGGTGGGCAGGGCGTGGGCGCGGAGGGGCGGGAGGGGGCGTGGCGGGGCGCGGTGCGAAGCGTCTTGGGCGGCGGAGGCTCCCCCGCGCCGCGCGGACGCGGATATTTTTTGCACTGACGGCGGCAGCGCCTGCGCCTGACAAGTGACGGGAGCCAGGCGCCGCCCGCCGCCGCAGCCTCTGCGCTCCTCGCTCGGTTCGGCCCGGCCCCGCTCGGCCTTGGCTCCGTCGCTCCCGAGGGAGGCGGCCGGGATTTACCGCTTTAAATTTTCCAACTTCCCAACCGCGCGCTGTTTTGATGTGGGGAGTGCGGCCCGTCCACGCCGCTCAGGGTTGGCAGATCGTAACTTAATTGTGGAAACGAACCATAACATTAAGCTCATTCCATGGGTGTCCACAACTGTATGTTTTAAAAAATTGTAAGAAAATTGCTAATTAATAAATTATTAATTACATTTGTTTATTTTTAATAAGGCTCTATTTTCTACATCTTCCCTAGAGTAAAAAGATGAGATTCTGATCTCAGGATATACAATAAAACATACTCATACTATAATTAGAATACTTTATATTTTTTGTTTCCATCAGATCTTGAGCTCAGAGTTGATTTAAAAACGCACTCTTAAAGATGAGAAAAATCTAAATGATGTCTCTTGTTTATCCTATGTAATAAAAAATACCAAATTCATTTATGTTAATTAATTTAATAAAACTCTTTTATTAAATATAATACATTTGTTAGAATCATCTTATAATATAGACTATGATAATTATAATCATAATTTCGTACTTCTACATTGTACCTAAATGTCCCATACTTTGATAGTTTTGTAACTAATTTTTTCCATGAAAGCTTGCGACACCATCAGTCGGCAAATTTCGGAAATTAGCGGGATGAGATCACTAACAAAACACGATATAAATACCTTGACTGTTACGATTTACTGTCGGCAACATTGGATTGTCCTCACAGCCCATTAATGATCCGCTTGCAATAGCATGGAACTTTTCTGGATTCTTGGCAACATGTTTGATTGTTTGTGGATTTTCTTTCGTGCTTGCGAATGATGTTTAGGAAATGTTCACTCAAATATTCATTGCTCTCGTCTTAAAATAGCGGTGCTAATCCTTTCTATTTTCTTTTACTGATAGCGTGACTGATACAGATGTCAATGATAGCGATTTTGTTTATGTAAAACAGCTTAAAATATTTCTTATTGCGCTAATTTTGACAAATACAAAGGCTATAAAGGATTGCTTTTCAATTCAATAGTGAAAATGCCATTAGTTGGTAGGTTCTAATAGGTTGTATTTTTTTCGTGTGTGTTATACTTTCAAAATTAGCTGTCATTTTCATAATAAAGTGTGTTGAAATGGTGTTATTCCTTTGTATTCTGAAAACTGTTTCTTGCATACATGTTAGCATATTGAGAAATATGTTCGTTTGTTCCTCAAGATTGCAGTCCTCTATTCTCTAAGGTAGCTCTTTTAGCGCCTTTTGACTTATAGTTTCACACAAATTGTATTATTTATTTTTAATCTAAATAATGAAAGCACACTTTTTTAAATAGAATCATTTCATATCTCATAAATAGATTAACTCTGTGTTATTAAAAATGATTCCTTTGCACAACGAATTTAAAACAATAATATTATAACTCCTCCCGAGTCCCTCACTGTCCGCCTACTCCACAAAATAGTTTTCCACGTAACTTCCACAACTTCAAACTTGACTATCTGGCACGTCAAACAGAAGGCAGGGTCTCCCCAAATATTCGTTAATTTGGTCGGTGAGCTTCTGGCCGTCCCCAATGTCCTCCTTGCTTCCGCCCCCGCCTCCATCCAGCGCGTGGAAGGCCGTGCTGACTCGCTGTCTCCCCTGCCTCGCCGCCCTCGCCGCCCCCGCCGTCCCCACCGCCCTCGCCGCCCTCGCCGCCCTCGCCGCCCTCGCCGCCCTCGCCGCCCTCGCCGCCCTCGCCGCCTGGAAGCCAAGCGAGCGCAGGGGAGGCTGTTATTACGCGATTGTTTGGAAACGAAGAGGCCGCCGCCGCCGCCGCCGCCGCCTCCCTCTGGGCGAGGTTTCACTTACGAGTGGCCGCATCACCCTGCCTCGCTCACTGCCGCCCGGCACGAACTCCGCCGAAGCCCTGCAAGACCCTCCAGCGGAGACCGATGTTGGTGCTTATTGATAATCCCGCGGATGTTTTAACGCGCAATAAAGGCAATATTGATGACTTAGCGCACCAACGTTGAATGTCCACTCATGCTCATGCTTGAGTTAGTATCATTTTTGGAGACTTCTCCTTCATATCTAGTACATAATTTAGATTTTCTTTGTCTTCATAAGAGGGAGCGTTATTTTTTCAGAGAGCAAATATTGTCGCTCCATAAGCAACTGCATCTTTACAAACTTCCAAGCTTGATTTTTTCGAAACTAAAAATCCCGGACATGTAATATGCATGTACTAAGCTCTCTGTATGGTGAGGCCACACAAGAGAAAGGAACTATTTGTTACCCCGCAAAATTGCAAGTTAGAATGCAAGTGACAGCCCGGGTGATGCTACGTCGAAGGTCGTGACGTTTCGACCATCCTATCGTGGTCTTCCTCAGTTCTGAAGGCTGAAGTGGCACTTTAAGTTTTGAGGAAGACCACAATTGAAAGGTCGAAACATTGGCCTCGCGGCCTTCGACCTGGAGCCTTTGACTCCCGATACAGCCTTCCTTATGGCTCTGAAGTCCAATTCTTACATGCTTAATTGTGGCATTTTTAATATTGTTTTCAATTTACTATTTGTATCTGTAGTGTTCAAAATTAGGAAATTCAATAAAGAGAATCATCGCTCCGTGTGTTCTATTTCCTTTTGTAATATTTCAAATTATTCATGATTCTGGGAAGAGGTTTACTCCTATTCTTGAACTAGATCAAATATTCTACATTAATACATATAGCCTTATCGTTTGTATAGGATCAACGTGTAGATCGCGGCGTTATGAGTTGAAGGTAGTGTATTTTGTTGAGAGAATAAATAGTTTGTTGGCATCTTGACAATGTTTCTTTGGTACTTTTTTCTTGGGAGTACTAGCCCATTTCTTTTCACCACTCGTTTCATTCATGCTTGTGTACGAAACAAGCTACAGGAATTCCGTTGGCCAGCTATTGGAAGCTGCAGTCTTGAACCTTGACTTCCCCTTGGGAGCCTGACTTCCGTCTTCTTCTGTCTTTCATTAGCGGCGCATGTGTGAAGTTGGGCGTTTTGCGAATGGGACGTCCGCTTGGTAACAGTTCTGCGAAATTTCGCAAGGCGATTTAGCACCTGGGGATTTCCCAAAATTAAAACAGCACCTGGCACTGAAATCGAGGATAGCTGACAAGTACGTCTTAGGTACAGTGATTTATTGTTCATTCGTATGCTGCTTACACACGCTTTAAATTGTGCAGCTCCACCCTTTGTTACATCACGTTAAAATAAGAACACTAATGAGTGGCATTATTTCATCTCTATTTGCAGATGTGTGTTTTATTCAAGGTAACACTGACAACGAAAATATTAACAAAAAATGCATATGCAACCAAACACTTCTTCGTAAGGGAGAGAAATGGGACAGAAGTACGAACAATAATGTTTAATTATTTTTCACAGAAGAAATTTCCCATATAATGCAGATTAGACATAATACCTAGATATTGTTAGAGATACAGAGAAAACGTACAAAGGTAATTCTTCACTACTTTTGAGATTACGAGGAAAACGTGTATTTTTCCGCGTTGAAGATGCGGTTTATCAAAGTGCGTGAGTCAGCGCAGTTGATGTTCTGAAGCTGGATGATTCTTTTTATTTTCGGCTTTATTACGATATTTATTTTAAAAATAAATTCTCAAAGCCAAGAACGTTTAAGTGCCTGGTGATACCAAAATATTTTAATGTACTACATTTAGGTAACTAAACGTTATAGTAATATGTTTTCAGTATAGAACGTTTTATTATTTTTCATTCAAATGCTGTGGAATTTTCATCTGAAGCGTTGCACAAAAACATTCTCTAACTAAATTTTTACCATCCTAATTTTCTTCATTTTATTTCATTTGTTATAGTATAGTATTTATTTATTATTTCAAATTTGAAATAGATTGTAAGAAGTAAACTTCAGCCGTATGTACAGAGTTTCCGATATATTAGTAATATTCCACATCGGTGTAACTCAAACCTATTTGGCACTGTTGGAACGGCAAAGACGAAATGACTTTTGGATCATCCCAATTCTCCCTATACTTAATGATTTTACTATTCGAACGCATCCATAACAAAACTGATTTTATTTTGTTTTTTAAACATTTACGTAAAATAATTTAAAACCATAGTCTCTTGCTGATTGATGTTAAATTTTTAAAAATTTATTTCCAAACAAATTTTGCCAGCGCTACTGAGAATGCCTGCCGGAAAACTGCAGATATCGGTCGTCACTTCGAAGCATTTTATCAAGTTTTATGAATTCCTCTGAATAACTCGCATGGAGTTCACTACATTTATAATCCCATAGAGAACTTTATCACATATTGCGTTCATTCTCCAAGTTCACTCTCCAGTTCATTCTCTTCAAAGCAGTATAATTCTCCAAGGAGCTGTCTGAGTTTGTTGTTAAAGCAGATTGCAAGCGGTTTGCTAAATCATGATTTGTGCCACACGCCTACTTATTACACATCTTCATTTGTGAATAACCTATTTAGAACAGCAAAATACCAAAAACTGATTACAATGTTTGGCATAGTGAATGGAATTCAAATGACACCTTATAAATGCAAATCCATCAAAGGGTTATCAAAATTGTGGATATGCATTTTACCAGATTTATAATAAAGAGTCTCTTCCCTTGAATAAAAGTTAGCGGCTGAGGTAGCCCAGGGCACCAGCTGTTGTCGCCATAGTGCCTCTGATAGAAGATCCCAGGATAGGTCGAAAGCAGCCGCCGTCAGAAGAGCAGGTTGCTCTGATCAGTAGTTTTCCATCGTCTTTCTGAAAAATAGCAGGCTCCTGCGAAAGCCGGAACACTACCGTAACGAGCGGGCCACGGACGCGATCTTTCCTTCCTCTTCCTTGTCCTATCCTCACCCCTTACTTACGCACCCTTACACTTACTTTCACTATACTAACACATTATATAAGGAGACCAATAAGGATCTTAGAGCTTGTCCCAGTTGGAACGGCACCCCGCTAGTGGGAGATACCTGGGTAGAAAAACCTGGCAAGTTGACATGAGGGTGGGCGCCAGATCTTTCCATCCAGCGTGGGTACTACACAGCCCCTCCCGAGATACAAACATGCACTAGACGTACGGGACTAATGATCACAGCAGTGGACGCGCCCTGCAGCGCGAAATAATCCATTAAATAATAGTTGTTTGGCCGCGCTTCCACGCAGGGAGGAGCGCTGCTTGGCAGTAGCTGTCGATTTCGGCCTTCTCCCCGACGCCTTTTATGGCGTTTTATGAACTTCCTTGGCGGGGCGGTAGTCAGTAGAGTATTACCGATGGCTTATTTACCCGGGCGGGGCGGGAGGGGCGCGGCGCGCGGAGGGTGCGCGGAGGGCGGAGGGACGCGCCGCGGGTGGGCGCGCCGGCAGATGCGCCCGTACCCCCCCCGAGGGATGGGGGGCGGGGGTGGAAGCGCGTTGCGTGCGGGGCGGGTGCGAGCGCGCAGGGGATGCGGTGGCTCCTGCTGGGGGTCAGCCTCAGCGCGGTCAGATGGTCTGCCGAGGGGGCCGCTCGGGGAGCGGCTGCGTGCTCGACTCCCTAGCGGTCAGAGGTTCGCATCCCCGCTGCGCCGGACAGAGAGTCGTAGGCTCCAGGCAGTAAAATGAGTTGGGTCATCTTTTTGGAAATTAGCAACAAAATAAATTATTTTATTTTATTTAACGTAGTGCAGGCAAAAGAGGGAGACATCGGTTTGATGAAGCAGATTGCCCACGGGTACCAACACAAAGGTTAGCTTACGTTGGGTGTGACTGGTATCGACAAATACATTATTAGGTTCAGAGTAGGAATAAATATAGGGATGTACATTGAATCAGGCACACTACCCAATTTGATAAGTTGCAAATATACTACACTATAATAGTAAATAACAGAATGCAGTACATTCCAATTCAACTGACTGCTTCAGTTTCCCAAATCGAAAATCCGTTAACGAGAGGTGCGAAATTTTACATTTAAGATTACTTTGACTTCAGAAAATATACATAGCATACATAATGCTCGTGTAACGGAATTGTTATAGGAAAGAAGATACTAAACGCTAGAAAACATTATAAAATGAAGGCGGGTGCGATGCCAAGTAGAAAAATTTGAAGTACACAAATTGCGTTTTGCCATTTGAATGATCAAAAAGCAAGTTTGGTCAATTATTTTCAATTTCGTTCAGAAAATTGATATTATTTTGTTTCCTGTTTTCGTAAACCTTTTACTCACAGCTGGGATTCATGCCCCATGATAGATCCCTTAGGCAGATCCCTCTTTGTCTACTCGTATGTCCAGATAGAAGATGTAATGCGAGTTGTTGTTATTTTTCCTCATCGCATTTTGTCCTTTACGACTAGTATTTTATTTTTGTCGGATTCTGAAGTTGGTTTCTGGAGTTTATTTGTAACTCAATTGAATTGAAATAGATTTTCACTGTCTCGCTATTTTTCGAATGCGCGAGGTTTCATTTTGATTCTCACAACTACTTTCATTATTTGCAGATAGTTTTGAGTAGAGAGGTTCAATTGGCCCCATTACTTTGTACTTTACTAAGGTACAGATAGTGATTTCGGAATCGCTATTTTGCACCGAAGGGCGACATTTGCGGTTTATGGTGGAACATGTTATGAATACGTGAATAAATTAGTGATACATCGATAATGGCCTTCGTTCGTGATAGAGGGATTTGTTCACTTCACTAAACTCTTGCTTAATATTTGCTGTTTGTATCCTCTTCTTTAAATTTTATGAATTACATTTATTTCAAATTAAACTAAGCACAACAGCAGGATAAGTTTGCAAAGATCTCCAGCGTGGCAGAGAAAGAAAAGAAATTTGTAAATTCCAACGGCGTGTCGTCGAAAATGAAATGATATCTTTAAGGGACCATAAATCAAAAAGATGGGCAGTGATAGTTATTAAAACTTTTCTAAAATATTGATGTTAGTTTTTTTCATTAACTTTTTTTTGTAATTGGGTTGACGGACGTCCGTCGTTACATTTAACACAAATGTGGGATAAAATGTTCGAAATTGAAGTGCTATATATTCATTGACAATTTTGGAATGTTTTGTTCGTGAATATAGTAATTTTCTCATTCCCAAGAAGAAAATATAGAAGACCCCTGCTTTCAAGGCATTAGCATTACTAAATTAAAATTAGGTAATGACTACACACTTAAATACTATACCAGTCATATAACGCAGCTGGTCAACTACAAAGGAACATTTTAAAACGTATAAATCAAATATGAAATCGATGTGTAATGTTAATGGATGGAATCTTATAAAATAGCTTTCTGTAGATACGTCGAAGCAATTAATCATGCAATGTTCACTTGTTCGGATTGTAAACACTTGATTGTTGATCCCCTTGATCGTTAGATTCTAGGGTTCAATTTTCCCAGTTTATGTTATCACTTAGAACATGGTCGATCATTGATATTAGTACACCGTTTTGTTTATGAAAAAACTACTTAATATTAGATCTTTACTTAATTCGCTTTTTTTAGTATTACGATTTGTAGTAATTGTGCAGTGTTATTTAAACTCGGATGCCTCTGTTACTAACGTAACTAAGTAGTAAACTAGAAGATCAGAGTTCGAATGCCGATCGGGGTGAGAACACACTTCGAACAATTTGTATAATTGGTCATTTTCAATAGATTTTTTTGATTTTTATTTTAGATGATTAAATGTCGTGATTCTGTAACTCACGGTTGTACGAGTCCACATTAATCAAGCCTCCGTGTTTACACAGGTCGTCGTCAGATAAACAAAAAAATATTCCTTTGGAAAAGGAAACACGCGAGTGTATGAAGTAGTTGCTGCCGCAGTACGAAGCCGTTGAGTGCGCTGGGCGATTCTTGGAATATTGGGACTTGCTGGAATTCGGTAACCGTCGGATTCGCTCATCTAACAGTGTGTGTGTGTGTGTGTGTGTGTCTGTGTTTTGAGTTCTGTAAACTCAACTTTGATTTTTGAAATGAACTCCGGACTCGGGATTATTCGAATTTGTTCGTGGCAATGTAATCAGGATCCCAATTCCCTCGTTGTGTATTTGCCGTCGTGCAACGCGTCGCGTATTGGTGGGGGGGGGGCGCGGGCGTGGGCGATGGGCAGTGGGCGGCGGCGGCGCCGGGGCGTGGGTCGCGTGCGCGGGGGCCGCGGGCGATTAGGCCTACGGCAGCGCGCGCCGCACCGCGCCAGGGGCGGAGGGCCTCCGCGCCCGCGCGCCCTCTCAGACGCGGCGTGCGACAGCGACGGGCAGGGTGCGACGCGGCCCTCGGCGTGTTTGCGGCGCTTTTTAAGGCGGTCCTTTGAGGCTTACGCTGAACCAATTTTATTGATTCTCACTTTGATGGAATCCGTGTATTTTTTGTGCTGTTTTGTAAATACTAATCCTGAAAATTTATTTAATTCGAAAGTAAACAAAAATACGCTTATTTGTATTTATCTGTACATGTTGATTGCGATTGCTTGTCTGTCTGAATCGATATGTCTATAGTGTGGCGCTCCTGTAACATATTTTGTAGTTTACGCATAATACATGCATAAACTACAAAATATGTTATGCGTAAATACTTACCAATAATAATGTTACTAAGAATACTCAATATCCTTTGTTTAATAGAATCCATACAGTGTAGGATGAATAAATACATGCCTAAATTAATGTTCACTTTGTTATGTTATATTGTATTTCTTTTAGTTTCATCGAGCTTGTTTGAGGGCAGCCAGCATTAACCTACTTTTGAATTTGATTAAAACATTTAGGCAATTCTCTTACTCCAGCATGATTGTATTTTCGAAGAGGCAAGGTAGTCTACTTCAAAACTCGAGGTGGGAGGGGTCAAGTCGACGAATTTGCGCATACTTATGTCCTTAGCAAGGACAAATTCATGTTTTTCTACAAGGAACATCCTACCGTTTCCGGGTGACATCCCGTGTCCTCCACCACGTCAATTCGCACCCTGACAGCAGAGCATCCGAACGTGATCAGTGAAGTGGATTCAAAATGAAACTGACATATTATACCAGCACAAAATTAGGAATTTTTCGAAGTAGTCATCCTTGAATAACTCGTACTTCGCACCTTGAATACCATACACATTTATCAAAACATGGATGAAAAAAAGGATTAATAAGACGACTACACTCATGAGCAGGGAGATATCAGATAACTGAAACACTTCCGAACAAAAACACTTCTCTGCCTCATCAGCTGAAGGGATATGTCTTATGCTCTCTCACTTGGGTTTCTGTCTACTTAAGACCTTTCACTTGGGTTTCTGCCTGCATGTACGGCATCAGTGAGAAATGCGCACAGAATTTTCTTACCGAAAATTAAGCCTGGGCTGACAGCTGGTGTTTGACTTCCCTGAGATCGTCGCCTGGGCTTCTCGTCTCCTGGCTGGCATGTCGTTAGCTCACTTGGAATGTCAGAATAATATTTTGTTTGTTTATATATACATACAGGGGTGAACTCAAAGCGCCATGAGACTTCAGCTCTCTACCCTCCAGAAACCAAAAATACACATTCAAAATCATATATTTTTTCTAATTTTCTGCACTAAAAAAAGTTATTCAATATATACATTGTTAATGTTATAAATATTAACGTCTACGTCTGTCTACCTTGTTTCCCCTCATGCTAGAATACTGATACAAAAGAAGTTCAATCATTGAACTTGTCCCTGCACAATCATTGTACTTTTGAATTCGACATAATTGGAAGGTTAATTTACAGCAATGAAGTGTGTTTAAAATTTTGGAAGTAGTTGTTTGTGATCTCTATTATTGCCCTTACGAAATGAAACAATAATGATTATTAGAAACACTCTCGAAGCCTTACTTTTGCATTTTATGTTTGCTACTTTCTTGTTATTTTCCTAACTGCAGTTTTTGTCTTATACTTCTTTTACTTTTCGTTGTTTCTTTGATTGCTGCGAATTTTGACTCACAAGGTTTTTTTTAAATTTCAGTTTGCTCCATAGCATTTATAGGTTCCACGATTATTTTCCTTCATGACTCTGGACTTTTATCCGTCATTCAATACAATTTCAGTCTTATCTTTCGTATTCCCGATGGATATATGTTCTTTTGTATATTCCTCATTCACAATTGTGTCTTCCAATCTCCTCCCAAAACAGTTTTTCATGAATTTTCCCGAAGGTGTATTCGCTACTATCAGCTCAAGTTTTACTCTCTTCAATTGCATTTCAACTGAAACATTGGTGCATGAGCATGCAACCGAAATATTCGTACAAGAAGAATGAAATTTACTTGAGATTCATTCCTCTTGAATTTGCTTATAAACTGCAATAGTTTGAGCTTGAAGATAAGATAAAAGGGGTTTTCTGTATTGTAAAAGAGTTTTTAATTCAATCGTACTGTTTTATGAATTATAATGGACCCAAATTTGCATTTTGAAATTGATGTATCCGGAGAAGAATGCACAATAATAGTTGCCATGAAGATAATTAAACTGTTGTGTAAACTATTAATATGCCCGACCGCGAACATGTAATTAGAAAAACGTCAATTTACTAGTCGTTAGTACGACGCTGTTAAAGATAGCGTATTTTATTCTCCACTCTGACACTAGTCTCAACACAAAAATTAAAATCGTTGTTTTGAGCTTGAGATTAGTTTTTAAAATTCAGATTCTCACAGCGTACATTGGGATCTAAAATCCTAAATTAAGTTTTAAACTTAAGTCTTAAACGAGCTCTGAAACATTTTTGAAGAGATGACATCCTTCCTTTTCTCATTACAAGATATCGAAGGCATGTGCGCTTTCATGAGAGTGGGTTTCGCCGCTGTGCGTACAGTTCAGGAGCCCTCCCAGAATGAAAACGGACGTCCTCATTTGTCGAAGCCCTTTCCAATAGTGGAACAGTCGCGTTCTAAAGGCGTCAGACAGTAGAACGGTTCGGCGAGTCAGATCGCAAAGGGGGTGGGCGCGTTTCAAAATAGTCCAGTGTTTTGGCGGCACAAATCTCAGCCGGGTGTCGCTCCCCCTCTTTACGACCCCCGCGTCCGAAATTTACAGCTCCGTTTCTGTTTGTTCTCGTCCCCGCTTGCCTCGCCTGGCGCGCGCTGTCCGGGGCGCTCAGGAAAATCGAGACATTTTTATGAATAGGAATACACACGCGAGAAGTGCCCCGTAACGGGGCCTTCACGGGGACAGGGGGCCCGCGCTGAGCGTTTTACGCGTGTTGCCCTTTGGGTTCTTTATTAGTGGTTTCCTGTTCCCCGCCTCGTTTGTTAGCTGAGTTAGCCCCGGGCCGTATTTGCGGACGCTGCCTGCTTGCCCGCCCCTGCCTCTCCGCCCGCCTCTTCGTTAGGGCACCGGGCGCGCGCTGTCTCCGTGAAGGCGCTAATTCGGCCTAATTGCCCCCGCCTCTCCGCCCCCCTTCGCCACCCCCTCCAACCCCGAATTGCCGCAATGTCGGGGGCGAGTGGGTTCTCACATGTGACACTCTTGCACCGGTTGAGAATGGTGGATTGCTTTTTGCGGGAGAGCTCCCATTGAACACAATTTTTTCCAAAAAGCAAATTAATTAGAAATTTATAATATTTTAAAATAGTTTATTAAACAGTTATTTTAATAGTTGAAAATTCTTAGTAAATAGTATGTAATTAGCAGAACGTCTCAATAAAACTAAGCACAACGAAGGAGAAACATGTTTGCTGAATACGCTTGAAACTTGATGTTTCTTTAGTCTTAAAATATATCAATGGGCCTACTTCTATTGGAAATGTCATTGTGTTTGATCTGTCTACATTGAAAAAGAGGATGAAAATCGGTAAACCGGATCGGAAATTAATTGATGTATTGTTTGTGAAATATACATTAGGATAGAAAATATTATCCCTTAAGTATCACCTAAATATTTGTCTTGTGTTCTGAGTTGAAAATTGGAAGTACAACTTAAAATTAATTATTTTCTCTTTTAAAAATATTCTTCCCTAACAAGCCATGTAAACTTTAAGTCAAATACCTCAAAACTAAAATATTAAAAAGGATTTTGAAAAGAAACAGAAAAACTATTAAATCGCTAAATTCTATAGTAAATCAGTTTCAAAAACTAGAAATTTCTTATTAGTGTTTTATTTTATTGATATTGTTGTCATCGGATCGTAATGTTATTAGAACGATCATAATTGTGATTTATGGTAAACTTACCGACATACTGAATGTTACATACCGTACTTACATACCGTTCTTACATGCTTACCGACATACTGAATGTTTTAACATTAATCAAAGTTTATTTTAACATCTAAATTTCACATTTATCCTTACCAATACAGTGAAGTTTCTGTAACAATTATTCACGGAAATCTATGATAGCAGGAGTGGTCGAAAAAATCACTAAAGAATATAAAATATTTTCCAATTCTTAACGTTGGTAGTAGGATTATTATGGAGAAGGAAAATGTCACATATACACACAGTATTCTACAATTCATTTTCTATAGTATTATATTTGAATTGGAAAAGTGCATAAAAGGTTGAAGTGAAAAAATAATATATTAATTACATTAAATAAGAATCATTATTCACAGTCGCATCTCACTAAGATCAATTTTATGATAATTAAATGGTGTAGGAATAAATATTTTATTATTTTACAAATGCTTTAACTTGGACTTCAGATTTAAAAACAGTCGCATGATGCAGACCAAACTGATTAGTTAATAGGCAAGTATTCATTGGAATTTCATTAAAAGAGAAAAGTGCGCCAACTCCACATGCAGTTTGACGTAACAAGCATATTTTGATCATACCGTGAAGGAAAGAATAAGTATTTCCTGAACAAAATACTGGATAATAAATACGTTTAAAATTTCCAACCTTTAAATGTTATTTTTACTGTGATGATAGGATTTCACTTGTATTCGGGGTTTCCTTATGCTTATTTGTGCAAATTATTAAATTGTCAGTTTAAACTTCAAAATTACATCCCTGTGTCATATGAATAATATATGCACGTCATAGTACGAGAAAGTGCATCACAATTATGTAAATGCATGTTAATCATAAGTATGATTCAAGATATAACATAGGAATTGTTAAACAAGCAAATTATCTTGGGATATTAAAAAAACATTATTTTTCCGTTCTCGGCTAATTTGCTGCGGCGACTTCCAAAGATTTCTTCGTTTCTTCCAGCGTCTTGAGAAATGTCGCCTCGTGCCCTAGAGCGTGTGCTGTCGCGTGTTACATCTTCAATCTCGTGATCTGTCGGAAATCCGAACATCTAGAAATTATAACATCGAAACAAAACACTGGCAGAAACCCCTTGCTTCCGTGGCAGCGGTATAAAGAACACTGACACTTGTGGGAGTGTAGCACTGTTTCGCTCAGCGAGCATGCGTCTACCTCTGAAATATCAAATGAAAATACGGATAAGGATTAGCTCAACGAGCTGAAATAAGTACGTTTTGAAAGTGTTGTACTTTTCACTTATCTGAGATGTAATAAGTCTTACGGTCTGCACGAATCTCAGATAACGCGAACGTTAGCACCTGCTGTCAGCCGCGAATATCGCGTTCGCATGCACATACGAAAACTGTTTGCAGGCGCAGGGAGAGATTTTGATTTCATGTTATGCATCCGAAACATAAAAGTTCAGCAAACATTATTTTATAATTAACTGTCAGACGCATTTTTTTCGTGCTTCTATATTGTCTGTTGCAAATAATTCACTTCATCAATGTAATCAATATTATATGCACAAATGACCGTGGTGTTTGGAGTGAGTCAATGTTTGTGGCATTATATTCATGGAAATATTTTTTATTGGAAAATTACAAGTTAGCAGTATATTTCTGATTTTGTAATGAATTCATGATCAAACACCAATGAAATTAGGGAAATCTGCACGTGTGTGAATAAAAATATAGAAAAATTGAAATATTATTGGAAACTAATGATAAGAAAGCTAGTTGTTTCCGAATTAATATTGACTATTTTTTATAAATGCAAATGAAATTGACACTAATCACGGCGAATATTCTTACTTGAAAAATACGAGAAAAAATATTAAAAAATTTGGCTACCGTGCTTTGAAATGTCTCAACTCTATGAAATAATTTGTTTGGCAAGATGCTCTAGAAGCTACTAACACCGAAACGTGCTCCCTGTCTGAATATCTCCATAACATTATTAGAGATAGCTACGATTAGTAAGAAACATTTATCTTTTCTGTGACATGAATTTGCTCTAATTATTTACCTTTACTCAATCATATGAAACTCATGCTGCGTTCGTCGCTACTGAGGTCAAATAGAATAGAATATTTATTTTGCTACTTAGGAATGCATGGTATCTTCCTGGTGGTAACGTTTTCTAAGTAGTTTCTACAAATGCACAACACAAACAATCAAAGGAACGTTACAATTTTTCAAGATTAATATATTAAACCTATCATAATTGATGTATCGTAATGAAATTTTACTGAATTAAAACGAAGTTAGTATAATAGTTTTTCATTCAATGCCGTAAAACTCGTTTGCGTGATAACGCCACTACAACCCAAACGCCCCGAAGTAGTTTGGCATTTTGTATCCAATTCCATAGTTTTAATGCAATACTAGCGTGCATGTATTAATGTTTGTGTTGTTTTAATAAACAAACCCTGGAGAGGGACGCAGACACCGCACCTCGCGAGGCGTCTCAATTCCAAACACGTGAGGAAACATCAGCTGCTGGCGGGGGCGGGGGCGGGGGCGGGGCGCAGCCAGGCAGACAAGGAGCTGCATGTGACGACACTTTCACAAAAATACGTTAAGCGATTAGGAATCCACGTAACTGCAGAGACGTACCGTTGGAAGGGACAAGATAAATACATCCTTCTTGCTTAGAATGGCAATTCTGGCGTTGTTGTTTTTTTGTTTTGTTTTTGTTTTGTTTTTTTTTGTATTTTTTGTTGTATTTTTTTAATTTTATTAAGTGGAAATTCGTATTAAAAATACATTTAAACATAATACAGTATACTCGTCCTTTTTCATGTATATAAAGTTACATGACAATAATATGGTAAAGAAAATAAGATATTCACAAGATATGTTACACCACGGAAGTTACATGACAAAGTATCACTAGACATGCTTTTAAAAAATTGTTGTTTTTGCAAAATTAGGTTTAATTATTCACCTGTAATTTTCTGTTGAAAATAAAATATAGAAATGGTTTAATTATTTTAGGTATTTTGAAATACCTGGTAGCACGTTTTTATAATTTTTTAAGAAATTTGTAGAATGGCCTCGCTAAAAACAGCGCCAATCGATTTGCCTTGTCGAGAGGAGTCGAATGAGCTATTGATTACTTCTGTAGGTGTCCTAATCCACATTTTCAAGTGTTTACCCCCCCCTCATTCACGTCTTTTCGAGAATTACTTTAGATTGTTCCGGAAAGATTAAAAAAACAAAACAAAAAATGGTTCAGTTCTCCACCAGAATAGAGACACGTCGAACACTTCTCCAAAAATATCTAACTGTTAGAAACAGATGGACTCCCGGGTGATACTATTAGTAGGATTGAAGAAAAATACTTAGAAAATGTGTGTTGAAAATCGTTTTGTTTCTATGATATGCCCAGAGACATAAAAATTAATCCCTACCTAGATAAAGACTGAAATTGTTGAAATTGTTTAAATAACCACTCAAAAGGCTCCCGACATTCCCGGTAGATTTTGACTCCTGTATTGACGCCATGGAGTGTTACAAAAATAATATCAGTAATATTTATTTGCTAAAAGAAAATCGGTTCTGATTAGGACGACAATTGTCGAGGTATTTAATTTTGCGGGTCATTTAGCCAGATTTATTTTACATGTCGCAAGTGAAACATGGCCACTAAATTTTCCGTCCCTCGAAAATACACACACCTCAGCCATGATCGGATCAGAGCACTGTGGATGGACGGGTCCAGGTGATTCATAGAACATGGTACCGCGCATTTCTCATATTTTTCTATTGAGTCTGTTGAGTAAACTGAAGATTGTCCTGCTCAGAGTAGACGCATACTATTCTGTAGGCATCTCTAATGCGAACATAAAGAAGTGGAAAAAATTGTACATCTGTAAAACATTTGGAAATAATTTGTCTTATAGGGTGATTATTTTGTTAATAAAAACCTATCTAAAATTTTTTCAGATACTTTTGGTAAGGAAATTGCAGTTTTATATGAAAATAGCTGTAGTTTTTTCTCTCTTTGTAAATTTTATAGTCGATTTAAGCACGTACGAATTGATAGACTTTACTGACCATTGGTCTTAACCTTTATCCGTGAAAATTTAAATGGACATACATAGTCGCGTCTTTCATCATGCGTAGGTGTAAAACATTCTTCACACGAGTGCCGTAAAAAGTTCCGAAATTTTCTGTTAACACCATTGTAATTCTGTTAACCCGTTAACGTTTACCAATCATTTTGTCATTCGCAAAGTATCTTTTTGCACTTCAGACCATCAAAATCCAATTCTCACTCAATATCACAATCTGTCTAACCAAAACCAACTACATCGTAGAATGTGAAGAATAACTGTGTACATTCATAAAATGCTATTCTCACGAGTTGAACAGAGTTAATTGGAAACAATTACCATTGTGCCCAGACAGTTTTATAGAAAGATCTATATGGCGATGTTTGTGCTCCATCCCAATCTCCGCAATATAAGTCGTTTCTTTCAATTAGCAAGCCCCTTCTGCACACTAGCCGCACGTTCACTGCCGTTGCGAACAAAGACTTTGTGCTGGCGCGCTCTAGGCAGTGCCGGCGTCGCCGTTATCCACCATCTTCCACGAATCTGGATCTCACGTTTCAACAGGTGAGGAGCACCGTCACCCCGGGATATAATAAGTAATATACTCATGGGACTAATGACTGTAGCAGTTGGCGCGTTTGGAAACAAAATGGTCAATTGATAAACGTACCGCTCCCCCTGTACCCGCCAGAATCACCGGTACCTACACCGCCCCTGACATCGAAACGTCAAAACCCGCCTCTCCTGCAGCCTCCGTCATCACCAAGGCCTCCACTAATACATAGGTTACCAGGGCTCGAGCTGCAGCCTCGTCCCACCGCCTTGTTCCACTGAAACCCTCGCCCCACCCATAGCTTTCGCTTCGTCCCCGTCCCCGCCCCTGACCCCACTTCACCTTCCCCCGCGCCATCACCCACCTCCGTGCTCTCATCACCATCACCGCCTCCACCGCCATGAGCACTACATTACCACAATATTGACCCCACTCACGCTCTCACTGCCATAGCCCTCACCCTCATCGCCACCGCCCCACCGCCCCGCCAGGAGCATCACCATCACCATCACCCCCACCATCATCAGCGACCCTCTCGTTCTTCAGCCCGCCTTCACTGCCAGTCTGTCTGTCTGTGCGTGTGTCTACCTGACCATCACCATCGCCACCGCCATGACCACTACAACACTTCACTATTGACCCCGATCACGCCCTCTCTGCCAAAGCCATCTCTCCACCCTCATGGCCACCGCCACCATCAACGTCCTCCACCCCCGCCTTCACTGTCTGTGTGTCTGTGCGTCTGTCTACCTGACCATCACCATCGCCACCGCCATGACCACTACAACACTTCACTATTGACCCCGATCACGCCCTCTCTGCCAAAGCCATCTCTCCACCCTCATGGCCACCGCCACCGCCACTATCAACGTCCTCCACCCCCACCTTCACTGCCTGTCTGTCTGTGCGTGTGTCTACCTGACCATCACCATCGCCACCGCCATGACCACTACAACACGTCACTATTGACTCCGATCACGCCCTCTCTGCCAAAGCCATCTCTCCACCCTCATGACCACCGCCACCGCCACCATCAACGTCCTCCACCCCCGCCTTCACTGCCTGTCTGTCTGTGCGTGTGTCTACCTGACCATCACCATCGCCACCGCCATGACCACTACAACACGTCACTATTGACTCCGATCACGCCCTCTCTGCCAAAGCCATCTCTCCACCCTCATGGCCACCGCCACCATCAACGTCCTCCACCCCCGCCTTCACTGCCAGTCTGTCTGTGCGTGTGTCTACCTGACCATCACCATCGCCACCGCCATGACCACTACAACACTTCACTATTGACCCCGATCACGCCCTCTCTGCCAAAGCCATCTCTCCACCCTCATGGCCACCGCCACCGCCACCATCAACGTCCTCCACCCCCGCCTTCACTGTCTGTGCGTCTGTGCGTGTGTCTACCTGACCATCACCATCGCCACCGCCATGACCACTACAACACGTCACTATTGACTCCGATCACGCCCTCTCTGCCAAAGCCATCTCTCCACCCTCATGGCCACCGCCACCGCCACCATCAACGTCCTCCACCCCCGCCTTCACTGCCAGTCTGTCTGTGCGTGTGTCTACCTGACCATCACCATCGCCACCGCCATGACCACTACAACACGTCACTATTGACTCCGATCACGCCCTCTCTGCCAAAGCCATCTCTCCACCCTCATGGCCACCGCCACCGCCACCATCAACGTCCTCCACCCCCGCCTTCACTGCCAGTCTGTCTGTGCGTGTGTCTACCTGACCATCACCATCGCCACCGCCATGACCACTACAACACTTCACTATTGACCCCGTTCACGCCCTCTCTGCCAAAGCCATCTCTCCACCCTCATGGCCACCGCCACCGCCACCATCAACGTCCTCCACCCCCGCCTTCACTGCCAGTCTGTCTGTGCGTGTGTCTACCTGACCATCACCATCGCCACCGCCATGACCACTACAACACTTCACTATTGACCCCGATCACGCCCTCTCTGCCAAAGCCATCTCTCCACCCTCATGGCCACCGCCACCGCCACCATCAACGTCCTCCACCCCCGCCTTCACTGCCAGTCTGTCTGTGCGTGTGTCTACCTGACCATCACCATCGCCACCGCCATGACCACTACAACACTTCACTATTGACCCCGATCACGCCCTCTCTGCCAAAGCCATCTCTCCACCCTCATGGCCACCGCCACCGCCACCATCAACGTCCTCCACCCCCGCCTTCACTGCCAGTCTGTCTGTGCGTGTGTCTACCTGACCATCACCATCGCCACCGCCATGACCACTACAACACTTCACTATTGACCCCGATCACGCCCTCTCTGCCAAAGCCATCTCTCCACCCTCATGGCCACCGACACCGCCACCATCAACGTCCTCCACCCCCGCCTTCACTGCCAGTCTGTCTGTGCGTGTGTCTACCTGACCATCACCATCGCCACCGCCATGACCACTACAACACTTCACTATTGACCCCGATCACGCCCTCTCTGCCAAAGCCATCTCTCCACCCTCATGGCCACCGCCACCGCCACCATCAACGTCCTCCACCCCCGCCTTCACTGCCAGTCTGTCTGTGCGTGTGTCTACCTGACCATCACCATCGCCACCGCCATGACCACTACAACACGTCACTATTGACTCCGATCACGCCCTCTCTGCCAAAGCCATCTCTCCACCCTCATGGCCACCGCCACCGCCACCATCAACGTCCTCCACCCCCGCCTTCACTGCCAGTCTGTCTGTGCGTCTGTCTACCTGACCATCACCATCGCCACCGCCATGACCACTACAACACGTCACTATTGACTCCGATCACGCCCTCTCTGCCAAAGCCATCTCTCCACCCTCATGGCCACCGCCACCGCCACCATCAACGTCCTCCACCCCCGCCTTCACTGCCAGTCTGTCTGTGCGTGTGTCTACCTGACCATCACCATCGCCACCGCCATGACCACTACAACACGTCACTATTGACTCCGATCACGCCCTCTCTGCCAAAGCCATCTCTCCACCCTCATGGCCACCGCCACCGCCACCATCAACGTCCTCCACCCCCGCCTTCACTGCCAGTCTGTCTGTGCGTGTGTCTACCTGACCATCACCATCGCCACCGCCATGACCACTACAACACGTCACTATTGACTCCGATCACGCCCTCTCTGCCAAAGCCATCTCTCCACCCTCATGGCCACCGCCACCGCCACCATCAACGTCCTCCACCCCCGCCTTCACTGCCAGTATGTCTGTGCGTGTGTCTACCTGACCATCACCATCGCCACCGCCATGACCACTACAACACTTCACTATTGACCCCGATCACGCCCTCTCTGCCAAAGCCATCTCTCCACCCTCATGGCCACCGCCACCGCCACCATCAACGTCCTCCACCCCCGCCTTCACTGCCAGTCTGTCTGTGCGTGTGTCTACCTGACCATCACCATCGCCACCGCCATGACCACTACAACACTTCACTATTGACCCCGATCACGCCCTCTCTGCCAAAGCCATCTCTCCACCCTCATGGCCACCGCCACCGCCACCATCAACGTCCTCCACCCCCGCCCTCACTGCCCGTCTGTCTGTGCGTCTGTACGTCTGTCTACCTGGCCGCCGCGCCGCGCCGTGCCGCGCCGCCGCTCATTTCCATGGCTTATCGTAGCGCGGCGGCTGTTTGCTCTGCGTGACGAGCAGGTGCTATCGCCGCGTTTGAACTGGCGTATCTGAGGAGCGCCGCCGCTGCGGGGGCGGGGAGTCGCCGCCCGCGAGGCGCGAAGAGCCGCCGCCAAGAGCCCCAGCGAGAGCGAGGAGCAAGCCGCACGAGGACCCTCGCGCTCGAGATGACCTCGGCCAAACAGTTGCTCTTTCTTTTCCGCGGGGAGGGAAAGACCGGAGGTTTTGACCCCACACCTATGTCCACTTCTCGGCTTTACTTCGCCTTTCGACTTCTCCTCCCCCTTTTGCTTGCTCTCTGCGGCTTATCCTGCCTTCTTACTCCCGGATTTTTCGTCTGAACAACGTACTTTCATCCGTGATTGATACTAAGGGATTTTAGTCAATTATCTGTTCGTATCATAGCTTCGGATACTCTAAAATAATTGTGTGACTTGTAAAGTTTGCTTTCTGAAGGGAATTCAACGACCAAATTAATTTTTGAACTCCTTTGAACATTAAAAAAAAGTTAGTTTCATATTAAGTATTACTTTTTTGTACTTATTTTTTCTACTCTTGCAGTTTTTAATCCATTTTTGAGCGTAAGTGTTTGAAGAGCCTAATGATCTCAGATCCGTTTATAAGACACGAAGCCATTGTATTCACTCTTGGTTTTTCCAATTTATTTTCAGTCTTGTTTCCTTTCAAATTGATTACTTAACTGGATGAAGAAGTTGGTTAAATACTAGACTGCCATCCATTTTATATCTGTCTAAAAATATTTTTGTATAAGATATTATCTCGATTTTATGACGTGTTCTTTATTTAAGCTGTCCTATGTATGTAATGAGAAGTGGGATATAGGCAGAAGTATAAACTTAACTTATTAATACTCTCTCGTATGGAGAAAGAAAATATAATATATTGTCGATTACACCACTGTAAATGTATGAGTATTTGAAAACATGATACTATTGAACTTGAGGACTATTCTAAAATTGATAAGCTACTGTTTGAAGCCAATGCCTTCTTATCTTGAAAGAGCTCTACAGACATTTGTCACCCACTTAAGTTTGTAAAGATAAAATAATTTTGTAAAGGCGCCATCCTGTGTTAGGGTATCATCTAGATATGTTTGTTATCAAGTTTACGTTATTATTATTATTATTTATCATATGACTTGCAGCGACTTGCGTATACTTGAATCCAATTTATTCGCACTCTAACTGTGTTATAATTCCCGTGACAGAGCATAAGGTTGAATCTAGGACTGAAGTGTAATTTGATCGGTAGAATATAATGATATTGATTCAATGACAGAAAACAACTCGAACAATGGTGAAAGGAGAGGAAGAAGAAACAGGAGAACCCGAATGTTACGTACCGCGTCCCTGTTTTGCCCGTCTCAAATTCCACACGAATCGGCCAGGATTTGTAATGCAGTGCCCAGAAGTGGAACACCAGCACGCTGTCCGCATCACTACCGACCACCACCACGTGTGTTTACAGAAGAAAGAGCGGAGGTACAGCGCTAATAGTGAAGCGGAAGCTGCGGTCATACGGGAAAGACTCCGCCCCCGCCCTCGCCTCCGCCTCCGCCCTCGCCCCCGCCCTCGCCTCCGCCCTCGCCTCCGCCCTCGCCTCCGCCCTCACCTCCGCCCTCGCCCCCGCCCTCGACCCCGCCCCCGCCCTCGACCCCGCCCCCGCCCCCGCCCTCGCCTCCGCCCTCGCCTCCGCCCTCGCCTCCGCCCTCGCCTCCGCCCTCGCCTCCGCCCTCGCCTCCGCCCTCGCCTCCGCCCTCGCCTCCGCCCTCGCCTCCGCCCTCGCCTCCGCCCTCGCCTCCGCCCTCGCCTCCGCCCTCGCCTCCGCCCTCGCCTCCGCCCTCGCCTCAGCCTTCGCCCCAGGCGTTCCGCCGTCGTCTCTGGCCGGCTAATTTCCCCACACCTGTGCGCAGTCGCGCCCACCGCCTAGTGAAGCCCCTCCCCCGCCAAATTGCCTGCTCTTCCCTCCCCCACTCCCGCCGCCCTCCGCACCGTGGCTAATTTGGCCGAGGGTTCCCTCATGCGCTTCCGAGGCTCCGTCACCACAAACTCGCTCAGTCGGACCACACGATACGTCAGTGGTCAGCCAACCAGCCCTCGCAACATGCATTTGTACTGCTTCGCTTAAGCGGCCTCTATCGCTTTATTTGCTAATAACTTCTTTTGCTTTATTTGCTGTACGATGCCGCTTATCTACGCATTTCTTCTCTTTAACAGTTTTAAACATACGTATTTGTGAATTTCAGCATTTGTACTAATAACACTTGTTATATTTCAACAAATATCCCTGCAATAAACGATTTGGAGTACAATTATTTTATTAAAATTAAAAAAAACAGCTTGATGTATGACTCTGCATTGCACACCGATTCTACGGAAAAATATTCAAAAACCTAAATACTTCGGTATTAAACATTGTTATTTATCAGCTCTTGGTACAAGAGGCATTCTGTTAATATTTAAAAATCAAAGTATTGGTATATCGTCTGCAGTGCATTTTGTGGAAAAAGATCTTATAATTGGCCAATAACTGCCTATAGCGAAAGAGAAACATACCCCTTGCGCAGTGTTCAACAGGCATACGTTGAAAAAATGCTTAATAATTATTCTATTTTTCATCTCGTTCAAAAAGTACGTTGGTAACGTGCACAAAAACCGATTTTTTCGTGTCACAATTCATCTTGTTACATCCGTTTTCTTTCTACCATGTTTTGTTTTTCTCCTTTGACCACCGCTTGTGTTTTATTCACAAAAAGGGATAATATTTTGATGATTTGTTGTCGTTTGATTTTATTACGATCGTCAAAGGGTTTTCAATACGCTCACTCATGTATTTATTGCACATTGCATCATTTATTTAATGTGCTTAAAAACAACGGAATTATGGCAGAAACACAAAAAAAGGCTTTGTTTTTTGTGAATTCACCGCACCCTTCAGTGCATGTGAACTGGTAGCGTTGGATGCAATTTTTTGACACCCAATATGCGCGTGTTTCGTTTCTCCTTTCAGTGTGTGAATGCATTACTCAGGAACGATCATGCGATAAGACTATTTGCAGTTCGCCAATTAGTGAAAAAAATACATAAATTGATACAAAATAACCTGTAATTGCAAAATTAATTTATGAGAGCACCTCAGAATATGTTTTAAGGCTTTTCGGCCATATTTTTAATTCCTGATTTTCTCTTGTTATACCCTCATGAAAATTTCTTTTGCTACAACTATTTGATTTTTGAGACTCGTTGTTATTGCGTGAGTTATAAGGGTAAATTATTCAATTTAAGTAATTATTTTAAACTGAAAATTAAATTATAAATATTAAAGAATCTGCATGACTACATTGCTATTATTATATTTACTATTATTATTAATTTTTTATTATTATTATCAATATTTTTGGAAATGAAAATGCCAGACAAGAATTTGTACTTAGTACGAATTAAGTGTACGTAACTGCGAAGTTGTTATTGGTATCCCCGCGAGGGAACCAAATTTCTTTGTGTAAGACATTGTAGATTCATTTTAATCTTTAACATGTAGTCTACACATATCACACTGTCTATATGAGGAAGATACTCACTTCCCAAAGCATACGGATGTGTTTCCCAGTATATGACATGTATCTTTGGACGATTCAGAGGAATGATTCATTTTTTCTGATAGTCACTACTTATCTTATCGGTTGCTTTAATGATTATAGTACTTTAGAGCTCTAATATAACTATACATTCTATTCTTGCATTAATTTCTATTCTTGAAGCATCGTTGCGTGTGTTTCCGATATCAACGGTATCGGTATCTACATGTTTGGTATTAAAATATCGGTGTGCTATCAAAAGATCTAAATTATTGTAAGTAATAATCACTACACTGAAATATTGACGCCATCGCGTGGATCAATCGGGTATTAAACACCAGAATTATCTCCCGGATTTCCAGACGGTACAAAGTGAGGAGCCTCATCACCTAACCCCCTTCCTTATCACCCAACGCCTTCGCCGCTTCTACTCCTCGCTCGGCTTTCCGAGGACAACTTCACAAAATAGTTTGGAGGGGACCATTTCAAAAAATGAAAACAAACTTTTCAAACATTGATTTTTTTATTAAATTTTTATTTGTTTGTTATCCTTCAATTTCAAGAGTATAGTATCAAAAAAACATTTTAGAGGTACGTGAATCAAAATGATATTAGGTATAATAAATGGTAAATAAATCTTAAATAAATGTGACTACTACACCTGGTTTTAATTTGAGTAGCTAACTCCCTAAAAGTCTTCATTTTCACTATATTAAAATTTGTTTTCTGAAAACAGCATTCATTTTACATATTATTTCATTTTTTAAACAAAAAAAAGTGTTCTTTAAATAATATGTTTTAAATTTTAATTGACATCACGAACCATTTTTAATTTGTAGTATTGACTAAATTGAGTATTAATTTAGCCAACTTAAATTGTTCAGCGTACTATTTGAAGGGGGTGCTTCGAACGCTGCGGCGGGGCGTTCTCTTTTCTCCCGCCAGTAGCCCTGGCGAGGTGGGAGTTTATTGTCATGTTGGGGTACCTGCGCCGTAGCTCTTGGCTTATGCGGCAAAGAAGGGGGCAGTGCTTACTTACTAACTTATTTCTAACTTAACCTATGGATGAAGCCGGCACTTTGGCCGGCAACCTAAGATTTGAACTAAACCGTATTGGTATTTTATTTCATGTTTTATTTGATTTTTTTTGCGGCATGGCGCGTGCTGGGGATCGGTAGCAACGGACCTCCGGCGTCGGCGCAGGGCCGCGGGTCGGCGCCCTGCGGGGGGCAGCGCGGGGGCGGCGGGGGCGGCGGGGGCGGCCGGGCACGCCTGCTAATTGAGGCAATGCGTGGCCGCTGCCCCCAGGAATTTAGGGCCCCATAAATCGTGGGAGGCGAAAGTCCCCAGCTCCGGGGGCCTGGACGGGGCGGGGCGGGTGGGGCGGCGAACGGGGGCAGGCCGCCCGCTGGGAGGCCGGGCGCCACCTAGGGCGCCGGGTGGGCAGCGCGCACGAGCTTCCGAAGGGGTGAAGTAGTACCTCTTCACTTCAATTCTTTTACGTCCGAAATCATTTGGCAGAACGTTGCGCGGTGTCGTTGTCATCTCCCCCGTGCACCCTGAGGATCGCATCTATTTACAACCGACATGTAGCAGTGATTTCTACTAGTCATTGATCGGACCAATTCTCACTTCTCTTCTCCTACTACTATTCCCCTATCTGGGCCTCAGATAGCCAATCCAACATTCTAAAAATGCAGTTTTTTCTAAAGAAATTCCTCCTAAATATTAAAAAACACCCTGGAGTACATGAAATTCCCAACTACGAGTGCACAACGAACTCAATATTACTCCTATCTCCGTTCAGTATTCCTTATTATCTTCTCGCTTCTATCATAAAATCCTACAAATTCCTTCATCCAGCTTTCAAAATTGTCAAAAAAAATCCACACTATAAAAGACTAAAGCGAAAACTCTCACGTCAGTTTTTTTCACACAACATGACTTACATTCACCAGATGAGACCTTTCAGATTATATTCACTAATTGAAATTTCAGCAGACGCGTGGGTGCAATATTTTTCACGGACGTTCACAGTAGAGACCATTGAAACAGGGCAAGGTATTTTCACTGACAGGAGTGTGCCTGAATTAGACGAACCTCTAACATGGACTGAAGTAAATAGGGCTATTCTAACAATGAATAATAAGAAGGCAGGCGGCGCGGACGGCATTCCGACAAAATTTATCTCGGAATTGTGGCACATAGACCCAGAAAGTATTATGAAGTTATTTAATGCAATTGCTGATTCCGGCTCGTATCCAGAAACGTGGAGTACAGCTATCCTCCAGCCGATTTTTAAAAATAAAGGGGATGCGAATTGCCCACAAAATTATCGCGGAATTAGTCTTTTGCCAGCGCTGAGCAAACTGTTCTGTAAAATACTCAACGGGCGACTGAGTGAATGGGCGGAAAAGTACGGTAAAATATCAGAATTGCAAGCAGGCTTTAGGAGGGGCTTCGCGACAACCGACAATATATTTGTGTTAGATACCCTAGTAAAACAGGCGCTGGCGCGTAAACGGGGCCACTTATATTGCAGTTTTGTGGATTTTGAAAAGGCTTTTGACTCTATTAATAGGGATGCTTTATGGCAAAAACTAAATGAGCTAGGCGTTTCACGTAAAGTTTTAAAAGTGTTGCAGAGCATGTATAGGGAAGTAAATTTCTGCGTCAGGTGCGGTGACGGAAGTACGACGCAAAAAATAAAATCGACAATAGGAGTAAGACAGGGATGTCCTCTTTCACCGCTGCTGTTTATCTTGTTTATAAATGATTTATTGACGTGGGTACAGGAAGCGGATACAGCGGCTCCGGTAATTGATGGCCTGAAAATTCCCGGACTACTATATGCTGATGATTTAGTTTTATGCTCGGAGACAATTGAGGGCTTACAGAATAGTTTAAATATTCTAGAACGGTATAGTGAAACATGGGGATTAAAAGTAAATATTCAAAAAACGAAAGTAGTAGTCTTCAAGAATGGGTTTATTTGGGGTAGCAAAGAGAAATGGTACTACGCTAGGGAAGAAATTGACCGCGTCAAAACATTTACATATCTTGGTGCAAAATTTTCCATGAATGGGGGATGGAGTAATCATATATTGACGGCTCACAGCAAAGGAAGAATTGCGCTCAAAGAAATCGTTTGTGCAGTGCGCAGGGTTCCGGAATTGCCGGTAAAAGTATGCGATACAATGTTCAAATCGTTAGTTCTCCCAGCTATGAATTATGGGGCAGAAATCTGGGGAGTGGATAGGATAGATCGATTAGAAAGCATAGAAACAGATTATTGCAAATTAATTCTAGGAGTTTCTAGGTGCGCAGCAAATGCCGGAGTCTTAAGAGAGGTCGGTAGTATAGGAATTTGGAGAGATTTTAAAATGAAATCTATTAAACTTTGGATTAAATTAGCAAATGAACAGGCTGACACACTTATACATAAGTGCTTTAGAGTGCAATGGCAAGGAAGCGACCATCGCTACTGGGCGTACAAAATTAAACGGCTACTTGACCGCGCAGGGTTGGGAGACGTCTCTCCGGAAATGGTGGGAGATAGGGGAACCCGTGAGATAGAACGGCTGATTTCCAATAGACTCGCGGATATTAAAAGGCAAGAGATCTGGGCAGCAACGGCTGAAAAACGTTCGCTAATAGTTCAAATCCATGTGAGTCCGTTATGGGGTTGCGAAAGTTACGTTCATACTCTCGGAAAGGACGCAAGAGGGGGATACGCTTGGTTCAGGGTTGGGGGATGGATGCAGCGTAGACTAAAGGACGCAAGCGGTAATGGCATTTGTGTGCTTTGCGGTGATAGGGAAGACTGGATCCACATCCTCTTAATTTGCTGTGCAACCGAAACATGGAGAAACAAATGGATGGGAATGGGAAATTATTACTTCCTAAACAGGAACGTAACGCTCGCCCAAAACATTTTAGGTGACAAAAGATCTAAATTTATGAAAGAATTAGGAACATTTTTAGGAAAGGTCCGGACCATTAGGGAAACTGAAATTAGGGATTGGGAAAACAGCACTGGTTAGTTTGAGCGGAGCCTAGACTGGAGATAAATTAATAAGTCAATAAGCTAACAATAAGTAATCAGTAATTTTATATTTAGTTAGTAAACAGTTAAGAAATAAGTCATAAGTCATAGTCAATTGGTAAATAACAGGTCAATATAAGAAATAAAATAAAACTGGCATAGTAATAAGCACATTAGGGCGTGAAGGGAAGGGGGGATCGAAAATATATGGGCGGAGGAGTTGGTGCGGACGATCTTCTGGGGCGCCGTTTGATTTCAGGTGCTGAGGAGGCCAAGCACTGGAAGGAGACGGCGGGACGCCCGCGCCAGAAAATAAATAGTTAAAATAAACGTCGGATAGATTAGAATGTACTCGGCTTCTGACGGCAGGTTTTTCCCCCTTCAGGGGTTTTTTCCTGAGCCGTACCTTATGGTCTCTTCCGCGGCTTTGATGCGATGGAGAGACCATTTGGGGTGAATACCAGAATTCGAAAGATTAGAACGCGAAAGGATGTAGGTATTGTAATGGCTTAAAGGCCTTCGGCCTAGCCACATAGGATCAAGTAATCTAATTGATTTGTAATAATTACCTATTAAATAATAAATAATAAATAATATTCACTAATTAGTACAATACTATTATATAATCGAAAGGAAATAATTAATTTTAATAATAATTATTGTATTGTACTCTGCTGTCCGGGGCTTGCTATTCAAGCAGAAATATGTTTAAAAAAAATTACTTGTATCGCTTTGTTGTTTGCTAAACTATGCTAATAGTGAACTGTAAAATAGCACGACCATTAGAACGTAGCTGCAAATGCCCCATCAACTTCGAAGTAGACCAACCACAGTTTCACACCGTCCTCTCTCCCGACTTATCCATAGATATATGGTGCTAAGCTCTTCCAAAGGGGTGCAGTTGAAACTATGACATTCCATTGTCCATAGCAGAATTATAAATAGTTATTTATATTAAAAGTAGAGACCTTGTACTACTGAAGCTATTGAGGCCCATGGGTTGACGGATCGATGATGAGATGAATGATGAAGAGGAAATGTTTGAATGAGGGGCAGGAGAAACAGAAGAACAACGAGAAAACTTTCTGAGAGCTAGCCGTATCAACCACAAATTCTACGTGAATTGGCCGGGGATCGAACCCGGTCGCAGCGATCCGGCCGTGCTCTAGCAATTACCCCACGAGCATCCCCCTCCCCTCTTCGAAAGCTTGTTTAAGTCTGCCATCTTAAGTCTTTTAGATTCTCGTAACTCATGCAGGATTGGTAGAATAAGAAAATAAATTATCAAAGAAACAAATTCTAGTATAGTTTACGACTGTAATACATTTAGCACTATAGTTTTGAAAGCACATACCAATACAAGTAGTCGAAACTCACCTAAATTGCCAATCAGTTATTATAATTAATTAAATTTACTCCGTACACTCTGTTTTACAATGCTATTTCGTAGGTGACTGTCAGTCGTAGCATTCTAGTTAACGTTTATTCGCACGTGGTACATAAACATCCAAAAGTCGGTGCGTGGTGTACACAGATAAAGTCATCTCATTAGAATTGTCCAACGTGGGTGAAGTATGTACGGTAAACGAGAAGAGTGTTGAAGTTCAGAAACATTATTGAAAGAAAATCAAAAACGAAAAATCTTTCCCATCGAAATTATAAACAAGATTACTCCGTTTTCTCCAAGATTTTATATAAGGCTTCGTATCATCAGCAATAAATAGTTTTGGGGGTAGAAAGGTATAATGGAGTAATAAATAATAATGCAGTAATTAATGAAAATGACATTACTATATTAATGGCCTGGATCAAAACATTATTGGATAAAAACAACTAGGCTTTATTTAAAATTGAGACTTTTTGTATTTTGCAGCAGTTTGATTCTCTAACCAATTGCTATAAGATTCAAAAATAGGAACATTGAACATAATTTCGTAACAGAACATTGAAATGAATTTACTTTATGTTTTGGTTCATTGACTTTTATTCTTATGTCAGACTGTAATCCACTCTTCTTAGTCACACAGTGTAATTTCATCTGTAGATGATGATGATAATAATAATAATAATAATAATAACAACAATATTCAGAATATTTAATAAGATTTCTTTAAATGTTCAACATAAGACGAAATCTAGCTGTTATGATTACGAAACAAATTAGTGTAATTTCAGTGGCGTGCAAG
The DNA here is from genome assembly GCA_038098605.1 of Gryllus longicercus. Classification (NCBI taxonomy): domain Eukaryota; kingdom Metazoa; phylum Arthropoda; class Insecta; order Orthoptera; family Gryllidae; genus Gryllus; species Gryllus longicercus. The sequence continues at coordinate 431,133 of JAZDUA010000631.1, read as the reverse complement.
GGATGGTAATTTGTTGTAATCTATCTTTATTCTTCAAGCTCAATACATAAACTCTTGGTCTAATAAATTTAAACTGTAAAATCCATTGCGCGTACATCGGGTCTCCATTTAGGCCAGCGTAAACATGAGAACATAGGACACAATAGAAAATCTGTTTGTAGGCAAAAGGTTGTTGGAAATGTGCGCTCAATACTAAAATCGATATTTGCCTCGCCCTTGAAAGTACTTTTGTTGCAACTATATTTGAAATAATAAAATACATTTTACATATTTTTGATATTTTCCTCCTTTGTAGTGTTATCGTCTGCAAATTACAAACTTTATTTTAAGGTTTTCAGTATTCAAGCCAATGAATAAAATTCGCAGACTCCCATGCAAAATCAACATTAATTCTGAAACTAAGAATTAGTTTATTAAGTATTACGAAATAATATATTAATTTCTTAAAGTTATGTTGTAACAAACCTGGTACGATACCGTTTATCTGCGTAGTTTTGTTCTAATTTTATTTCTAGAAGCATTTTGAGAAAACGTTCTTTGAAATTGACCATTTGAAAATTGTTTCATTTGGAAGGTTAAATTAAATGTAGTAGCGATTATGAGAACGTGCATATTTTTGAAAACAAGATGTATTCAGAGATTTCCAAACAAGGGAAGAGAAAAAAGACCCGTGTTTAAAATACAGCCAGGCATCAGTTTTATTGACTGAAAAGTAGAAAAAACTCGGCGGTATCTCAGAGAATATTCATGGGCAGTGCATTAAAAAGTAAAAATGGGTTCATACTAAATGCTCTGCTCACCGTTTCTGGATATTTCATTTGTAGGGATTTATTGAAAAACATTGTAAATAATGGAAGAAAAAAACAACGAGATATTATTGAAGCATGGGTCTTTTGCATTTTTCACAAACTTATACAGTATTAAGAGCACCAACAGAGTATTATTTTTCAGTTCAGTGGGATACATATTAGTTTCTCTGCGGTATATCAAAACGTATTAATATAACAATATTTTTTTATTAATTTTATGTTCCAAATGAAACATGTTAAAACCAATATGAACATAAGGTGCACAACTCTTGCGATGTACCAAAGTAATATCGATGTTATCCAACGACTTCAGACCAGAGTGATAAAAAATATCTTCGAAGCACCTTAGTTTATACGAAATGAAGATCTGCACAAGGACCTGCAAGTTGAAGCAGTGGATGAAGAAATACAAAGGTTCGTGAGAAAACTTGAAGAAATGCTGCACCAACATAACAATTCGGAAGTAATTTTTCGTCTGAACAACACGATCCCAGTGAGAAAATAATTTAATCTGAGGTGACAAATGTATTTTGCAAACTAAGATACCAGTGTTAGTCTACAAGCACAAGAAATTGTGTCTTTAAATTCAATTTGAAGCTAAGAGAAGCAACTCTTAGCTTCAAATCCTAGCTGAAGCTTCGCTAATACACAAGCTCTTAGAATGAATTTTATGCCATTAGTAGTTTAGAACAAACAAATGCTCATTAGTCTACAAGAGTAGACTGTAATGTTCATGAAAATAAGAAATATTCCAAATGCAACTTAACAGTATTTTGTTTTAAATTTATCAAATCGTCCAAAAATTGCAGCCCCTTCAATACTTCACGTATAAGATGATGCAGAACTTTATTAAAAAATCCAGTTTTATACCAAAAGATTATATAGACAGCAATAATATTTCTTTCTGACGCGTGATCATCTGAGTATTTAGTAGTTTAGTTGAAAGTACCAGATTTATATTCAATCAGTCAATCAGTCGCCATAAGATTGTTAAAGAAATACCTTCCTGTGTAACTACCGTTTAAGATTGAAATCTGTGAGGTGAATCTCGAGTTTTGGAAGAAAACCTGTATTAAAAGTGCGTGTCAACAAAAGTATCATCTGGGTAGGAAGTGTCCACTTAGTACCATGGAAGGTGTTGATTGGTGCCATTACCGTTCACTCGTGCATCGGCTCTCCAGCTAAGTGACGCAATTAGTCACTTGGTTGTCGGTAAATTCTCTTCAAAAGCGCTAAGCGATGTACTTAACTCGCAGGATCTTGCCTCGCGTGAGTGGTTTTCTCGAATGTTGCTCCCTGAACATATTTTGTTTTCAATAAATGACTTCTATCGAAGTGAAACTGTAATCTGTCTCTTATACTTCGTATTCTAATGATTTGTATTGTTTGCTGACAATTTTCTCTGTGTGAAGAGACGAGTATCTTTTTCCTACTTTTGTCTTGCGCTAAATACACTTCAAACACAAGAGCCCTTTCTTTATATCGACCGTAACTAAAGCCTTCTGTCTTATAAAGTGAAGATAAAACAGGAACTTATTTCTTGATATGCTATTTCCTACGTTGCACAAACGCATCACCCGTACATTCAAAAGCATAAAACGGTGTCCACAAAAATTGTTTAAATAAAACAATAATTTTATGAGAAACGATTTTAAAATCATTTGTAACGCCATTTAATTCTCAATTTTTCTTACACATTTTACGTATTTGTTAGTAATTGTGTCTCAGAAACGAATCACAATCTGAGAGATCCATGTTAGGCGCAAAATCTGTTCAAAGACACAGTCGGCAAAGAAAGCGCTATTCTCATAGATGCGAAGGACAAATGCTCATGGCTGGTATATAATCTTAATCGCAAGTGCATAATAGCGCTTAACATTCTACCAATGCAGACCCGATACAGTGGAGAGTGTTTAGCATAATTACATCAGATACGTTGCAACGTATGTCAGTACGATTTGCTACACGAGGAAAGTCTTAGCCTACGGAACGGACATCTACGATAGTAATGATGCTAACCATACCAGACTTAAACAGATCTGAAAGGACAGGACTGGTTACAGACAAGCATATTAGGCTATTTAAAAAGGTATGCAATTGTAATGGAGATATAAGAAAATAATCCAGTCACTGCTTAAACTCAAGGTGAACAAGAAAGTGAAGATTCAGTTGTATACATTATTATATATAAAGAGGATATGTAATTCCGTTCTGTGTGTAATTTTTCTCTGAATGCTGAATGTTGAAGCAGTAGTGATGGAGAAAAAATGAAATATAGAACATCAACATCTATTGCACAAGGATGGTTATAGATAAATACAATCAGGAGTTTTACAATTGCTGGACAAATCTACCCTCTCCCTCCCTCTCTCTCTCTCTCTCTCTCTCTCTCTCTCTCTCTCTCTCTCCCTCTCTCTCTCACACTCACACACACACACACACACACACACACACACGCACACGCATGGGCGCACACACACACATTCGAGCCCCTAAATTTTCAAGTAAATGCATAACCTTTCATTTACATATGTGTTTCCATGCAGAATACGTAAAGAAAATGTTCATTAAGTACATACATTCAATGAAATCCTTAATTACATGAGCCTAATTATGTTTATCAACATTTTTCCTAATTTCTCAACTTCATACTAGTTAAAATTTTACCTATGCGAATATACCCATGGTTTCTTTATAAAAGTATGCATCTCGAAAACAGATAAGAATGAAAAGTGGATAAAATTCTGTTCTCTTTGATAAAAATATGTAATGAATGGGAACAGCGGAAAGTTGAAAATGATTCCTGGGGAAGCGGGAAGTGATTATTTTCGTTTTTGTATAATATCACTTTAATTGCGGTACCTATTTCTTTGTTCACAATCTGATAATTCATGAAACTGACTAATTATCTTTAAGATATACTGCTGAAGAAATAGCGTCACAATAAATTAAGATACATATCGGTACAGAGGAACTTGGTAAAATTCATTTCCCCGAACAAAAAGTGGTTATTGAAGAAAATTGTTTCTGAGAAGGAATTGCACTTGGTGCAATAGGTATGCAAATATATTTTTTCTGCGTGCACTACTGTACTAATGCAGTGTCGACAACATCAAATTAGTGCAATTAAAATGTTTTTTGGTCGGGTGTGAAGAGAAAACATTTTTCAGTATACTACACGACTTATGAAGAAATAGATGGTAAATAATTTTTGAAACCAAGTCATATAAAACTGAAGGAACTGAAGGAATTATCGGTTACGTTTTATTACATTCTCCAACATTTGTTCCATTATTAATTTCAACAATTATTTAGTTCAATGAAAGGATAAAACTCAAGTTCACGACCTAAATTCCTCATTGTGCTTTCATGTGTAGCAGCTGGATGCTGCATTAACAATCATACGTGTGCCAGCTAGATTTCCGTCGATTTGTGCATGCGAGTTCTCCTCATATGTTATAATATATGTTCTCTATATATTATCAGCTTCTGGGTAGATGCCGGTTGAAGCAGCACGAGTCACTCCTCCCCCGACTGCGCAACTTGTTAAGTGTATTCGCTTAAGAAACCCGGTATTGCTCGGTTATTTATCTCAATCATGTGTTAGAGAGCTGGCATACACGACGTTGCAGAGGTTTTGCGTAAAGATGCTTCACACTGACTCCATCAATAACTGCACTTTCTTCGCGTGCTTAGGCGGAAAACTTGAAGAACAATCAAATTTCGAATTTTTATTGAAGAATTATTTTAATCTGTGAATATCAAACTGAAGTGCTCTGCGCTGCCCTGGTATTCATTTTCACAGTAGACAGAAATTCTAACCATACTCGCCCTGCTCGCCAACTTCTATTTACTCTAGTACATCCCCGCCCCACTTGGCTTTGCCCGGCCTTGATACGCCTTTCTCTACCCCACCCCATCCCCCAGACTACTTCACTCACTTTCTAACGAAAAAAAAAGAAATCAATACCATTAAATTAAAATTAAAATACCTTTTCTCACATCTATGCTTTTTTCCAGCTCGCGCGCGCACACACACGCACATATATATGTATATATAACCAAAACAATGAAGCACATTTCGCTGTCGTAGTTTTAGCATGTAGCACATAAGTGTTAACATGTTCTTGTTTCATGCTTTTTTCCATTAATTTCATATCTCTTATACACTTAAGGCATTCAAATCTAGATGCAATTACTATCAATTTCCATCTTCTTTATAAATATTGTATATGTGAAGAGAAACTGGCGAATGTTATCATTCTCTTATGGATATTCTAAACAGAATTACGCAATTGAGCCTGAAACGACCTCTCATCAGGGGTAAGACACATTTCCGATAGATGTTTTAACATCGTTTGTAGTAATATTCTTCACTCATTAATTTTTCTGTAACTCATTTTTCTTCTAAAACTAGACACTGCACGATCAACATGTACGTAATTCTATACTTATAACTTTTACACAGTTGCATTTAGACTATATAGTTAGAAAACATATACTTCAAAGAAATTTTGTTTATTTTTAAATTGGGGTAAACATTTTTTCATAAGTAAGCTATGTTTGATTCTCCATCGCTCAAAAGTGTTCGTGCCGTATTCGGGACCAATCACTCCAATAATAACATTTTTTCTGGGACGTAATGTATTCAACAGTGTATAATAGTTCTAAGGCAATTCTGGCATGAGAGCACCAAACGTAATACTTAATAAGCTCACCTAAATCATTATTTAAGATCATGTTGTATTGAAGCACGAGCCAAGAGTTGAGCTTTCACCACATGCCAGGTGTCACATAGCATCTCATTTTACATAACGTTTAGTTCAAATTTCATTCCCAGAATTTTTTTCCATAAGAAGACGAGAGTTTCATACAGTAACAATTGTTTCATTTCACGAACAACACAATAAGCGTGCATACACCACAGCGAATAATGAAATGCATTTCCTCGCGTCAGTTCTATAGAGTATGTGCGTCACGTTTTAATCACATTTGTCGCGTTGTTTATGTGACAAATTCAATCACTCGCATTACGAAACAAACTTTATTAACATTGCTTACCAGTTTGCTCGAGTTCTGGGTGCACTTTATGCATTGCAATATAGCAGAGGCACACAATTGCTTTGAAAATCTGCTTCTATTCACTTTTTCAAAACAATCATTTCAACAATGATTTTCTGAAAGTCTTTTTAAGCTTAATTTCCTCAAAATGCATCGTGATTACTGAATTCAAGTATTTTAACTGTGTTTTATTGATTGACAAAGCTATTTTGTATTGAATTATTGTTAATATTGATAATTTTAATTTTTCTTTCTGAATTTGTCTTCCCTTTCCTCCATATTTAAAATCCATTTATTCGATCCAATATCAAAGAATATTGATATTTTAAAGTTGTATCTAAATATTTTTACTTTTCTAGCCAATTAAATGAATAATTAAAACGGGACATTGGGTAATATGGGATAATGAGGAGGTTTGTATTTTCTCTCCGCGCCACATTCGCCAGGTGCAAGTCCATAATCCACGCAAGACTTAAACCTACAACTTTGACAACAAACCCAAAATCACAAGCCTACAATACTTGCGACGAAGTTGTCTTCGTCTTTATACGTAATATAAGGAATATGCGTGAATATACGTAAAGCAAGAGTAAACAATAGATTTATTTTTGACCTATTGAAATGAATGCATGAATCTATGCAATGATTTTTAAACAAAATTAACCACCATTTTCGTGCGCTTGTCACACATTGCTCCTTTTGTACAATTGTGCGCCATCAGAATTTAGCCTGTTAATGTGAAAAGAGCATTCTACATTAAGGCAGTCTTTCATAACCCCCCGAACTCTTCGCATAGCCAAGATGATATTTCTCAATATGATTTTGGAAATGTTACTTGATGACAATGATATTGGGAAACGATGAGTATTTCCAAATTAATTTTTGGAGAAAGTGCATCATGGATAATTCAATGGGTACCACTTGAAGGATATGTAAGTAATTCTGAACCACTCCGTGCACATTTTTTTTAAATAATTCTAACTGAGAGGAAATAAGCACAACTTTTAATAATGAAATTTTCATGGCTTATCAACCGAAGACAAAACTTTCATTATCCAACAGAGTATTTATTTACAAGATAATTATAACACCAACTAATGATATTGAGTTATGGGGTTCTGACATGAAACCGAATCTAAAAATTCTTCGACGATTCGAAGCTTAACTTTACAAAGCTTCTGTAACGCCTAAGGCTAACGCCTTTGGATTTATTAAGCATCCATAGCTGCCTCAGTGAGGAACTCGACGTCGCGATAGCAACGCGTCCATGGCGGCCGGGCGCTGAACTCATTTGTCGCCTCCGAGGCAGCTGCCTCCGAGGCTGCCAACTACCGGAATTCAAAATACGCTTTCCGCCGTCCCCGATACGAACGTGCTTCGGAGTACGGGGCACCGAGATGGTGGAGAGAAAGAAGCTCCGTTTCACATGTGGACTGTTAGGAGGGACGCACTGCAGGGCTGAAGTGTGGTGATGACGGGAATCATTTTGTCTGCACGGCCAGTATTTGATAATCAGTTCATATGTTTTACTCATTTATCACTATTTTTAAGAGGTTGATGTACATTTTGAATGTTTTTAGATGGTTACGTATATAGCTGTTTCTTAATGTTTTCGATCCTTATATAGCAGCGGAAAAACTAATGTTTCAAAATACCGATGAAATTGATTGTGGGATAATTTATTTTTATTTATTTTGCATGATGAAAAATGTATACAATTAACAATTAATGTGCTTTTGCCATGTATTTTCTTATTTAGTTATTGGTCTCAACATCTAAGCTTTAAAAACAGAAACGTATGTACACCTAAACGAAAAAGGAAGTTTGAGTGAGTGTATTTAATATATATTTTCCTGTAGCAGAATTGTTCTACCGTTACGCAACATTGAAGCTAGTTACTTTACATAACCAAAGTTGCTGTGCAAGAAGATAATTTATTACGAAACACAAAATTAATGATTTGAAAAAAATATAACTTGCCATTGAGTTTATTTTTAAACGTGTATAGTAACTACAGTGCAGAATTTAAATGGACCGAGAATAGACGGTTCGCGAAACACATGGATTAAGAAGATTTAAGAAGCGCCAAAAGCTGCGTCTCGCTGCGTGGCCGGTGCTGAAGCACTTCAGAGCTCCTCTAAGCCCCAGGCGGCGGTCGGAGGCATCGCGACGCACAAAGCAGCAAAGGCTGGCGGCGCCCGCAACCTGCTCCCCCGCACGCGCCCTTCCACCCCCGCTGCTGCCACCTAGCCACCGCCGTCGCCCTCCTTCACCTCCACCTCCTCCCACTCTTCTTCCGCCTCTCCTCCGCCTCCCCCTCCTACTTCCCCTCCTCCTCCGCCTTTTCTCCTCCTACTTCTCATCCTCCTTCTCTACATTCTCCTTCACCTTCTTTTCCATTCCTCCACCTCATTCTTTTCTCTTTCCCCCACCTTCTCTTCCTCCTTCTCCTCCTCCGCCTTCTCCTCTGCATTCTTTTCTGTCGCCTTCTCTGTCATCACGCCCTCCACAACCCCTTCCATTATTGCCCTTATCTTCGCTTTCGCCTTCCTCTCCGCCATCGCTCCCTCACCCCTCCGCCACCACATCCTTTTCGTGCTGTCGCCGCCCCATCGCCGTATTCTCCTCCTGCCTTTTCCTCCACTGCCGCCGCGCCGCCACGACTTCAGCTGCCGCCGCCGCCGCCGCTCGATAGCGTCCATTAGCCTCCGGTCGCCGCCGTAATGCGCCCCCCCTGCTCCCGCCCCCCGTCCTCTCCCCCCCCCCCCCCGGGCGCTCCATCCCTCGACGTAGCCAGCGCGATACGCCACCCTTCGCGGCTCCCACGTCACCCTTCCACGCGCCCCCCCCCCCCGCGCCGCCCCCCCCCCCAGTCGGTCCCTGGGCGATGCCCGCCGCCGGCACTCCACGCTGCAACTCCTGCGCGCCATAATACGATCATCAGATCAAGGGCGTCTGCGACGGGCTTCCATCAACGACCCCAGAACTTTTTCTCATCCTAGTTGACGACTCAGACGTAGAAACTTCGTAGAGCATCGCTTTATTTCGTTTGTGGAGGACATTTTTACTGTTTTTTTCTGCTTTTATTCAAATTATTATTAGTGTTAACTGTCATTTACAGATACTAAACGTAATTATTTTCTTATTAACCGGTATGAATTAAGTTAGTCATTCATCTCTGCACGAACGAAAGCAATTTGTACACAATTCAATATCTGAAAATTCTGGTCACCAAGTACAGGAGTACATCCGTAATAATTATTTATAAAAAGGGCAATATTATACTTTTTAAACCACACATTTATTTTTTTAACACTACGAAGTTAACAACTGAACTATTATGTTCCTTATGCTTACTTTCCGACATTTTTCTATTATTGATTCTTCCGATAGCTATATCTACTTATACGCCAGTAGTCGTTTGTCTTATTTATCATCCAAACCAAAACTTTCTTTCCCTTTAGCATTTCTATTCTCTCCTCTTATTCTGCCATCCACCCCCCACCCTCCGCGCGCGTCTTTCTTGTGCCGCCGTCCTGCCTCGGAGAGCCTCCGTGGCTGCCGCCATCGCTCAGTCCTCGCCCCTCCGCGCCAACCTCTCGGGCGGCGCCGGCGGCGGCGGGCGTTTTTGCGGCCGCGCAGCGTCACGCACGGCGACGCACTCGCGCCCGCGATCGATACCTCCCCTCCCCTCCAGTCCCACCCCTCTCTGCCTTCCTCTTGCCTCCTAGCGACTGTAAACCCCGCTGCCCCACCTCTCTCCTCCTCATGTCTCTCCCCACCTGCCCTTCCTGCCCCGCTTCCAGCATCTCCTCTTGCTTCCCTTCCCCGCCATTCGGCTCCCCGCCTCTTTCCTTCAAACTTTTTACCCGCCTCTCCCCTCACCGCTTACCTCCTATCCCTGCTTCAGCCTCCCACCCAAATCATAACCCCCTCATCTCCCCGACTTGAATCTCTCCGTCCCTTCCTTCCCACTTGTTATCCTCGCCTTTCTTGTACCCTCCCTCTCTCTTGTCCGCTACACACTCCTTTCATTTTCCTGCTCTTCTTCACGTCTCTTTCCTTCTCGCGCAACATCTCCTCGCCACCTTCATAGCCCTTCACAGCCTCGCCACCTCCCGAGGCACCACTGATCTGCAGGAACACCGAGTGAGGGCAGGTGCGTTTAAAACTGGACGAAGTACTTTGGAAATGCCATTTTCTGTCTAAATTATAAATTTTCAATTCGTAGACAACATCAGTAAAAGAAAATGACATTTTAATATGGAATTTTTCACAAAAACGTTTCTGAACGTACTATGAATATCAGTAATGCAATTGTGTGGCGCCTGGCAGGAGGGTACATGATCATCCACATTGAACACCCCCTCCTCAGCCTAAAGTGTTCATGAACTTGGATCTCTGCTCAAACGCTTCAATTGATATTGTCAGAATGTCACCACAAAAACGTTTAGCTGTAAAAATACTTATTGATATGATACTTCATCTTAAAGTGATGAAAACGTAATGACCCTACCACTTCCTACTAAGGGTGGCAAACTCATAATCCAATCAATTAGATCATCTCACGGTAATATAGTTAAAATTGTAAAAGTACACACTTTTCGTACACGTTAGGATTTCACTTTGTCCTTCCACGAGCGTTCGTGGAATGTATCTTTTGTTGTAATTTATATTACATTTGAGTAGAATATTGGAGACAATCCCCATTCTGCTCCCATCGCTATTTTCAACTGTAATTTCTCTAAAACACACACACACACATACACACACAAGCTCTACATCCAACGAATATTTTTACACTTTTGTTTTCACGACGAACTGATGGTAATGAACATGTATCGTTGTATCTTCAAATGAAATATTGCACTTTCAATTTCTAGTTTCTATCTCATTTATGGATTTGTTTCCAGAGTAGTCACATTATTTTGCTCATCCAACCGTCGATTCCGCTGAAAACAAACCATTCTATTACCAAGTCTCATACCGGTATTATCCAGACAGAGTTTCGTTTGCCCAACTTGATTAACAGGAAGTCTACACTAGTGATTATCAGCTCTTTTCTAAATACCCCTTGATCCGCTGACCTGTCCTCAATCAATTTGCTTATTCGTTTGCGCTGGACTTCTCACTTTACTATAGGTTCAACTTTAATATCACTAAATTGGTTTTCCTTTCTTCTTTATCGCCAGCACTCTTCAAACGCGCCTACAGACAGCAGTTGCACTGAAGAAGGCCACAATACGCTGGCCGAAACGTTAGCCACCATGACATTGACGCGGCTCGTCCCGGATAGCCTAGCCAACAGCAGTTGCTCGTCCCTTGTGACCCATCGTGACACCTCATCCGTCCCCATGTCGCTGGGAGCCACCGCCGTGCGTCCTGCGCTTGTCGCCCCCTGCGTTCTGCCGCGTGGCTGCCGACGTCTCCGCGCGACGGGCCGTTCCCCGGGGCGAGCGATTCCCGAATTATTTTACGGCTTTTAAATTAATTATCCGATTCCGGCCGAGTGGCAGCGGCGCTCTCTTCCTGTCGGCCCGCCATCCCGGCGGGCAAGGGAGGCGGGGGCGGAGTGACGGTGACAGCGGAAACGGTGGCGGGGGGTGGGGTTGGGGGAGACAACGAGGCGGGAGCAGTGAGGGAGCGTGGATGGTGGGGGGAAGGGTTACAGGATGGCGAGAGGGTGGAGATAGCAGGAATAGTGGCGGTGGTGGGGATGGAGGTGACAAGGGATGCGGAAGCAGCGAGAGTGGTGAGGGAGCGGGGACGGTAGGGAGGGGAGAAGGGTAACAGGTTGGCGAGAGGGTGGAGATAGCGGGAACGGTGGCGGTGGTGGTGGTGGAGGCGACAAGGGAGGCAGTAGCAGTGCGGGTGGTGAGGGAGCGGGGATGGTGGGGAGGGGAGAGGGGGTACAGGATGGCGAGAGGGTGGAGATAGCGGGAACGGTGGCGGGGTAGTGGATGGAGGCGGGAGTAGTGCGGGTGATGAGGGGGCGGGGACGGTGGGAAGGGAAGAAGGGTGACAGGATGGCGAGGGGGCGGTGATAGCGGGGACGGTGGGGATGGTAGGGATGGGGGGTGACGAGGTGGTGGGCGCGATGACGGCGGCAGGGAGCGAAGACGGGGGGGGAGAAGAGTGGTAGGATGATGAGTGGGCAGGGGATGGCGTTTAGAGAGCGGCAGGGTGATGGGGCGGGGGAGGGCGCTGGGAGAAGTGGGGATGGCGGGGGCGCTGGGGCGTCGCGTTGTGCGCCCGAGGCGTTTTTTTCGACGTGGACTCGGAGCGACGTCGAGGGAGACAATTACGTAAATACGCGGCGGCTAAGACAACACGGCCGGCGGCGGCGCGGGAGCAGAGCGGAGCGGATCGGGCGCGGGGGCGGGGGTGGGCGAGTGCGCGGTGCGGGCGACAGACGACGTAAACAAGGGGCGTCAACCCCTCCCCCTCCTCCTCCCCCTCCCCTCCCTGCAACGCCTGACGCTCGGCCGGCCCCTTCGAAATGCGCACGTCGCTACTTGTCGCCCCGCTCGGTCCCGTCCTACATCGTCCCTCACGCCCCTCCCCGCCTCGTCCCGCTCCGCCCCTCCCCCTTCAACTCTCCGAGACGCAGCGCGCGCGACGGAAACTCGATGGCTGCCCTTAGGAATTTATTACCGGAAAATGGGCGGTGGGGTCGCTCCGCGCCCTTTATCTGTCCGTCCGTCTGTCTTTGAAATACGATAATTTAAGATACTTTAATTTCGAATTCGTTGGGAAGAGCGTGCTTCATTAAACCGAGTAAAACTGTGGAACATTTCAAATGACAAAGGAAATATTTGGAAACAATGATGGTTCCTTCGGGAACAAAACTGTCGGAGATCATTTTTTCAGTGTCTCTTAATAAAAATAAGTGGGAAAAATTGTTTTTCTTGCTCTTGCTGAAAATGTATGACATTGCTGTTATGTGTTTAAGTTTGCGAGCATACAAAAGTCATTACTAGACACTACGTATCTGCTCGTGCTTTATTTTTGATGGTACGTAACAGTGAAGAAACTTAAATGAGAGTGAGAGATAAAATTTGAGAGTATTTGAATAGCAATATCCTTATACCCAAACGCGTGGAATTTCAGGATGTGTGAATATATAATATTTCGTCCCGCAGTAAAACGGCTACGTCGTAAGGGAAACCGGTATTGATTCTCTGAATCTAAATTATTCCATGGTAATTACTCTCATTTATTTTCAGTGTGCACATCACTGTTCGTGTTTAACGAATACGAAAAGGTGTCCAGTACCAAAATTGCAACGCTATAAGTGATTTTTGTAGCCGGTTTCTAAAGAGATTGCATTTAATTTTCTAATTTCGTGTCGCATTACTGAATATTATTTATGTGACGTTTTGCTGACAAGTCTTTACCATTAAAATGCCGATATGAAGTGAAAAAAAGAAATACCTGACTGATTAGATTCCAATGTTGAATATCGAAATGATGTATTGCGAATAGCGTCGAACTAATTGAAAATATGTTTGGACCTTATCTCAGTCTAGAAAATTCGGACTAATTACTTTTATCAAATTAGACTATAATTGAATGAACGAAGCAGCATAATTGTTTTTACGGAAGCATATTGCACGTTTTCCTTAAAATGAACTAGTGTGTTGGATATGAGTAATATTTATCCACAATTGCAAGGGCTTCTACAATATGTGTGTGTGTGTGTGTGTGTGTGTGTGTCTGTGTTTGAAGTTTGTATTTCATTATTCAAAGGGAATCAAATGACAAATACACTTCATAGTTGTTGACAAACAAATTCTCAGACTGAAAATGCTCAGGTAACTTGGTCCATTACGATATTATTGTTGGTCCACTATTGATATCGGTACATTAATCACTGAAATAAATAGTTATGAGATATAAATGTCTAATACTGGAAGGTCCACCTCCCGATATAAACCACTACACTTTCTGAAATGGCCTCTTCACAACGGATGACCACAAGCAAAGTTTCTAAACACATAATGTCCTATAATGCCAAATGTTAGATGTATAAAAAAGTCTAGTATGTAATTTAATAATGCCCAGTATCCGATTTGCCAACGGTCAATAATTTCTATATAGTTTAGAAAATCATTTTAATATGCAAAAATATTCCTCTTGAATATCAAATTAATAAACTGTGATTAAATTATCATTCATCACTGTTAGTAGAATTTCTGAAATTTGATATGATATGTTATGATGAAATAGAGGTCATTCGAGGAATGAAATATAGTTGGTACTTGAATAATAAAATTGGATAATGTTTGAGTTAAAATATTTAATCAATAATAATAATAACAATTATTATATTATTATATTATTATTATGTCTTTATTAATGGCGAGGCTCAGATCATAGGGCCTGCTCTTGCGCCTAACCACTTAATCAATGGTCTGGATGTTTGTGACAGATTCAAAAAATGTTCTTACACTTATGAACAGCAAGAGTATGACATAAATAAAATATTGTTAGGAGTAGGACATGCAATGATTTACGTTATATTCGCATAACTAAGCGTTAATAATTTAATGATTATTAATTATTATAATTAATAATAATCTACGTTACGTAATAAGTAATTATTAAATGTTATAATTATTAATTAATACAACGTATGGTCAATTCATGAAATGAAATGCGGTGTTTACAATTCAATGTAACTCGATACATGTGTACGATAATTCGAGAGGTTTTGGCTCAATAGACTCGATTAAACACTTTGTCATTATAATTGAGAACAGTTTATAACTTGAAATTTGTATCATCTAAACAGGACATCTCTTCTCTTATTTATGTGACGTTTTGCTGACAAGTCTTTACCATTAAAATGCCGATATGAAGTGAAAAAAAGAAATACCTGACTGATTAGATTCCAATGTTGAATATCGAAATGATGTATTGCGAATAGCGTCGAACTAATTGAAAATATGTTTGGACCTTATCTCAGTCTAGAAAATTCGGACTAATTACTTTTATCAAATTAGACTATAATTGAATGAACGAAGCAGCATAATTGTTTTTACGGAAGCATATTGCACGTTTTCCTTAAAATGAACTAGTGTGTTGGATATGAGTAATATTTATCCACAATTGCAAGGGCTTCTACAATATGTGTGTGTGTGTGTGTGTGTGTGTGTGTCTGTGTTTGAAGTTTGTATTTCATTATTCAAAGGGAATCAAATGACAAATACACTTCATAGTTGTTGACAAACAAATTCTCAGACTGAAAATGCTCAGGTAACTTGGTCCATTACGATATTATTGTTGGTCCACTATTGATATCGGTACATTAATCACTGAAATAAATAGTTATGAGATATAAATGTCTAATACTGGAAGGTCCACCTCCCGATATAAACCACTACACTTTCTGAAATGGCCTCTTCACAACGGATGACCACAAGCAAAGTTTCTAAACACATAATGTCCTATAATGCCAAATGTTAGATGTATAAAAAAGTCTAGTATGTAATTTAATAATGCCCAGTATCCGATTTGCCAACGGTCAATAATTTCTATATAGTTTAGAAAATCATTTTAATATGCAAAAATATTCCTCTTGAATATCAAATTAATAAACTGTGATTAAATTATCATTCATCACTGTTAGTAGAATTTCTGAAATTTGATATGATATGTTATGATGAAATAGAGGTCATTCGAGGAATGAAATATAGTTGGTACTTGAATAATAAAATTGGATAATGTTTGAGTTAAAATATTTAATCAATAATAATAATAACAATTATTATATTATTATATTATTATTATGTCTTTATTAATGGCGAGGCTCAGATCATAGGGCCTGCTCTTGCGCCTAACCACTTAATCAATGGTCTGGATGTTTGTGACAGATTCAAAAAATGTTCTTACACTTATGAACAGCAAGAGTATGACATAAATAAAATATTGTTAGGAGTAGGACATGCAATGATTTACGTTATATTCGCATAACTAAGCGTTAATAATTTAATGATTATTAATTATTATAATTAATAATAATCTACGTTACGTAATAAGTAATTATTAAATGTTATAATTATTAATTAATACAACGTATGGTCAATTCATGAAATGAAATGCGGTGTTTACAATTCAATGTAACTCGATACATGTGTACGATAATTCGAGAGGTTTTGGCTCAATAGACTCGATTAAACACTTTGTCATTATAATTGAGAACAGTTTATAACTTGAAATTTGTATCATCTAAACAGGACATCTCTTCTCTGGACCTAACTAAAAAGGCAATACGAATCCAGAGATTTTCTAACGAACCTTTTCCATTCAAGAACTATTATTTTTAATAACACCAAACCTCCGGAAAGCAAAACCATCGCTAATATCATCACAAGAATTGTCACTACTAGCATCGCCTCTAGCATCGTTACATCGTTGCGCTACAAACTTCTACGCGACATTTCCACTATCACAACGTCCTGCGCAGGGAGAACGTGGTCGGGGTCGCTGGCCGCGTGAGCAAGTGCTGCCACAGCGTCCGTCGCCGCCACCACCGCCACCACCGCCGCCGCCACCGCCACCACCGCCGCCACCACCGCCGCCACCACCGCCGCCGCCATCGCCGCCGCCATCACCACCGCCGCCACTGCTGCAGCCTCGCCGCCACCACCACCGCCGCCGCCACTACCGCCACCGTCTCCGCCGTCAACGCCACCGCTGCCGCCACCACCACAACCACTACCACAACCCCGCCACCGACTCCGCTGTCTCTACCGCCACCCGCCACCCCCGCTCCGCTACCGCCGCCCCGCCACCGCCACCGCCACCGCCACCGCCACCGTCACCGTCACCGTCACTGCCACCACCACCACCGCAGCCACCACCGCTGCCAACATCGCCGCCTCCATCGTCGCCGCCACCGCACCCGTCACCTCGACCACCGCCGCCGCCACCGCCGCCGCCGCGCGGCGCGTCCGCGCGTGAAATACGCGCCGCGCAAAGGGGCCGCGCATTCTCCGGGCGGGAATGCGCGGCGGCGGCGGCGGCGGCAGCGGCGGCGCGCGGGAATGCCAAGCTGCGCGCGCAAACGAGACGACCGACGCTGCTCGCCGCCGCCCCGCCCCGCCGCCGCCCCGCCCCGCCCCGTCCCGCCCCGCCCCGCCCGTTGCCGCTGTACCGGATTTCGGTATCGCGAAACAACCACGCGAGGGGAAATATTTGGGATTAATTAAACGTGCACATAAAAAGTAGGACGCTCCACAGAGCTACTGTGGTTCCGGATGAGGGGCTGTGCAGTGAGCCTGGACTGCAGGCTTTACACTCTTGATGTGCCTTACGTTGCTGTCGCTCTAGAACGACGATTTAGGAAATTGTATCGGCGGCTTAGTTCGACGTTCTGAGGAATAATGAAGACTGCTGATTGAGCACAGCTTAAGAATTTACTTTATCCACTGATTCACCGTAATGCGAAATAATAAAAATAATAATAATAATAATAATTATTATTATTATTGTTATTATAATATTTATTATTGTTGTTGTTCTTATTGTTGTTGTGTCTTGCTGTTGGTCATCGTGCTCGCTTTACACTATGCGGCTCCGAGTTCGATTCCCGGTCGAGCCACGATTATAGTGTGCATTCTCCTTGCAATGTCCCAGTACATGTGGCTGTGCAACGATGAAAAAATTCACTTCTCAGTTTGAAAAGACCGGAATACGGCGCGGGGATGTCTACGTGCTAAACACACGTACCCCCTTACCCCATGACCGCGAGACAGGAACGTCGCCGGTAGGCCTGAGCCCGTCACGCCAATAATGTATGTACGGGCTGTCACGCCAAGTACATACATTATTATTATTATTATTATTATTATTATTATTATTATTATTATTATTATTATTATTATTATTATTATTATTATTATTATTATTATTATTGTTGTTGTTGTTGTTGTTGTTGTTTATATAGCGATAGTAATAGTAATAATAATATAAATAATGAGAAGAAAGTGGGAGAATAAAAAAACTATGATAATAATTGCGCATTAGTTGACAGAATTATTCCATTTTCCAAAATTTATTAAATATTGAATTATTTTTCTTATCCTTACCTTGGTTAGAGTGAATAGTGTCTAAGTCACCGCCTTAGTTCTATATACTCGTATATGGCACCCCGAGGACAGCGCAGTAAATGTTAGTTCACTGAGACATGCTCTTACGTTACACATCCAACGCCAAGACATAGAGTAATGAAGTTAGGAAATAGTGAAACGCAATGTTCTGTTAAGAATAATTTTTTATGAAAGTGAGGAATGAATGTTTAATGGGAAAAGTTATTTCTTGTAACCTTTTGAAAGGGACTATTTTACCATTTGAGGTAAGGTGAATGTTGTCGGGATACGTCCTTTGATTCAGTGAAGGTTGTC
Source organism: Gryllus longicercus (assembly GCA_038098605.1). Lineage (NCBI taxonomy): Eukaryota > Metazoa > Arthropoda > Insecta > Orthoptera > Gryllidae > Gryllus > Gryllus longicercus. The sequence goes on along the minus strand of JAZDUA010000631.1, from coordinate 412,856 downwards.
TAGTTCGGTCTCGTAACAAGGTAAATGTTTCTTTGCGTAATAAGTTTTCACAACAATTATCGCGCGTCGTTTATTGAATAACGTAGGTAAGTAATTATGTCAAAATATTCAATCTTTATATCATCAACGCCTGGGTACGGAAGTCTAACTCTTGTGGCAAAAATAATTATTAAATACTATATAATAATTACGACTAGTTAATACTGTATAAAAAATTGCAATAAATATTAGAAACTTCCAGCCTACCTAGAAATATGTTCTCCTAGATAACGTAAAAATCGCAGTCCACGAATGATAAAGAAATATAACATTATTGTTGCAATGTTAATCTTCTTGTTTGGACATTAACTAGTGAAACTAACTCACAGAATGTGCTAAACGTAACATATCTAAATCCCTCGATGGTTACTCGTTATAAAACAAAAACTAAAATAGTTGAAATAGTTTTACCCTTTTGTTCCTGTAGTTCTGCAGGAACCGTATGCTATATTCCGATCATGTTAGCATTTGCTGACCCCTGAGATTACTGCTGTTGAAATTTAATATTACAGGTACATTACAGACTTACTACAGTAACATTACAGCCTCGTTTCAGTAACGAGGTAGAGAGGAAAATAGGAGCTTAGATACTATTCAATATTGTGCTATTCCAAGATTTTGGTAATGAATTTTTTAAAATTGACATTTGTTCTACAAAGAAAATCCGGTTTTTGGAAAGTCACATCTTAAAATATAATAAATACATTTACTTAAGTTGTTCCTGAAGAATATCGCTGTGACAAGTTTTCGTCTTGAATTAATAGAGATGAATGAATACTTCAAGTTTGTCCTCCCTTTCCTGGATTTCCTGCACCTTCCCGAATTTATTTCGCCATACAAATAAGGACTAATTTATTTTCGTTGTATGATGTCTGCCACTTCTTGTTGCGCGCCTCATGTTGCCCATTACGGGCCGCGGAATAATATAATTTGCGCAGTAAATAACCACACCGCTGTACCTGCTGAAAGATTTAGCACCTCGCCATAGAGCGTACAGTAGTTGAGCAGCCATTCGTTTTTCTTTTGCGAGGAGCCTTTCCCCTTTGGCCAGGGCGAAGCCGCCGCCGCCGCCGCCACCGCCGCCGCCGCTGGCGCGTCCAAATAAACATAAGCGGCGGTGGGGGCGGGAGGGGGCGGGGCGGCGAGGGTCTTGTCGCGCCCGCGTGTCCTACAGCCGCGATGGCCCCGATAGCTGCTTGTCGTCCTGCAGCCACCCCCGCCGCCGCCGCCGCCGCCCAATGCGTAGCCGATATCTGATGCGGCTTGCCTTAGCTCAGGGGTGGGGAACCTCTTCTCATTTGAAGGACGCGTTACAGCTAACACCCTTCCAAGAGGGACATAGTAAAAAAACAACAACTGCAAAATGTAAATAGTTCAGAACTGATTTAGCCTTTAAACTGGGTTTGATAAACGAAACCGCTTTATCATGGCCAGGTATCAGCCTTCGAAGAGAATCATCTGTAAGTGGAATCTTCGTATTTCCAAAATTAGTTCACATTTATCAATCAACAAAGCATATGTAGCAATAGATCAAATGATTAGCATATGCAATAGTAAATTATTAGTATATATATATAATACAGATCAATAAATCAAATAAAATCAATATATCACCTTCGTAACTCATTTAAATTTAGTATGAAGCAAATTCGAAATTTTTTTTACTTTCTGGACGAAAAACTTCTTAAAACAATCTTATGTATCAAACAATCTTATCTCATTGTAGCTTGACTTGGAGTTAATACATTTTGATCTGTTTCTCCTTGCATACATCAATAAGAAAACTTGTTTAAGAAGGTACTATCATAAGGCCCTACATCACGCACCATATGCCTCATTCGGCCTTAGACTGCAGGTTCTCTTCCCCTGCGTTAGCTCTCGCCTCTCACCAACCCTCACCCAACGCGTCGCGAGCCAACGGCCGTCAGCCTTCACTTTTTTTGGAATCTCTTCTATACGAGATTCTTAGAAGTGTCACGGTTTTCACACAGGCTAATGCAATAAATTCTATTGATGGCGGCGGTTCTTGACGCGTTGCTCCAACCGAACCTCCGGTTCTTGGCGTTACTTCTGAATGTGATGCCCCGTTACAAGAAGTGTGCATGAGAGCACAATAAATATAATATGGAAGGAAATAGCTGATTGGTGTTAGGTGTTTGCAGGGAATGGTGTGAGGAGGTTTTGTACGATATATCAGAAGATATTTTCATTTTTTGAGTAATTCAATATTACATTGCCTTTCAACATGTATATATAAATATTATGTAAATGTTACATACATTATTAATTTCATTTATACATTCCAATATTCTTAATATAAATTGTCAATACATTACAATAAACATTACAAATGTGAGGTAAGTCGGAAAGTCCTCTAATATATTAAACCTTTTGAAACATTTAGATACTGCGTATTGTACGAAGGATAATGTGATGTTTTTAACTCAAGGAAATTATTGAGGATGACGTTAATTCTTGAAAAACCATATACTTTGATGCTGATGGTAATACTTGACGTTAGTCACTGTGTAAGCTGCTTCTGTTTTTTGCATTCGGAAGTGCATTCAAATGTTCTTCGGAGTTCACTAACTGAAGCAAAATCAGTACTTCCTCGGAACGTTAATCATTTATTGACATTGATAATAATTATTAACAATTATTAATTATTAATCCATGGAGTGATAATTAAAAATATGTATGTCATATAATAATGGTGGACCTAGCAAATTCTTGGTTTCCGGAAAGAGAATTGAAGAGTCAGAACATCCCACTGATATAATTAAAGAATTTGTTGAAAATAATGTTTGTATTTTCTCAAAAAGCGAAATCAGATATTGACGATTTTATTCAAAAGCATACCAATTCAATTACGGATAATACGAATAATTTTACCGAAAGTAGGTGGAAAGCATTTCTATTTTTTCAATTAATTTTTATACAAGTAACAATTTTAGTTACACTTGAGTAGTACAGCTAAATAATTATTGTTGCTATACGTTTCAAATCCGTGTCGATGTTATTCTGTTCAGTTATCTTCTTCTGAACATAAAAATTAAATTTTTAAGTATTTTTTCTATCCTTCCTGTTATGCCTAGGGTAATTTGATGCGAAATTTGATGAGAAAGTGGAAAAGTCGAAAGTAGAGATGATTGGTATTGTGGTGAGTTTTCGTTGGCATTTACAATGAAATAATTATATGAGTCGTCTTTGCCAACAATATTATTTATTATAATAGCAGCTTTCGATGGCTTAGCCATCATCATGATTTTTCTAACTGAAAACTGAAGACGACTTACACCCCTCGTTTCTTCCTTTCAGTTATTAAAATGTTAAATATCTTTTCTACAAATTGTAAATTATTAGTAATATTTTTATTATAATTTTGTTTTCAATTAAAAAAATCACGTTTTAATGTTTTTTGTTTTTCTCCTTGTACTAGAAAACTGATGATAATGGCTAAGTCATTGAAAGCTGCCTTATAAAAAATAATTTTGTTAGCAATGACGATTCAAGTAATTATTTCAATTAGAGATGGGATAATACAGCAAGTAGGTCGTTACCGGAAAGGCATTTCTCGGGCCCTGTAAGTCGACTGTGCGTCGCTGCCGCCGTTGCGTCAACTGTCCGGCGCGCGACGTGCGTTGTCCATGCTGCTTCCTCCTCCTCCTCGCCCGCACCGCACCCAAGTGCCACCCGCGAGCGACAGCGGGAGGCGATCGCTCTGCGCCGCGCCGCGCCGCGCCTCGACGCCCGCGGTCTAGGCGGCGGCGGCGCCGCGGGTGGGCGCAGGGGCGGGGCTCACACTACTGCCGCCGCCGCCGCCGCCGCGCCCTCCGCCGCTGCCTCACCGCCACCGAGCCGCCACCGGTGCCTCACTGACACCGAGCCACAGACTCCGTTGCCACCACCGCTACGGAAACGTGCACCACCATCGGCCTCTGCCTCTGACTGCTTCCACCTCTGCCTTACCATCACCGTGTGGCCGCAGCCATCATCCCTGCCATTGACCCTCCATCACCACTGTCTCCGTTCCCACCACCGCTACCGAAACTTGCACCACCATCGCCACAGCCTCCGCCTCTGACTGCCTTCACCACTGCCACACCGTCACTGTGCCGCTGCAGTCATTACAGTTGGACCTCCATCGCCACATTTGCCGTCACCTCCTTCGCCACAGTCACCGCTACAGTTACCATCTCAGCCTCTGCCTCAATTCTGCCTCCATCACAGCCACCATCAATTCTTCCGCCACCGCTTCCCTCAGCTCCTATGCCACCCTCACCGCAACTACCTCCATCTTCCATCTCCTCAACTTTCATCTTCCGCTCTCCGCATCCGTCTCCGCCTCCTCTCTCATCTCTCCGCATCCGTCTCCGCCTCCATCACTTCCACGGCCACCGCTGGAATCCGAGAAGTGGAGTAAACCCCAAGTAGCCGGCACAGCTCCCGGCGCCCGCACTTTTTTTTTTTGTTCGACTTGACGCCTTCGACTCCACCCGCTGCCGCCGCCGCTTCCGCCGCCCCCGTCGCCACCTCCGCCCCCGCCGCCACCACCACCGCCCCCGCCGCCACACCGCCGGGCTGGATCGGCTTCTTAGCGCCGTGCTGCTCCTTTTTGGGCGCGCTGGCGACGGCCCGGCGCGGCGCGGCGTGGACCGGCGCCCAAAGGGCGAAGGGCGGAGAAGGGCGGGCCCAACCGGTCCCCGGCGCCGCCGCGGAGGGCGCTCGGCGCGACAGACGCCCTCCCCTCTCCCCCTTCCCACCCCCGGCGCCCACCCTGACCTTCCGCGCCTTCACCTGCCCCGCGCCCGCGCCCTCACCCCGTTTGTGGAGGCCAGCCCTCCGCGGCGATCGGCGAATCGCGGGATGGAGGGGGCCCGCGTCGCGTCACTTTCCGATGCGTTTATCATCATTAGAGACGGCGCAGAGGGAATAAATCAAAAGGCGATGGATGCGTGACAGGCTGATGGATAATGCGGCGTCTTAGAGCGATGGATTGAGAACGTATTTTGGGGTCGAGAAAGGGAGAGGATATAATATAATGTTATTTTTAGCATATCGACTCTTAGTTTTCTCCGAACTTTTTGCCTCTTTTATCGTTTGCTTTTCTCTTTTCGGACTTAACCACACTTTCAGATCTTCGCCTTCCCAAAACATCACTTGTTCGAAATCACCCGAAAATCCCTCTCTCGTTTTTGTCTCTATCGTGGAGGGATAAACTATAAACTTGCTCAAATAAAACAAGATATTGCCAGTAATTCAAAAAAGTACACAAAAGATAATATAAAGGGACGTTAATTGAGATTCACTTGGCTGTTCAGTTCTTACTATTAATTCGTTTTGTTATTTTTACGAAAGGAGAAAATTGGAAGTACCAAGTAATCACTATTTTATTTTTTGTAAGTTTAGAGATCACTATTGTTCAAATCTCTCTCTACTGATGATAATGTTTAAGAAATACAGAATTGTTTTCTTGGTACTACATACTGGTGCCCGAAGAGACATTCGTTAGGTAGGAAGGCTGGTGTAAGTTTGCGGGTTAGTTGTGGCTTTGAAGGGCAGTGAAGATTAGACTGCGTGGTGTTAGCGCGCAGTTTATTGAAAAATAAATTAAATTAGAAGAAAAAGTGGAAAGAGATGGCAATAAGAAGGTAATAACTTTACGTGTGAGTTCGGTCTAAAGTTTTACTACACCCTCGAAAACAAAACAAAATATAATAAATGAGAGACGTAGCATAAAATAAAACAAGAACATTTAATTATCAAATTATTATTCAAATTAATATGTAATTTAAACACATGACTTGAAGATAATATGAACCGAAACAATTCTGAGATCACATAAGGATAATAAGATCAGAAGAAATAAATATAATATTAAAGATATACTGTGAACATGGCGAAAGAAAATTTAGGGAGAATTTCCTTAAAAAACTGAAATTTCCACTTTCTGTAAAAAACGGAAAAATCATAGAATTCAAGAGTCTGATAAGTCTGGAAAAATCATGCGAATTTTGAAAGAATCTTTAGATGACAAGGAAAAAGAAATAATACAAGATATTATTACATCAATAACATTGATACATTATTTTTGGCATAATTTTCTTTACAATGCAAATAGTATTATTTTTGACATCTTAACAAAGGAGTAAGTGGTGGAAAATTAGTAACACATTGTTCCTTCCTTTTTAAAGTTGTTTGATATATAGTATGACAATAAATACATATTATCAGGAAAAATAAATAATTTCTTGAAAAGAAAGAAAAATCATGTAAGTTTACTTCAGAAAAGGTGCTGCCGGAAAACTCTAATTTGTTTTATTATCGTGGGTAACATACAATTCCAAAGAGGTTAAGAGGATAATTTCACGAATGAAAATAAATGTTAGTAATATATCTTAATCTGAATAATAATTTGATAATTAATACGAGGATTAATACAGTTTCAAGGCTCATCAACACAGTCATGTTGTACTAGAATAAATTGTCTATCGCCGCGACAAAACGAAGTCTCTGTCAGGCAACATTAAAAACAAGTGCACGACGCGGCGATAAAATCAAAATGATAAGAGAAAAATGTAATATAATGGATGTGATATGTTTCTGCTTGGAAAAAAACGGATGGAATTTTTAATAACCTTGTTTAGTTCATGTGTGAAATAATGCCAATTTAAAAAAAATCATTTTTGTAACAATATGCAATCAACTGTAACAGGTGATAATAACAACAGAAAACTGAATGGTGTTGAGTACGTTAGAATATCAATACATCAAGGTGTATCTATTTGTATATTTGTATTTGTATTTCAGTCTCACATTGTTTAACCCATTGTTCCAAAAATGGTTCAGGCAATTTCAAGGGTCTTTTTATCTTAAATATTCTTTAGCGAATTGAATCTCTACAATATACGGAGAATTTATGTGGCAAGTATTTGAAGAAAATACCTTTTAAGAAAGTCTATCGTTGAATTGTGTGTGATTATAATATTCTTTGCTGTAGAGAAGTTTTGTATTTATTTCAATGATACAAGGTAAACTGCTTTCAAGGCTCATCAAAAGTCAAGGAGGCTGCAGGTTCGAATCTTGCGGAGACGGTCGTATTTGTGATTATCCCTTCACCGCTCATCATCATCCTATTATCTCACACTTCAAGGCGTAACAACCTTGTCATACTGAGGGATACAGCTGAAACGCTGACCCTGAAAAAATTTCACACGTTAATCATGTAGCGTGGTCGGTAATGGTCCTTACGCCAATAATAATAATAATAATAATAATAATAATAATAATAATAACAATAATAATAATTAATGTTACTTGCTGAAGGTATTCCGATGATTTTCATCGTCTTCTTTACGTCTTTAATAAAAAACTCTAAATGGATGAGTGGAGCAGACACTGGAATCGATCGAAGAGGTCGCAGGCAGCAGGCCAGTGCGCGGATCGTGACGCAATGGGGGTTCCGCTGGGCGTGAACCCGGGCCGGGGCCAACGGGTGGCGGGGGGGGTAGCGGCACCTGTCCGGGCGGCTTCATTAGCGCGCGGTGCCCGCAGCCCAGTCCGCGCTCGTCAGCCGCGGCGCCGCATCGTCGTTTTGGTTTTCAAATTTGTCTCCGATTTATTCGGCCGTCGCCAAGCGGCAATAAAACCACACGGGCGGGGACGACGAAGTGGGGAGGGGCGGGGAGGGGAGGGAGCGAGGCGCAGCTGGCTCATTAGCAGCAACAAGCCCGGTAGCCGCTGCGCTGAGCCGAGCCGCGCGGCGCGGCGCGGCGCGGCGCAGGGGTACCAACCGCCCGGCCCGTTACGCCGGCCCCGCGACGTCCGTTAATGGGGCACACCTCTCGCCGCCTCCCGTGGACCGATTCCGCGGTTCAAAGACCTCGCGCGCCCGGCGACGAAGGCGGGGGCTCGCCATTTTAACGCACCACCCCACCGGCGGGGCGTTAAATACAGAGCGCATAAGAAAAGTGGCACATCTCAAAGATTGTCAGTTTGCTGTTTTAATTTCAGCGGTCCAGTTTTATGCCGCCACCTAGAGATTAACTCTAAATTCTGATTGTATTCTGAACAATCTCTATGAAAAAATTACTAGTAAAAGTAGACTGTTTTCTATATATGTTACGACTCAAAAATTTTATTTTTTAATCGTAATTTTTCTTATTCACCGATGGTGTATAATCGTAAAAACATTAAGCATTCTATTTGTCTAGAAGCACTGCACACACTAGAAGCACACTTAATTTGTTTTGCCTAAAAACGTGGTACGATGAATATGAATATATTAAGTGATGCATAAATAACTCCTGATTTCAGATGGTTTTGCAGAATAATCGCATCAATAGAAAGCTTAACTGTTTATAGTGCAAATTATTCAAGGAAGAAATAAGATACAAAATAAACTGCGGTTAGCCCTCGCAAATTAACTGGTGTGAAACGAGCCAGACAATTTGTCATTCTCACGGAAATGACGTAAATGTTTCTCACCAAGTTATAGGTTTTTCATTACTTTAAATAAATATGGCGTATTAATATACGTTTTTGTTGCTTGTCAATAGGTTTTAGTTTTGAAAATATGAAATTTTGAAAGAAAAAAAAAGAAAAAAAAAGGTTTGCCAAACAGCAAGAAAGTCAACTTAATGTTTCTCGAACCTACGAAAGAACTGATGCACTAGCTGCGCATTGCATTCCTGTGAGCAAATGAACATCGAATCAGATATAGTCGAAGTCCGTTAATTATATGCAAACCGAAAGTGTAAAGATGCTCCGTTCACTTTCGCGCAGCTGCTGCTGTGCTGTTACGAAACATCACATGGTTATGCATCACTACTCAGACGCATTGTAAATGGCAGCTGATGCACGTCACGGCTCTTCTTGCTGCTAGTAGCGTTAAACTATCCAGATCTTCATTACTAATGTTAATCAGATAAGTGAATAGTTTCCCAAGTTTACACCGCATTTAAGTAGTCCACAATTTTACCTATTCTACATTTACATTTTTACCTATTTTATTGGAAATTGCAAGGTAGTAGAATATTTTTTATATTTCTTTCTTCTAGTAATGTTTAATTCAATTCAATTCAATCATCAGTCGCCGAGTTATTTCCCACTTTCATTCAACGGGTCGACGCAGCGCTTCACGTTCGCTATCGGTGACGTCAACTGATGCTGTTCAAGCACGACTGGGCCACAAGCACAAGGCGCCAAACTCACCGCATCCACTGACCGTTCCCACAATCACTCTCGCCAGCAACTCGTTGACGAGCAGTCAACGCGCGGTGAAGAGAGGGACAGATGAGAGGGGTAGTTTCCCTACCCTTCGCGAGGCAAACCCCGTTCCAAAGAGACATGTGAGTCTAGCATTCCTCCTCGCCTGTGCTTGGTAGTGCGTTTTTCCTGGGGCTTTTTCCTGCATCAGAGGATGTCGATTTCGGCTATCCGTGACGGGTACCCACTATGTCTCTCAGGACACACATACTTACCTTTTACACTCACTAGACACACTTGCGGGCTCTTCGTTCTGTGGTCAGCAAACTCACAAGCCCTTCCCCGACAACACACATACATGAAAGCCAAGGGACAAACAGCCATGCCCACGACGAGATTCGAACACGTGACCCTTCGGACCGAGGAGCTGAGTCGGCACACGCTCTTAGCCACCTCTGCCATCCAGATTGGCTGTGCTTAGTAATGCGTATGTCTCTGTTTATCTTCATCAGATCACCAACCAAGATTAATGTCTTAGAGTGATACGTACGTACCTAATAGAATTCGTTACAGCAAAACAGTGCCTCCCAGTGGCTTCGAACGCCTCTCTCCAGCGTGCCCGCCCCTTGTACGAAGCGAATGGACACGCGGCATGCGCTGCTGCGTGTCTTAGGTTTTCGCGCCGTTCGTGGAAGAGCCGTGGGCGGACGAGCCTCACCCACGTACCCGCTGCCGCCGCCGCCGCTTCCCTACCTCTACGAGCGCGCGCTACTCCACTCTACTTCACTCTACTCTGCTGCGTTGCACGTTCAGTTCGCAATGCCCATTCACTTGCACTCATTGCCACTCAGGTAACGTCGTTTTGGAGGACATGCTTCTCATCTGTTCTCCTCTCTCATTTCTCTTGCACCTATATCTCCTCTTTCTCGTTCTTGTTCTTCTTGCCCTTTTTCCCACTATCCTTCTTCCCATCCTCCTACTCCTTCTCCTCTTCCTACGCCTTTTTCTTCTTCTTCTTCTTCTTCTTCTTCTTCTTATCCTTCTAATCTTCCTGTCCGCCTCCTTCTAATCTTCAATTCTTTCCTTCTAATTCTTCTTTTTCCGTACATAATTTTTCTACATAATTTTTATCTTTTTATTGTATCGATTATTCTCCTCAATTCGTACAGACGAAGTCTTCCATTTCTTTTAAAGTTTGTATTTTTTCAACTGATGATCTTCCTATATATTTTCATGACAAATAATTATATTTTTATTATTTCGAGGCCACACCACCTAAAGGACTTAATATTATAGTGTTTAAAATATGAGCTTGGAGTATTTGTAATCACAATATACAATTTTATGCGCATTTCATTATTTATATTCGTGTAGGATGTTATATATAATTCTACCCTTCACAAAGTAACCGAATCTGTTTAAGAATCTCCAAATGAACAGTCTAAAGTAACGATAAATGAACAAACGTACAGGGAACGAACATCTCTGGTTTGTTAATTGGATTGTTGGTGATGTAGATACCTTTTTATATGATAAATGACTAAAGATATTGTCTGGTATCAATTTTAATCAACTTATGATCATTTCGATCGCGTTGCGATCATCATCAGAGCTAAAATGTAATACAAATATTATACAAATATTATAACAGGTTGTAGGTAACAGGTTATTGTATGCACGATGCGTAAGCAAACTGGGTCGTACATACCTTACAGCTTCTGGGCCGAAAACACGCAGAACTTTGTTTTCGGCCCAGAAGCTGTAAGGTATGTACGACCCAGTTTGCTTACGCATCGTGCATACAATAACCTGTTACCTACAACCTGTTATAATATTTGTATAATATTTGTATTACATTTTAGCTCTGATGATGATCGCAACGCGATCGAAATGATCATAAGTTGATTAAAATTGATACCAGACAATATCTTTAGTCATTTATCTCTGGTTTGCTTTATTCGAAGACAGCCAAAGAAAAATGAAAGTTCGTTTCTAAAACAGCACATCTGCGAGGAAATGAGTTCACGAAGAAACCTGCCGCCACGGAGGGACTTCGTAATTAGCTGCTGTGAGCTCCGAACATCTGATCAGCTGATACACGGCCGATACGCGGCCGGACGGCGGCGACAAGCTCTTGGAGAGCGAGCCGCCTCGCCCCGTCGCCTCATCTCGCCTCGCAGACGCGACGCCTCGCTGCCCGCGCAGGCCCAGCGAAGGAGGAAATAAAATAAGGCGACCACGGAACAAAAACGAACAGAAATATTACAAAGTCAGAAAAACGTTTGGGAATATGTTGATGAGTGTCAATTCCATATGTGAGCGTAGGTGATGGAGGGGTCATACTCTGACTTCTTTTATCCAGGCAGATGAGCATAATGGCGGTTCGCCGTTGCCTTCCACGTCATGGATGATGTAGAGGAATTATGAAGGGTGAATGGAACGATGATGTAGGAAACGTATGATATGGATGAGATTACAAAAAAGGACAAAGTTAAATATGAGTCGCGCGAATCTGGACTTTTAGAACTGGGCGTCAGTTCGCGAATTCGGAGAACGGGGAAATGCAAGACGCACATACAGAGAAACACAAACAAATTCCGTACCCCAAACCATAGACGCCGAAATGTGGTGAGAAAAAAGCATAGTTGCTACTAGTACGGAGGGGGGAATTGAAGAGAAAAGAAAAAAAGTTTGGACTTGGGTCCCGCATTGGGCTCCGTGAGGCGGGCTGAGCGAAAAAGAGGCCCTGACGAAATTAGTTCCCTGTAAACTTGACGTCAACGCGGGACCTTAAGAGACCGTAATTCGTCCCATCATGCATGGGCTGCCGCTATCGACAGATACATCGGCGATAGGCGATCTCGAGGAGCGGAGCGTTTTTTTTTTGGGTCGGTCTCCTCGATGTTGCTGCTAATGCAGCTGCTTCCGTTGCCATTTCTTCCGTCACCACATCCGTTACTAACTCCATCTGCGGCTTCACGACGCTATACCCACCTTCGTACCTGCATTACGTATTAACCACGTTGTATCCACACCCATTAGCATTACCTTTACTCTCATCACCCCGCTATTACCATTTGAGCCGGAAACCATGAATAAAATCAGGCGTCCCACCCATCCACTCATTCCCAACGCTTACATTCCCATCACCACCACCGCCACTATCGCTACCACCACCACCATCTTTACCAATGCTGCCACTTTTACTTAAATGACTACCACCCCATACTATCACCATCCCCACTCCAACAACAAAAACATGAGTAGAGAGGGTCTAGGAGTACAGACCAGTCACCACAACACTAGCCACCACAATCCCCATATTCATCAAGTCTATTACCACTCTAGTCTAGAACAAACTATGACCATGCAATGTTACAAATCCACCACACAAAAGACCCTTGTCAACTGCAACCACTCGCCTTCAATTACTTTCCCTGCTGTCTCTTCACCCTGCGCTTCACTGTTGAGTGGTAGCCAAGATATTAGATCCCCTTCTTGGATTCACGTGATATATTACACAAATAAAATGCAAGGCCCTCATTAAATCTTCTACACTAATCTTACGATATACGTATATAAACATTAAGGAAACCAAACACATTAGAAGATAAGACCGAGAAAGAGAGAGGGAGAGGGAGATTTGCTTTATACCAACCCTCCCCCCTCACCCATGCTTATGGCCTACCCTGAATGAATAACTGTATTCAATCTCTGTAATAGTTATTAACGTCATTAGATAGAGCTAATAACTGACGCTGCCGAAGTTTGCCAGCGGAGACGTAATTGAGGTTTATAACCAACCAAGACCGTTACTTGTGATATCGGCAGTGTGTCGTTCATTACTTTTCTAAATTCCACCGTATAATAAAAAAATTATGTTAAAATATAAAAAAATATATTTTCTTAGAGTATGGGCATTCTTCCGCCATCTTTTACCACAAGACATTAGTTTCGGTAGGTCTCGAAAGGATGGCGGAGTGTAAAACGTTTACCGGACGCCGGTCGTTAAGAGTGAGTCTTCGTTTTTCGATTTGGTAGCATTAAATCAATTTACGAAAACAGGATAATAGTTCGAAAAATCACTATGATTGACCGAAAGGTAAATAAACGCGTTACAATAGGCGCTTGGCCTCGTCCGCACCGCGCTACCTGGGCGTGCGCGCGCTCATTAGGCGGGGGCCGACTAATTGCCCGCGCCCGCGCCGCGACACGGCGACACGGCGGCACGGCGACACGGCGGCGGCGCAAAGGCCGCCCCGGCCCCGGCCCTGGGCGGCGGAGGGCGCGGCCGATACCTGGTCGGCGCCCGTGACGTCACGCGCCCGCCCTGCCTCCCTCTGCTTCCTCCACCCTACGACTACCTCCGCCTTCGGCGCGCTTTCGTGCTTGCTACTCTGCACCGGGGCGGTTTTTCTACTCCCCTTCACATTAGACCTGAGTAGACGCGCGTTTATTAATTTATACGGGACATACGGTCTTCCAAGGCGGTCAAGTTACTACCTAGCTAGGTTGATTGATTGATTTAAGTGTTGTGGTCGCGTCAACTGATACGTGTAACCGTAAATATAGTGCATGTAGAATTTCTAGAAATGGCGGTGTCGCTGAGCCTAGTGGTGAACGTGAGATCTGATGTCGTCTTTCATGTAAGCTTGCGTTACTCCCTTCATCCCGCCAGCAAAGCACCCTCCCAACTGCGACAGACATTAAGCTTCCTCTACAATAACTAGAGGAAGGACTTTCTCTTAAATATATGGTCTCAAAGTGACTTAATTCTAGCTTGAATCTAGTAGTGTAAATTAATTTATAGATTTTATTTCTTATGTTAAGGATTGTTCAAAATGTTATATTCAATCAACAATTGAGAATCTCGTTTTATTCATTCCCACAACAATTTATTTATAGTCTGCACAGCACTCACACAACTTTCATTCTTTCTGCACTACACTTCCGTGTCTTCTGCTCGGCACGGTACTGACTTGCCTTGCCCGTGGTGCTCAGTTCCGTTCGGGGGTGTAGCTGTCGCGGCGCCTTACAGCGTTCCCGGCCCTTCCACTCTGTAAGCCCTTCAGACATTGCAGGGCGAAGCAGCATTCACGCGGAAGTTTGCTTTGTCCCCTCCACAGTAACCCTGTGAAGAAGGGGAATTTATTACCTATAAATATTTTTACATTATGCTGCTGCCTTGCATCTAGCCTTAAGCATCTAGAGGCGGGGCTTTTTCTTACAACTAATTTACAATTTAGACCTAAAGTTAACTTATTTGCACTTTGGCATTACTAACTTACACTAAAATCAGATTTATAATACAATGTTATATATTCTACGTAAGTTGTTTTTATATAGGTTGGTAAATTATTATTATTTTTTTCTACATTCACACATCATTCATACTAGTTTCATTATATACATAACCATTCATTCTTCCCATTCATTTGCACTTCACATCACTGCACTGATCGCCACGGCACTGACTTGGCTCAAAGTGTCCGTGGCGCTCGGGCCCATTGGGAGGCGTGGAAGTTGTGTCTTAAGTGGTCCATGTACGGGCAAGTATGGCTCGTCAAGTCTTCAGCCAACCGATTCTAAAACTGGCGGTGTCCGATTCTTTGTTTTCACTATGGATAGAGACAGATTTACAACTGGCACAAAGGAGCTCTCCCAAATCACGAATTATTCGTGGATGGACCGCTTCAGTTATTTTAAATAGTTAATTAGGTCTTGTCTTATTAGTTAAATAGGTCTTGTCTTATTATTTTTTAATGATGAAAACTTAATGTGTGAAATTTGATGTTCAAAGAAAATTCGAAGGGAATTTTCAATTTAAAAAAGGTGGCGTGTGTGTAAAAATTATGTAAAACGTCGTGCAAAGATGCTGGAGAATTAAATCGATAACAGAACTAGCCTCCAACAGGGAAATCGTGAAAAAAATGAATTATATCCTGTCCTGAATGATTGTAAAATCAGAGATGAAACATATTGAAGTGGTTTTATAAATACTATTTCAAGAAAATTTTGTTAGGAAATAAATAACCTCTTTGACAATATTTTAAGATTGAGAAATAATACATAGACTTTTCTAAAATAAAATGTTTAACATGCAAGTAGTCTGTTTACAAATTGTAAATTCCACTCTAATTTTAAACTGTCTAAAGAAGAAGAAGAAAAAGAATTATCGGTGAATTATCCCACTTTGAACCTTTCTTCATACCTTCTTTCAAAAACTTACTTTCTATAAAATAGAGCGCCATTTACATCATGGTGACAATTTTGAATTTAAATTATCAATGAATTTAGTTCTATTTCAAATTAATTTTATTAATATAATGACAAATGTATTCAGACATTCAAATAATGCAGTATTTTCTACTACTTACATACCCGCATGTTATATTTTATCCATTGGTTTCATTTTGAAGAAATGCATTTTGTCTGCAGGTTCTTTACGTTGTGTCAGTTTATCTCGAGGTTCTCGTAAATTATAGAGACGCTGGTGTCTTTAACGCACATTGAGTGAAAGTAATAGTTCTATTTAATCGTTTTATATTTGCACATTTTTGTTGCGATCAATGTGCCTACCTACGCCATGGTATCCTTAATGCGTCAATTCAAGCAAGCGAATTATAGTCCTCATTACCAAGAACTTGGCTGATTATTACTCACGCATTCAGCTAACTCCACGCAGAGTAATTTACGCCTCCGAACATAAAGTAAGAACAAGGTAATGAACACTAATTTTCGTGCAGCAGGTAGTTAAATAATTCAGAAGCAGACCTAACTCTCCTATTCGAACCGCTATTAAATACAGCTAACATGAAAGTCAAACTGTTAATTACATTTTCATTACTAATATCATATAACGTATGGAATTTTCAATTTATGAAAAGGAGCCAATTGTGTTTATTTCCCACGGATATCCAAGCGGCATCTGCGTAAATACATTTATCCCTAAAAGCTAAAACAGTGAGCGCTTTGTAAGAAAATTCACAATTTAAACAGACTTAAATCAAAGATTCCCTTCCCGCACAGTAATTCTCTCTTCCTCCCCCCACCCCCATTCCTAATTCGGTATGCGGCTGCCCGGCGAGGACCTGCCCGTCACGAGTGGCGCTTGGCTTCCCGTTAGACCGTGATATCGTAAGTGTAGCGGCGGGGTTACCCTTTTTTCTTTCATTTTCCCTCTCCGTCTGTATCCCCGGCGGAACGAGAGTTCATTACCAGAAGATCCTCACATCAGAGTCTGCGCGCCCCAGCACTTCTTGGATTTTGTGGTGGTAGAGGGTGAGCTGTATGAGTACAATCTTAAAACGAACTTATAGCTAATGTACCGCACAATTACCCTCTATAGTGTGCATTGGATTTTTGTCAGATTCGTTTTTATCGATCGCTATGATATCTAACTGTAATCAGAGTACACGTATAGTCTCACGGGTAAGACGACACAGCATGGGTGAGATGACATGATAGTGGTAAAGCGATATGACGTGGGAGAGGCAACCCGGCATGGACGAGACGTCACGGCATGGGTGAGACTACATGGCGTTGGAGAAGCGGCATGACATGAGAGGGGCGACACGGCGTGGACGAGACGGCACGGCATAGGTGAGACGACACGGCGCGGGGGTGTCGAAGCGACACGGCATGGGTGAGACGACACGGAGCGGGTGAGACGAAACGACACGGCATGGGTGAGACGACACGGCGCGGGTATGACGAGACGACACGGCATGGGTAAGACGACACGGCGCGGGTGAGACGACTCGAGTGAACCCGCGAATTCTGAGCGTGCGCACGCGTCCCTTTCCGGAGGGCGGGCAGCGGGCAGCTGGCGCGGGCCGGGCGCGTCGCAGCGAGGGACGGGCGCTGGCGGGCGGGCGGCTACATTTCCGCATGCGGCCACTTGAAAGGCGCCGCTGGCTGGCGGCGGCGTCCGCGGCGCGCGCACCCGGGCTAATTGCGTCGGCGTCCGCCGCGAGCGCTGGCCGCGCGCATGGCGTCCGAGCCGCGGACGCAGCCAACGCCGCGATTGTTTTACTAATGGACGGGGCGGCGAGGCGGCGGCGGCGGCGCCGGTAGGAATGCCGGCGGGAGCGTGACTCGGCGCCCCAGGGGCCTGTAATTACCCGGGCCGCCACCGCCGCCGCCCCCACCCCCGACCCGCCCCCGCGCGTGGACGCCGGCGCGCCCGCCCACACGTCCACACCCTCACGTGGATCCTCCGCTGACGGTGGGTCGAGAGGGTGGCAGCTTCTAGGAACAGCGTGCCGATGGTACAGGCTGATTTATGCCTGGTGCCATGTCCCTGGTTGATCCGTGTCCTTGGTGAGTTGTGGTCTCTTCTTGCTGCTTGGTTACCCCCACCACTCCCCCCTCTCCGGAGGCGATGCTTGCGGCCGCCGGGATGAAAGGGTGTTAGCTGCCAATGAGGATACGTTGAAATCATTGATCTCGGGTGTATCCCAAAAGGTTTAGAAATATGAATCATAAAAACGTATTGGTTCCTGGTGATTTGCTGTTTTATCTCTTCTGAGATTCCCACCGTGTGACAGCTCTTCCAATCTTCCTGCTTATCCATTTATATTCAGCTGGAAACCAATCACTTCGCGAGCTCTATTATTTGCAGTGTATATTTCATTCGTGGTCTATTCTTACAGTTCATCACTTCAATTACTGTTTTCACTAATACAAGTCGGAGTATGTGCATTGTAAGTTCTTCTTAATTTATCTGGACAATTGTGAAATCACAAATGTTTTTAGATGAAAATCTTGGTAGTGGTGATTTGCAGTTGACTTCAAAATGATAAACCCACGCGTCTTAGATGGAATTTGAATCATAATGCAAAGCAGTTGCGGCAGGGCTTAAAACTGTTTTCTGTGTTCTTTCAAAATTCTGTGAGAGAATGGAAATAAAGTTTCCATCCGCCTCATTTCCGAGATATAATTGTTATTATTCTTATAAATGTGCCCTGATCTTTCTCAGACAAAAGACAACCAGGAATATACTGCTTCAGCTATAACAAAAAGAACCTGGAAATGTTTGATTGCTACCGTGCTCAGTTGGCTAACAAGCGACGAAACAACAACGACAAAAAAACATTTACCGACTACCCACATGTCTGTAACTGATAATTGAGGCTACTCAGCGTGTGGATACCTCGCGCCCCGCCCATCCGCAGCTGGCGTTTGCTAGGATTCAGGCGTGCGCGCGTGTGGCCACACATCACTGTCGCTTCGCCTGCAGTGTTTCTTGTCGCGCTGCTTCAACAGTCGTAAATTTCTGGTGACCAGGCGACAAGATCTGTTAGTTTCTTAGTTTTCGATCCCGGAGAACAACTGAAACGTAACTACATCTTCTATTCAGTATCGCTGTATAGTTGCAGTTCCTTTTGCAGCGAATGTTTATATCGAATGTTCTATTCTAATCTGCCATGCTAAAGAATGAGTAAAATGTATTAATTTAATAATCAATTACATTACGATTGCTACAAATAATTAATTCTAGTAATATTTTATTCGTTAAAGATACACAATATTAAGCTTTCAGAAAAAAACATACGAGCTGCCTTCATTATTTCATCTTGTATACCCTGAAAGTTTTAATTTAAATTTGCCTAGGTTTTTTTTTTATTTCTTCGATGCTTAGCACACCCAATTGTCCCAACGTGTAAGTCAACGAAAGTGGTGAGCAGCATCTCAAATGAGCTGTTTTCTTTTCACCTAATAATTTCAAGGCAATCGTTAGAACCAAAGTTCGCTTTTGTAATAAGAATAAGTACGGTCATAAGAATGTAAGTATTAGTAATAAGAATAATAATAAGAAGCTGCCCAAATGCTCTCTTGATTACATGAATGTATTTTCTACTCACGATTAAGCTCACTATTGTTAAGTTCGAATCTCTTATTCCTGTAATTAACTCAGCAAAATATCAGTGTGTTTTGTTTTGTACTTAAAAAGAGAAAACACATAAATTCCGTAGAGACAAAAATGTCATTTGTACCATAAGACAAAAAAACTAAAATTAAAATAATACTAATTGATCTAATATTGGCTGTTAGCACTAACAAAGGGACTTATAATGGGAATTGAATATGTAATCTCATGTGCGAGTCATGTCCGTTATAGTCATAAGGTACAGCAAGAAATCTAGAAAGTTAGAAATGATAATAACAAAATCACCGTCGTTTTTCTGCATTCATATTCTGCGATTTAACGCAATACAGTTGGTTTATTTCATTATTCCATGCCATGTTAAAATATGTAATAAACAGTTTGGTGCAAAATATTGCGATCCCTTCTCTGAAATTTGTGTATAAAAACCTAGAATTTCGTAAGTAAAGTCTTTTAGAACGTAAAAAAAGTGCTTAGTCGAAGTACTATTGCGAATCCTTCAGTGCAGTGCACCGGTGAGAAGCAACAGGTTTCAGGAGGCTCTGAAGCGGCAGGCTAATTCTGTTGGGTTGGTTTGGAGGGCGATGCCGGAGCGATGCCGCATGCTCACCAAACCGGTCACCCGTTTCCTGCCGCTCGTAGCAAAGGCCATTCGGGTTCTCCCCCCACACTCCGCACCCGCGCGCGACTGTCGATGCGCAAGACGCTTCGTTCTTGTTTGGCATCGCTCCTTCTTCAGACACTTCGCACGGGGATAAAAATCGCGGTCTTGTCCTCTTCCGTTCGACGCGCCTTGTCATACGAAGGGATAAAACTTTCTGTTGAAAAGAGGGAACTTTTCAATCCACAGTCGGCGAAAGTGTAGAGAAAACTTACTTTGGAGGAAGTTTCCGTGGTTGCGAAATAAAAGTAACATTGTGGAAGATTAGGATAAGAAAGTAAAAACTGGAGAGAAAACGGTCTTGAAGAGCAACATGTAAATGAGAGAAGTGATTCAGCTTGTGGCAGTCAAGGGAAAGACAGAAACAAGCAACAGAACGTCTTAAAATGCAAGTCGAAATATGAGACGTCAGGCTTCCATGAAAAACGGATACAGCGGAGAGCTTAAGTGCAAACAGAACAATGATCGTAAATATGCAAATGCGCTGCTTACGACGAAGCCGTCAGGAAAGCATCGATGGGCTCGTCGAAGACGCGACGCGTCTCGCCGTCGACGATGATGAATCAGCTTAAATCCGAAAGCAGCGGCCGGCTCTGGTCGGGTAGCGCGGAGGCTGGCTGCCGCTGCGGTCCGGATTGGCACACTAACGGACGAAATATCTGCCTTCGATCAAATGGCGAATTGTTGCTTCGTAGTCTGCAACGCCAAGATTTTTGTCTTGATGGTTGCAGACGAATGCGGTGGCACAAATTAAATGGCCGGCTCAAAGATGAGCTGTAACTGAGTGAGAATTCTAGAGGCTGGCTGCATTGCTTTATAGTTTCCATGATTACCTCCGATCCATTCTAGGCAGCTGTCAGAGAAGGTTCTTGAATGCGCTTGATTCTACCTTCGCCATTAATTTAGCCAGAGCTCTATTTTGGAATATCATACAAATCGAGAAATGGGTGTGTAATGTTGATTCTAGTAGACGTGAATTAAAAGTGTTATTTCAAACACATTTGAAAGACCAAAATATATTTTACAAAAATATAGTTGGACAGTAACGTGGAGGAAAGGTTAATTTTACAACATTGCCAATTAACAAAGTCGATTCTAAAATTGAAGGAACTTATGGTGGTTCGACTTCCCCTAAGTTCCCTATGTTTGTGAACCTTTTGCACAATAAAAAAGATGTATGAAAAATTAGGTATACCGACTACTTTTCTTTTCGTGTGTGTTTCAACCACATAAATTGAACATTTCTGCAAAAATGAAATTCATCTTTTTTGCGTCTTTCAAATTATTTGCCGTGCGAAATAATTGAAACCAGGTGCTTGGATCATGTAATTAAACAGTTTTTGAAAAATGAATTTTGTCTGCATTTTGCGTCTTTGAAACTACCGTGGTCGACCGACTCGGCAGCGGGTGCTAGGACCGGGTCCGAACACCGACGGCGGCGGCGGCGGCGGCAGCAGCGATGTTCGCGGGATCATCCCGGAGCCCGAGGCGTCGGCGGAGGCGGCGATGCCGGTGGCGGCGGCGGAGGAGGAGGAGGCGGCGATGGCGGCTGGCCTTGGTTGCCGCTGGATTCCTGGCTGACGTGTAACGTTCTAATACAGCGCCCGGGCGCATACCTCGCCCGCCGCGCCGGCTTATCAAAGGCCAGCCGCGCCGGCGCCAGCGGCCGACGCGCCGAGGTGTCGCCTGCCGGGGGCGGCGGGGGGCGGGGCGGGGCGGGGTGGCAGGGGAACGGTCGCCAGGGGACGGCTACGGAGGACGTGGGGACTAGACCTCACCGGTTGAAAAGTCCAGCCTGAGACGTTCTGCTTGTATTGAGATGAGATGATTGAATGCGATTAAAGCGCGGTGAGACTGATAATTAATCGAATAATTGTAGCCTCCAAAGCACTGAGAGACAGGTACGTATTGACGACTGCAGGCGACGGGGGCTGGCAGTGGGGTGTGTGGGCAACGTCATAGCAGAGGTGACAATTGTATACCAGAGAAATCGTAGACTTCCGCGGACAATGTAGAACATATAAATCTGAGTACAGACCATATTAATCCATGTGCGACTTCTGTAAGGTGTATATGATGGTCCAAACATCAATGAAACCGCCTACACGGCGACGGATAGGTGTGAACATTCGCATCGTTAAACAGGTTTTGGTAGTAATATTAATATCAAAAACGTTCTACGAGTTCTATTGATGATTGAAAGTGAAGTTAAGCTAGCTATCGGGACGGAAGAACTGAGAATTATTGTAAGAAAAATTATAAAATACTCGTTCATCTTCCTAATACTTTCATTCGCTACTAGACACTTTTATGGTAGCCACATGTAGAACCTGTTCTGTATCACCTACAATTATATTTTAGAGAAGGGCGAACTCAAATTCTTTGCTGTAAAATAGATCAATTTTTAGATTCGTGTTGCGTACGATTTCCCAGTGCATACCTGACCAGAATGAGGCGATTTCAAGGACATTAACAATAAAAATATTTCTCACGCCTGTTCAGTAAATAATACTAGTAATTTTCAATTGAATATATTTGTATTTACACCGAGGGTAGCCCTTGGAGAGGTCACGGAGGAGCGAGCAAGGCGGTGGCGCGGCGATGGCAGCGGCGGGTCGGAGGGTTCGTTGTCTACCCGTGCGTCGAGGTCTCCTGTCTCTTGTCGCCGCCGAGCCGCGGCCACACACGGCGCGCCAGCCCGCGGGATTAGCAGCGGCCGACCCCTCGCCTCGCGGCCCCTCGTCTTGACTCCTCTTCTCGACTTCCGAAGCTGCCGGCCTGGCGGCACACAGTGGTCTGAAAATGGCAGGAACTCGCGCGGAGTGACGGAAAACGATCATGAATTTACGCATGGATATACTTTTAATATTTGAATGGATTTACTTTTTAAATTCTAATGTTAATATAACCCTTTGAATCTTTTTTGACATAATTATGAAACAGGGGAAAATGTGCAATAATTTCACTTGCGATAATATAAACTAAACGATCGTCATTTTTAAATAGAGCACACCGGAGAAACGTATCTCAACAGGGATATATTTAATATTTTCTTCCATATATTCTCTTTCTTATTCTTCTCTTTACATGTATTTATTTTCAAACGTAGCTTTCCTTTTGGAATAAATTGTCTTTCAATGTTGGTTACTAAAAACAAGACAAGTTTCGACAAAGTATAGTGGCTTGTGCAACAATACTAATTTGATGCACGGAAAAGATACATTTTATCTTAAAAATTTAAATTGTATGATACTGGATACATGTGGTTAAGTAGTTCACCAAATTGAAAATTTCATTTGGCAAAAAAGTTACAAGATTGCAAACATTAGTGTATTTTCACTGCTGGTGAGTACGGAGTTGTATTCAACCAAAACGTCTCATTTTGGAGACTTTTTTAGTTGTAGAAGTTTACAACACGTATTTATCTTTTTAGTTTCCAGTTATTTGGAGTATCTATAAATGTCTCATATTAATTAAGAATTGTTTTAAAAATGTATCTGTCCGTGCACGCGTTTGGGCCGGGCTTAGGCGCGTGTGGCGTGGGTGGGTGGGGGGACGGCTTCTGACTGCCGACGCGTCTGCAGCGTGTTGCTCCTGTTGCCCTGACGGGCTGTAAAGCGACCGCGAAGCTCTCGGCTCAAATTACCCCTGAAGAGTGGACACGAGATTGAAGCGAAGATTCTTGATTTTATTAGCCTCTGAGGTCTAGAAATGTGCTACTGTCTGCCACTTTAATGTTTTCTAGTGGTTGTGATCAACGTACATAAAATGGTCACACTGGAATAGCGTTTAATGTTCTTTTATTTTATGTGCACTGAAACTGTAAAAATATTCGGCATTAAATATATTCCACATTTACGATTTAATAAAATATTATCGTGTCAAATACAATTGTTACCATTTTTACGCAAAGCTTTGTGGTTAAACTTATTTATATTTCATGTACCCAGCAAATAATCATGAAATACTACTGTAAAAAGTAAATTTTTGGTTGGTTTTATCTACATTTTCTCTTTCTCTACATTTTTCATCGATTTTAATCCACCAAAATATTCATTTTACATGTCATGCTAACTATATGTGTGTTTGAAATGATGTTTTTTTCTATTTTTGTACTATTAATTCAACATAAAATTTGCCGACTTCAATAATGTGACTTTTTTAGAAATTCAGCAGACATACCCACAGAACGATACTCGATACTAATACCTAATTAATTGGTCCTGTGATTGCATAAATCGTTCCAAATGTTTATATAAATATTAATCTAAAATGAAATAGTTTTTGATTGAATCAGAACATTTTGTATCAATACCCGTAAACGATCAAATCTCTATTCTGCGTGATTACAGTTGACCCATCCGAATAGGCTCGTCATCAAGTTCTTCTCATTTAAACACTTCGCAGACAGACTTTTTTCACTAAATTATGTTAATGAACGTCTTGTATTTTTTTTAAAATGAATCCTGCCTCGCTTTGCTGAACTGCGTTAATTAATTCTCAGGACTGTGCATTTCTCGTTCCAGAATTCAGACTTATCTCATTTGTTTTGGCCTGTTCGTTAGTTGTTGAAGTAGGTAATTTACCAAATAGTTTTGAATTACATCACCGAGTGAAGGGTCATTAAAGTTACTTCATGGTGCCTTGACTTCTTGAGAATTCCGTCTTACGTGATTTTGAATGGTGTAAGACTACTTCATTCTCTGTTGTTCACAAAGCACCTTCGTTAAATGTTACAACTTGGCAAAAGACGAATACCTCTTTTAAGGTGCATTTCAGTGATGATTAGTTATTGAATAATAGATGATTGTGCGATAATCTAAGTTAGTCGATTTTCCTTTAATTAATATTTAGAAGGGAATTAGCTCTACATTTAAAAATATTTAAAATATTAAAGACAACATAATAAGCGAAGATTGAAACACAATTTGACGAAGAGAAATGTATATGTATATAATAAAATTTGACTTAATTCGAACCTCCATTTTATAAACTGTTTTATCATTGTAATTTTCGTTGTATTTGTCATAGTATTGAAAATTTGAGGATAGAACAATGTAATCTTTAAAGTGGGACAGTTATGTAATTTTCTATAAAAAATTATTCATTTTCGCATCTGTATTGTAAATAATATAGTACAGGTTTTATAGAAAAATTCAGAGTTACATTCGAATACAATCTACGTTCATTTGGGTCAATAAATGCGTTTCAATTGTTAATACTCTTTGTAAGTTTAATTTGTTAATACTTGTATGTATGTTTTCGTTCCTATGACACACAAAACTTTGGTTTTTAAGACACTCGTTTGTTATTTACTATTGACGGCGCAGTTAAATAGGTCTTTGAACTTCACTATTGAAAAGCAATGGATGTAGGTTACATAGAAACAGCCGTATGAGGCCCATGCGTACTGAAGCCTTGCCTAGCAGGGCAAGCGACGCCGAGGCAGAAGCTTTCGGGTCGCGAGCGGAGTCTCTCGAGCAGGAGCTGCCGCCAATTGGCTGCGCACACACGCGACCGGAAGGGCGCGGCGGCGGCGCCGGCGGCGGGGTCGGGGGCGGGGCGGGGACGGTGGGGGCGAGCGGCGTGGGCGGGCGACGGCGCACGCGGCAGGGCTGCCCACGCACACGTCAACTTGAAGCAATGAAAGTCTTTCGACACGTGGACGACACTGGCGTCTTTCACCCACGTTCGGAGCGCACTTTCGGAATTCTCGTAGCATCAGGAGTTCACAATTGTGTACTCCTCAATAATTACAGTAAAAGATGCCTTGGAGGTCGGGACTTATTCTGACATAAATTATGATTTTTTAGAAAAAATTGTTTTTGACGTAAGTTGTCTGGTTAAGCGAAAGTTTGTGCAATCTAGCAGATGCGGATTAATTAACTAGTAGGAATAAGGCACAATATTATTTTAAGGAAAAGTTTCGTAGACAGTAATCTAACATTTTATATTAGTTTATTCAAAAATTTATATTGTCAAATAAATTATTTGTTTTGTGAATAAGAATGCAAATGTCATAGTAAATTAAGTAGAAATGTGTACTGCATTATTTCTTGAACGAGAGAGGGTGATCGGCAGGGCCTCAAATACATTCATTTGACCACAAGCCAATCATGACTTACGATTGGCGCTGTAAGCGTAATGTCCTATCTTGCTTGATGAGAATAAACTGCCACTGGTACCGCAAGCTGGACGATATCATGTTTATTCGCAGAAGGGAAGTTGCTTGGTGACAGCTTTCGAATGTGGTAGGGGTGCAGCTCTATCAATATTTTAACACTTTTTTGTTTCGTTTCTTGCAATCAGCACAAATTTTGTTTTGAATAAATTTTGTTTTGCTCTGACCAATCCCATGTGGCTGAAATTCGTGGCCGAATCATCACTTCGAAGAT
Source organism: Gryllus longicercus (assembly GCA_038098605.1). Lineage (NCBI taxonomy): Eukaryota > Metazoa > Arthropoda > Insecta > Orthoptera > Gryllidae > Gryllus > Gryllus longicercus. The sequence goes on along the minus strand of JAZDUA010000631.1, from coordinate 386,665 downwards.
CGGTTACGCTGCGTGCCTCGTCTCTCACGTCGCAGCGCTCGAGCTCTCTGACCAGCGACACCCTAGCAAAAGAAACCACATTTTAAGGTAATTTAACACGCAATCCTTTTGTGCGTGCTTTGTTGAAGCGGATATGTTGCAAACGAGGAGGCGTGGCCGTCATAGGCGTTAGAAACGAAGCTTCAAAGATATGAATAGGAAATTGATTCAGCAAAATATATTTCATAAGAATATTTTTATTTTCCCACGCGTAGTTTGGCCAAAAAAAAATTGCACTTTTCGTTACGCTCCTATGATTCAGTGTGTTGACAACCTCAATCTCGAGAAAAGAAGCTCCACTTCCAAAACTCCTACGCAGCACTTCCATGTAGCATTTTCTGAGGATCGGATCCTCTGCGTGCCGTGCGACTGCTCCTTGTCCAGCAGCGCCCTCGAGTGGCGGCGAGAGCCCCACCTTGACCCCACGGCGCCTGCGTCGCTTCACTGTCCACCCGAGGGCAGCTTCCGGCGCCCTCGCCCCCCGTTCTCGTCCTCGTCCCGGCCCTCCGCGCCCGGTAGCCGCCTCCGCCCCCGTCCCCGGGGCTCGTTAGCGCTGCGGGGCGGGCCCGGGGGCGGGGCGGGGGCGGCGCCGCGGCGGCGCCCGCTAATTGCCACCCGCCCCCGCGCGCGCCACCCTGTCCCGCCCCCGGCCCCGCCCCCCGCCGCCGTGCGCGCCCCCGGCCGGCCCGGACGCTCGTAAACAGGGCGCCAGGCGGCCTCCGCGGCGGTGGGGCGGGTGACAAGCTGGCGGTGGCGGAGGCGATGGTGGCAGGGGGCGGCGGTGCGGCGAGGGGTGAGGATGGTGGTGGCGACGGCGACGAAGGTGAACTCGGTGGTGGTGAGGGCAGCGATGGTGAGGGCACAGGTGGTAAGGGCAGCGGTGGTGAGGGCGGTGGCGGTGAGGGCGGTAGCGGTAAGGGCGGTAGCGGTGAGGGCGGTAGCAGTGAGGGCGGTGGCGGTGAGGACGGTGGCGGCGAGGGCGGTGGCGGCGAGGGCGGTGGCGGCGAGGGCGGTGGCGGCGAGGGCGGTGGCGGGGAGGGCGGTAGCGGTGAGGGCGGTGTGGATGAGGGCGGCGGCGGTGAAGGCGGCGACGGCGCGGGCTCTGGGACGTTCCCAGGCGCCTGCTGTGCCCCGCGCCCCCGGCCGGGCGGTTGCGGGCGGTGGGCTGCTGCCCGTCGCGTTGTGTGCTTAGTCCGTGGCGTGGGGGAGGGCGGGCGCCGTGGCGCCGCTGGCCGCTGTCGGCTGGCTGCACTGAGCAGATGTGCGGGCGCCGGGACACGGCCACGCCACAGCAGCCTTCTCTCGTGCCAGGTGCCTTGGAGACCCCAATTACTGCCCTGAAACGTCTGCGTTGACAATAAACGAATGATTGACAGCAGGGCAACTCGATCAATGCTCCATTGATAAATTCGAATGTCACTTCTATTTCAACTTCTAATTCGTATGTAACTGTGGTTTTTATAGATTTTACTCAGCTCAAAGACAAAAGTGGACACTTTACAAAACTACGTCTAATTTACTCAACCCACATAAAAATAGAATTTAAATTCGAATTTATTGTGAAAAATATCTTTATTGAAAACAGGAATTAAACTATTCTTATCTTTATATTCTAGATGGTAAATTTTACTCATGTCATCTCACAGAAATGTTCAATTTTACGATTGGCGTAATTATCTGTTCATTAATAATGTATATAGTTTGCTCTTCTGATACTTGCAGATATGCATCGTAGTACGACAAACATTTCTTTATCAAAAAAATTATGTAAAAAAATCCTTCATTTAGCCTCAAGAACAGATTTCGTTGACACTTACTAAGGAAATTGATGTAATTATGTATGCTCTGAAAACATTATTGAAAATAAACACAATTTTTTATTGTTTATTTAAATTATAGTAATTGTTTATCTGAAAAATATTTTTTTGAAAAATGTCTTAATAACATTCGTTTCATAATTTTTTATAGAACACAAGACATTCAAACATTTTTTTGCGAATTATGAAAATATTTGAACACGTAATTTTTATTACGTTGGCTTTGCTTTAATCATTCAAATCTAGCAAAATATATGGAACAAATTTTCAAGAGGGGTGAAGTATAGTTTTAAAAAGTTAATTGAACAGTTTTTATTGACTGTAGTTTAAAAAATTTGAAACAAAAATATCTTAGATGTGACATTGAAAAGAGTAACTTTTTCGTTCGTAGAGGAGAGTAAAAATACTACCCTACTGCGTCCTCTCAAAGATAGTTCAGTTCCTCGCTTTTGCGAGAACTTGTTTTCCCATTTTTCCTTTTCCTCTTTTCGACCTGCTGGCGTCGGCTGTGCCTCGTAAAACTGCCAAGACAGTTTCCTGTCCAATGTTTCCCCGAGCTGCCGATCGGACCCGATTTTGGGAATTCGTCCGGAGGTTCTCCAACGAAATTCCCCACCGGATGTAGGGAGAGGTCAATTTTCCGGATATCGCATTTTTGGGCGTAGTTTGCTTTATTTTTATTTAGTAATATACCATTATTTTAGTAAGAGGCTTGCAAAATAGCTTCCTTTTTGTTTCCCAGGGTTAGATAAATTCATTAACATTAAAAAAAACCAACTCGAATGTTGTAAATGTAGTAAGTCGTATTAATGTCTTGTATGAAATACAAAACTGAAGAAATTCTAGCAAAGTTTTCCTTTATTAATGTAATTATTTTTATTAATATTAATACTAACATATTTTTCTCCTCCTCTTGTATAAAGTTTTAATTAATTTCTGTAAGCATTTGCGATCATTATTCATTGTAAGTATTTCATATTTTGTACTTTTGTTTGATTTATCTTGTATGCTTTTATGCTTGTATGCTTTTAGCTTGAATGCGAGGTGAATCGAAAATGAAAAAACAAAATAGTCATTTTAATAAAGATAGAATGAACGATTTTCTGCGCTTTGGGTGAAAAGAAAGTTCCTTGTTTAGAAAAGCACCGGCACTGCTTTCTATGGGAATATATTTAATAGTGATGTCTAATTGCAGATGTGCTATCCAACAATAGACATGGATGAAGTCTGCAGAACTTTCGTATAAGTTCAAAGCAGCCATTGCAACCCAACAGAAACGCCTGTGCTACCCCCTCAACCGCCCCTGCCTTTTGCAATCGCCCCGGGTGAAACGGGAACAAGCGGCACGGTAGTTGGGCGCCCCACATTACGCCCGCGTACTGCACCTTGCGGCACGCCGCCTCTGGCCGAGGCATTTCCTGGAGGCATTCTGGAGGCGTGGTATCTCTTTCGTGCGCCTTTGATGCCGCCGCCGTCGCGGAGGTCGGTGTCCGAGTCGCGCCGTCGGCGCCGGAGGGGTGGGGGCGGGGGTGGGGGAGGGGGAGCGGTCGGTGAAGGGCGCGGCGGTGGCGCCGGATGCGGCGGGCGGGCGCCGGCGCTAACACCGTGCGGAATGTTCGTTTCCTCAATGGCGTGGGGGGGCGGTGATGCTATCGCCCGCGCCCGTTTCGCCCATTCAGCAGGTAGCGGGCGGCAGGGCGGCGCCGTCTGGGACGAGAGGGCAAACCTTTGCGCGGGCCGTGGAAGGGCGCGCCCTGTCTGCTTGTTCTTGCGCCGGTACCGCTAGTCGGAGACTCTCGCTCTGCTGGAAAATAGACCCGGTTTCTCGAAATTCAGTTCATCATAACGCATTACAAAAATGTGATTTCAAACTACTGTGTCTTCGTTATCGAGAAAAAAGTTCGAGGCTTGATGCCTGATCACATTTATTTTCTGGTCGAATGTTACGTTTTGAGTGTGTTGGTGTTAGGATCCCCTTGCAGTAATTACTGGAGAGGAACTAATTACAATGACATTCGTGTTATAAAACGTTGTACATATAAAATTTCAACACGAAAGTACTTCTAACGAGTTTTTCTTTCAAAGACAATGTGGTACTCGACTTCATGAATGTGAACGACTACTTTTAACCCTTTCCCAAAAATAGCTTGCAATAAATTATCAAAATCGAAATAAAATATGTTTTTCTAAAGAATAACACTTATTGAAAAATTTGCACAAGACATACTTGTCAGACAAAAACGCCTGGACGTTTCCGCAAAGTTGATTGCAGAAAAAAGTTAACCTTCGTAAAAAACATCCTAGTACAATTTGGAAATACTTTTCATAATGCGATCTTTTTGCGATTGGCAAATAAGAATGTAAATGATATTGTCAAAATGATACTTGATTCTTGTTAATTAAACGATTGAAGTATTTTACGAGATTTTTTTTTTTTTTTTTTTTTTTTTTTTTTTTTTTTTTGCGAAAATCTAACGTAATCTGTAAGACTGACGGAATCAACGGATTCCAACAGTTCGTGGAATCGTCGTTCGCGGAATCAACAACATTCTAACATTATCATTAACTTTGATATTTAAGCCACAGTGAAGTGACACCCGAATATTCGAATTTTCAATGCATTAATATAGCGCATAAATAGACGTTATTTGTAACATATTGCTGTGACTAGTTTTTTTAAAAATATTGTTTACATTCTTCTCAAGACTCCGTAACAAATTATTACATATTATTCCACGCGTACTATGTAAAAGTGACTTTCTACATTCCCTGTAGATCCATGTGTGTCTTCTTCATCAGTACCTTCCTCCTTTTTTCTTTGTCCCCTCCACAGTAACCCTGTGGAGAAGGGGAATTTATTTCCTTTAAATTATTAACTATAAACTGCTGCCATGCGGCTTAAGCAACTAGAGGAGGGTTTTTTTCTTACTGCTAAGTTTTACATACTAGTCCTAAAGTTAACTTACTTGCACTTTGGCATTACTAACTTACATCGGATCGGAACTAAGATCGGTTTTGTTAATACTAAAATTCTACAGAGTTTGTTAATTTACGGTCGAGATATTTTTTCTTCTTTTTCACTACATTCACACATCATTCATATTTGTTTCATTATATACATAACCATTCATTCTCACTTCTCTAACTACGCACTGATCGCCACGGCACTGACTTTGCTCAAAGTACCATCCTCCACAGCACAACGGTTTTCTTCTGTTTTAGAAAAATCTTTCACCGCATTCACGATGCCCTAGACAGAGGGTACTTCGCTGGTTTCCCCTCGCAGTTCTTGTCAATGAAGACTTCAGGATCAAGTTTCCCCGTAAACACTACAAATATGACTCATGAGACCGTCCGCCTGAAAACACATAGTCTTATTGGAATTCGGAGTACAAAGGCGAAATATGGAATTTGTACTCGTATGACCATAATATCTCAATCGTCCTGTGCGTGTTTGTACTGTATTTTAATCGAAATCAGAGACTTGAATTGTCTATAACAGTATGTCCCTGTATATCGCAAATCTATATCTCTGGAGATAGTGATTTGTTTGTGGTTTTGATTGATGATTTAGTTCTTCCGAGCTCATCAGTTAATACGAACATTAGACTTCGAAAGTATAGTGCAAGTTATATCCCAGGAGTTGGCGGAGTTACTTCCTTCACTGGAACGTCAAATCTGGCGTCGACTTGCATGGTTTTCCCTCCAGGGATTTCCTCCTGCGGGGTTGTGAAGTAGGACTCCAATTATCGTAATTAAACGAGAATTCACCGCCCCAGATGGGACAAGCTCTAAGCTGCCGACCTGTCTCCGGACGTGTGGTAGTGTAATGCATGTTTGTGTAAGTGTGTGTAGACAAGGGTGGAGAGAAGAGAAAGACGGCGTGCTGACCGCGACCCTTTTGTTATGATGCTGCTCCGGCATTGGTATTATTGACGAGAGAAACCAGAGAAATCTAACGATCAGAGCTGCAGCCTCCGCCGCTTCTCCTCCACACATTCGGTCTAGCTGAAACGTCAGGAATGAAAATTCTGCACCGTCGGAATTCGAGCCCAAGGACCTCCCGGTCCGCAACGCTCCACAGGCAACGTCGATGCTGTGACGGCGGCGATGGTGTGACGGTTAGCGTACCGGGCTGTTATACCCAAGCTCGCGGGTTCAAACCCGATCGTTCCGTGGATTTTTAGGGCGACAAAATCCTTCGTACGCCTTCCTTCGGAGGGGAAGTAAAGCCGGCTGTCCCATGCTAGTAGATTTACTTGCATGTAAAAGATCCTCAAGCCTAAATGACGCCTCTGAGCTAAATTCAAATCGCCTGTTTCTCGCCCAAGAAATACCTCCTTTCTCTGCTAGTTGATGAAAGGAGCGTAGCGAAATTTGCGTGGTCAGACGGAAGAGCGGGCCTGATGGTCCGAGTCTCGCCACGTAAAATAAGGCAAATTCAATTCAATTCAATGCTGTCGCGTGGTTTTGATTTTCTCCTCGGGGCGCCCAGCGCGCGCGCTCCCCGGCGTGGCCGGGGCAGCCGGTCGGCAGCGCAGCGCAGGGCCGGGTAGGGCAGGGTGGGCGCCGCCGGCGTCCCGCAGGTGACGAAACGCAGCCGCCCGCCGCCGCCGCCGCCGCTGCCGCCACGCCGCGCCCAGACGCCGCCGCCGCGCCGCGCCCAAAGGCACCGCCGCCGCCCGGGGCGATAGCGCCCGGAGGGGCGGTCGCTTTGTGGCGGAGGCGCCGCCGCCCGGAGGCTTCCAGCTTTGCTACTCGCGTGGGAGATTCGGCCCCGAGCGACGCCCTCGGCCCAGGCGACAGCGGGCCTTGCCCTTCAATCTCCCGAAGTCTCGTTTGGTTTAGCAGATTTAATGAGTGTTTTCTTCCCAGGCACGAAATCTGCACGATCTTCTAGTTTTTTTTTTATTTTATATTCTGTTTATTTATAATCTGTTTTTAGTACCGGTGGTGTACGTTATGTTATGTCCCGAGCGGTGGCGGTGTTTGAATGAAAATGTAGGCTTCCGCGGAAGGGTTGAAATCTACTTTGTTGTTCGGGAGATCGCTGCGTCCTAGGCAGAAACGGTAACGCTTCTGTAGTCATGCTGCAAACTTCCTTAGGGCCAAACGCGATCCTCTTATTTTTCTTACTTGAACCAGTTACATTTTTTTCGCTTTATATCTTTAGTCTTTCTCCTCTTTCCTTTTTCGGAGGAATCTTAAATGTTTCTGTTAGAGTTGACAAATAGAGTTGACCACTGTCAACTTCATTTTGGTGTATTGTGTGTTTTGAAATGGTTTATACTTTATTCTTCGAATGTCAGAACTTAGGAAGAACGTAAGTTCCGTTTAAAAAAACTTACGGTATTTATAATTTCCTGTATCTTTTGATTCTAAATCAGCCTTTGCTATCTGTCATCTTTTACTTAATGTCTATATTTTCTCCAATCATCCGAATCGGCACAATCCCCGTTTAATTACGATAATTGGAGTACTAATTCACTTTCATTTAAAATGTCGGAGTGTGAATAGGTTGTAATTTCGAAATTATACTTGTAGCGGACAGAATTCCAATGAAACGTACCAATAATTAATTAAAAGCAGCATTACTTAGTTTAATCAATACAATTTAATAATTTAACAATATTTCCTATTGTAAAGAGCATTTTGCAGTATAGTACATAATATTGTAAATAGCGTTTTACAATAGTATCAATTGCATTTTTATTTGGTATTTTAAATGTCTACCTACAAGTCAAATAGTATTAAAATGTAACAAACTTAGATAGACAATACTGAAAATTATAATATCTAGTTGGATAATTGTCTCTTTAATAAACAAAATTCATATCCGTACTATTATTTGAATTTTTTTTCTGTGCAAACACGATTCACGACGTTTTAGAATTGAAAATATATTTTGAGATGAATATTATAAATGAGCGAAAGTTGATGAAACTTGTACAATCTTCCGTGGGGGACGCCATCTCCCTGTCGAGGCCGAATTCAAAGTTCAGTTGTCGGTCGAGAGGGCGAGCGACGGCCGCTGCTGCGAAGAGCCACTCGGCCGCCGAGCGGGCAATGACGTCAGGGATCGCTGGGCGGCATGCCGCTTCAGAGGAGCCCGTGGCCGGATTGTGGAACAGGCAGCGGAGGACGGCGGTGAAGGTAACTGACGAAACTCCGCGGCCCGGAATGTGCGCGGGGGATTTCGGCGACTGCTGGGATGACCTCACGCGACACCAGTGATGCGTAAACAGGGACCACGACAGCGACAGTCCCTCTACAAGCACAACTCACTATCAGAACGACTGTGGCAGTGGCGTAAGGAAGGGGAAGGCATCGGAGGGCGGCCGTGCAGTGGTAGGGATAGTGTCAGTGACAAAGCGGATAAGAAGAGGGACGACTTTTGTGACGAAGCATCGGAGGCAGACGAAGTCCCAACTTGCACAGGTATACAGAAGTTTGTTTGCGGCGATGTCGGTCAAAACGACAAACCGCTTATTACGATGTCAAGCTTGGGTCTTTTGATTCTCTAAATTATTTTCGAGTGTATATAACATCACATATTACATTTTATCAGTCATTATCACGTGAATTTGCAATCTCATCAGGAACGACGATCGGTTATAGTGAAGTAGGCTGTCAAATGAAACCTTATTAATTATTTGCTTCATTTATAAACAATTCGCTGATCCCCTTCGTGGAACATACCATGATAATTTTGATTTTATTTCTGTTATCTTTATTGTAATGTTGCTTAGTTTTTTGGCGCTCAATATATTCCTGGGACAGTAACTAAGAGAAAGCATTTCAGTTGTATGAGAAATTTCTTACCTCCTGCCGCGATGATAAGATCTACTATAGCTAGCAGAGAAGCTAAAAAATTCGTCAACATCAATAATTTCAGAGAAGTAACTTTACCATTAAAGCGGTCAGTAAATGATCTCGTTTTGTATATCGGTTCCCATGACTTCATCCCGTCTCTCTTGTCAGTTTTCTCTGCTGGGCCTCCTGTAGGCTAAACATTGTTTTGTCAAAATACCAATCGTTCTAAGCGTACCATTAGTGCAATGATTCTCAGAGGGTGCCAAGACACACAGCAATATGCCGTAAAAATAATTCAATAAGGAAAATATGAACACATTGCGTTTGCAGACTCTGTGAATAGACAACTGGATTACAAGCTAAGTAAATAAACGTGTTATGTTCAAAAATAATATTTTCTTGTAATGTAATGTGATTCATAAAATTGTTTACTTATACCGAATAGTACAATACTAAATGTAATTGCACAACAACACATTCATAATTCTTCATCTACAGAACAAAGTCACTCACGGTATTTGATCTCTTTAATTGTAGCCAATACTGAGCATCATAAGTTCGTTGGGTACAACTTTGAAACATTAAATACTATCAGAAAAAGGCTTCCAGACGCTTTGAACCCAATTGGAGGCAACCTTGCTGCATAGCAATACGTGTGTGCCGCTATGTTCCTCAAGCGGAAGGAGGGTGGCGTGACCCAGAAAGATTTGAGAACGGCCAGCGCAGCGGCTAAAGCGTCGAGGGCGGATGCATAGGGCGTCGGGAGGCATACCTGCCAAGGCCCCCGTGCTATCGCGGCCTTGCGCCTTATCGCCGGCGGCTATATCACACCGGAAGGATGGGAGCAGTCAGGAAGCTACTGGTAGGTCAGCGCGCGATTGGGAGGTTGCAGGTTCTCCGTGGGATATTACACGGGGTCACTTGAGTGGACGAGCGTTCGTGTACGATTTCAGACCGAGAAGTCATCACATTTCCCAAAATGCAGAATACGTATTCAAGTTACAACGGAAAAGGACAAGAAAGCGGCACATGTTAAAAATTTTCATTTTGAAAGGGAAGGAGTTTCTTTCTGAGCGGAACCGTTCATTTTTTCTATAAGTCCATATGATGAACTATGTATGCCGAATTCTTTGAAAAATGTATTTGTGGATTTTTTAATAATACGAATATTTTTCTCAAAGAATTTAAAGGGCTTCGCTTCAGATTGACCAATGACACATCGCATTCATTATGGGAAATAAGAGAAAGGTTTCAATCCAACTCTGACTCTCAATTTCAGTCTTAGTTAGAATCTCGGCACAGAGTAAATAAATGTCTCCTTGACATAGCATTTACACCACAATATTTGGAAAATATGAATGGATATGGCGTGCAAGTTTGTAGAATTATTTTATTTTTGTCGAAAATGTGTCTGAGAACAATTTAGGACCAAGCCCCCTTCATTTCTGCTTTATATTATTTTTGCAGTAATGGTAAACGTTCCATGAGGTTGGCGGTTATTAATTCGGAGCGTGATTTATTATGTTAAACTCTTCAGTAAATTAGCCATTAGTAATTTTATAGACATTTTAACCCATAGAACTTTTCTTTTGTTTTTATATATTTAGTCAACTGCTAGTTATATTGTCAGTGAACACATAGGTGACTTATTTCAAAATTTATTGTTTTTTAGTTTAATTGGTTTGCATGACAGCAAGCAAACTGGAGAGTTTCCTGAAAATTGACAGTTTTTAGAGTGTGCCACTCTTCTTGTTCACGGATGATTTACTAATTTAAAAATGTTTCGAAAAAGTACATATACTTTGAGATTCGGTATTACGCTTCTTGATTGCGCAAACAGAAGTAAACTGGCAAAAACTAGGTGGCGAATCCAGCAATGAAGATTTTGAACAAGACGCAAATTAGCCAGTTACAAGCCATCTCGGGTTTTAGACAACAACAAGGCACCGCAGTTGAGAAGTACGTTTTAAGGCAACGTGCACGCAATGTCAAACCTGCCCTCTCGGGTTTCGAAGAGAGTTCTCTTATGGCGTCTCCCTGCTGAGTAGAACGTCACCTGGGCAATTGGGGCAGCTCGGAGAGGGCGCGTGCCGCCCCGCTCGTTGGAGGGAGGCGGCGCCACCCCTCGTAGGCCCGCCCCTCCCTGCCCGCGCCGCAAATAAGCCTGAGAGCAGCGCTCCCTCTGGCGGGGGAGGCGGCAGCTGGGGGTGGACGGGGGCGGATCGATGACGGCACTGCCCGGAGCCCCGCTTACCGCCTGTCGCCCCGGGCGCCCTCGCCCCTCGCCCCTCGCATCTCGCCCCCGCCCGCGCCACACGGACGCACAGTAGGGCATAATGTGAACATTCCAAGGAGTGCACAGTATTTGCAACGGTTCCGAAAATTATAAAATTTGGGCCCCTCCTGATTTATTTAGTTAGTTAATTAGTTAGTGAGTTTTGATATGCATTAAATTTTTGGCTAAGTCTCATCTTTTTTTCATTCTATTTTGTGCAGTACGTACATAAATATTGCGTTTCTCATATTTCTGAGAAGTGGACTAAATTTTCTCAAAACTGGTCACTAAATGTCGTTCACATATAGATGAGAATAATTAGTAATAAAACTGCGTATAAGAATATACCTACTTCTACACACCTTTTTCAAGGACTTTGTCGATTTTAAAGTTTTTGTTGGTGAGAAATGTGCAGTTGTCATTTTAGGATGTTTCGTTTTTAGTCAGTTTAATGAAGCATTGAAAGTTTTCTTTCGTGGATTCTTTGCAGACTGATCATAATTTCATGTAATGACTGCAGTTAGGAGTAAAAATTAAAGAAATAAATTTATCGTGTCATTTATAATTAACAGGTTGAGCTCGTAAATTATTAAAGGATCCTTTCACCAGGCTGGCGAGGCGCGGTCGGTGGTGTATGGCTGTAACCTTTAAGAGTCCCATAAATGGGTAACCATACGATGTCGACAGCCAGGCTTGCGGGTGATGCTTGAAGGTGAATGGTAATAGTGTTCATTGCTTCCTAAAAGTTGATTATTTTGTGGTGAATTGTTTTTGTTTTCTTGCTCGCGCTTTCCGGCCTTTGCCAGTGTGTGCCACGCCCCCCGCCCCCGATTCCCCGGCGCCCGCCTGGCACGTGCCGCCCTGCCCCCCGCCGCCGCGACCGGGGACCGGGGGGTTAACTTCTAAACGCCGGGAGCGTAATGAATATCTTGATCGCGTGAGTGGTTTCCAATGTACTTTTGCACGCTAGGTTTCGCGGCCACTTCAAATAGCGCGACGACGGCGGCGGCGGCTTTAAATAATCACGTCGTACAGATTGCATTATTCAGGCGCTTTACGGGGGGTAATTCACGAACGATATCGGACGTGAAAATTCAAGAGGATCGGTGGCATAATTCATGTTTGAATAACCCTTCAAAGCTGCAAGGGAACTAATTTATTCTACAGTTGTTTGATGAGACTTCGCTGTCTTACTACTATTTGTGATTGAAAAAAATTATGTTTTGAGTCTGACGCAACGCTTTAAATTAAAAATAAACATTAGTATTAAGTTTGTACATGGACATTGAAAAATATAAAAGCCAATTTGTACACGGTATTCTCTTCATACGACTCTACGTGCATTGGTGTAAATTATTGGTGAGATATTTCATTGTAACAAATACTGTTTTTTTTTTGTAGATTACACTTTTTTGTTGAATAGAATATTAAAACGAAGGAAATTATCTTACAGAACTTCTTTCTCGCTGATTTATTCTACGCATTTAAACTACACCATGGAACGTTGCAAAGTGAGCAAACAAAACAAAAATCTCATCATTTAAAAAGTTTGATCGATTGCGCGAATCATGACGTCTTAAGGGAGATATAAATACAACTTACTTCGCTCCCTTCGGAGGTTGTTCGTTCCGATCGAACTGGAGCAGAAGGACTGTTGAGCCGAGACGTGATTGAGAGTGTTCTCGTCTGAAGAGATGAGAAAAACGTTGGGTAAATTGCTGTGCGCGTAATGGGAGCTGTCTGCGAGCTACCGAGGGTCGTTCATGGCGCAGCCTTAGCCGGCAGTAAAGGCAGCAACGCGGGAGCGGAATTTTAGGCCCGTCTCCGTCACAGTTCTCGCGTTTCAACTTCGTTCTGTTTAAGAAAAGTGGTGTTGATTTCCCTTTCACCGGTTTTCAATGATATCGACTGAACTTGACATTCGTAGTCAAGGAAGAAATGCCATACGGCATGAGGCAAGTGAATTGCATTTCGATCATTTGCGGGATTTTCAATTATTAGAGCTTTGTTTTCGAAGCCATTCAAGGACAATGAATTCGAATTACCTTAGGTAAATTAATTTTTAATTAAAGGACTCTTAGGTAAATTCATTTTGGAACTTTTAATTTATAAAACAGCAAGCTAAACAGCAATATACATCTTGGAAACGGTTATATTTTCTATTTTACCTTGTATTCAAGAACTAAAAGTAAGCATTTAATTCGCGACACAAATGGTTTTATATTTTCTTCCAAAATATTATATTTATAACAAACAGCAATGTAGATATGTAATATGTACGCCCCTGTAAATAATGTCAGTTTTAATCAAGACATTTTGAGTAATGAACTCTTCAAAATATGGACTAAACGAGTGTGAAGATTCCCAAGAACTTAAAAAGAATAACAGTATAAGTTCAATCAGAGATATACAAGCAAATCCGAGGGAATCATAAAGTTCAAAATTAATTTTTACAATTACTCCCTTCTTAAAGTCAAAATCCTAAATTTCTTTCTGATTTTTTAAAATTGGCTTATTTAATGTACTGAGCGATGTATATGCTAATTAATAATATATCAAAATGTTAGGAAAATAGAATTACGGAGCACGAAATGTTCCTCTCAAATACCCCAACGGGTAGTTAAGCCAAGTCGGATAAGCCAAGCTCATACGGTTTAAGCAGCAGGCTTGATCTTAAATGCGCGCGATCCGCCATTCGCAAGACGCCGCGGCGAGAAGCCCGCTTCCTTATAAGGCGGCTGTCTCTGCACCAGCGCCAGCCCGCACGATAAGGCAAGCGGCAAGGCGCACGGCAGGGTACGGGCGCGGCCGCAGATGCTGCAAGGCGCTGTTGACGAATCGTGCTTTTGGACTTGCGGGTTTTGCATTTACCAAGATTCCTTAGCACCCCTGCACAAGAAGAATAAAGGAAATGCTGGTATAATAGTGGCGAGTGTTTTTGACGAGTGTTGGAATCTGTTGATAATGCTTTCTTCGTGTGTGGAATTTCTTTTAATCTCATCAGGCGAAATTGTATCGCGTGTGTTTAGTAACAGCGTAAATTACAATGAAAATTAAACGTGGCACAAGAACACACGAAACTTCCTGACGTACGTCTTTGGCTTGTTGATACTGAAGCAAATTAATTAATGTTACGGCTTATTAAGTGTTTGGTTGATAAAAAATCGATCAAATTCTAAATAAAAATTGTAGCCAGTATATAACTATACTCATAGGCCTTTAATACTCGTATAAGTAAAGTTAATATATTTTAATTGGAAAAATCTTTCAGTATTTCAAATTCTTCGTATTCTTCGCATTATTCAGGCAAAACATAGTTTAATACCATATAATAGAGAAGCAATTGTAAACTTCCATTATTTACGAGGTTAACAAACGTTGAATAATAATCAGTGGATTACTATTCTTACGACATCAACTCAAATCTCCAAGCATCCATAAATAAATGGAATATTGCAAGGAATTTCAGCCTGACAAAGGCTATCAAAGCCCTTCGAAATCTCATCTGTGTGACATGGAAGCTTGTTTCCTAGTTACAACTTTCTTCGATTATGTTAGCTGCCATTATTATATGTACTCAGTTCTATGATTTTCCACGGTCTGTCTGCTATTTCGTCATTCCTCAACCGCCATTCTGAACATTCTGAGAAATGCACACACTTACCACAGGTACCTTATGAATCTTCGGTTTCTTTTGAGTCCATTCTAGAGTGATATTACTATTCATTACTCATATTATTAGTTACTTTTTTATTTTCGCTGCCAATAAATGTATTGGCCCTCCAACTCGTATCAAATTGCTGGATCAACTAAGCAGATCGAAGGAACACAGTGGGATACTAATCCAGGCATACAAGCGTGCAAGGCATACATGCATACAAGCGTGAAGCACCTACATTAAAAAACGAATTAAACTCTCGGCATTTATCTTCCTGCGTGCCGATTCCCTTATAAAGCCACGTTGCTCATTGCCGGTGCCTTCAGCTGACGCGGAGGGGAGACAAGCCTCGTATCACGAGATAGAGCACTTCCTTCCGTGTGCCGACCTGCCTGATTTCAGGCGCGCCTCGCTCAACACACCACGATGAACGGGTCCAATAAGTAAACAAAAACAAACAAAAAATGCTACATAATGAATAAGACCTGCTGACGTGAACTACCTGACATGTCTTAATATGGACATTAAACTAGTTTCTGGAAGACTAGCTGTTAATTTTAAATTAATGCTTTTACTTTCATAAGGTAATAAAGTCCGTTATGCTCTTACCTCTCCAACTGTCACTCTTTTCATCATTTTCCGGTACAGGAAAAGAATAAAAAACGAACGTTTTGTTTTTACGCGATACTGTTTAGGAATCGAAACGTATGAGCGAGTTCCAGCGTTTAATTCGTTCATTTTATTTTCTCCGTATACTCGTCAGGGAAATATTTTCTCCAGACGCCGCAAAAAGCGCTAAAGCTCTAACAGTTAGTAAAGGCCCCTATGGAAACAAATTAGGTTAGGACTGAGCACGAAACGAGATATTACAACACAGAAGAACACTATATGTGACAACCGTTTTACATCTCACAACACAAATCATTTCGATACAATTCAAAGCACTCGAGCACTCACAACTGCGCGAAAGGAACCAATCGCATCACACCCACAGCTTCTGAGAAAAAGTTCCGGCAAGTGTCGTTCATTGATTGATCGATTAGTTCTGTGGTAGTAGCATATGTCTTGTGGTAATCCATAATGTGAGAAAGGAAATAATCGTCCACACTAAAGTTTAATCATTTTATTAATTATTTCATTCCCATAAAATTGAGTATGTATTTACTAATAAAATTATTATACTTTATAGTGGGCGATTATTTCCTTCTCATATGATTGATTAGTGTTTTCAGACGCGTAAAATGATATGTTCATTACTTCCGTAAGTGTAGTGCATGTTTTTATCGTGGAAGATGGCAGTGAAACTCTCCAGCTTGATAGCGAGATCCAGCGCCAGCTTACATGTCATTTTTAGAAAAATATAACACTTTTTATTGCATAATGATATATCTCGATATTAGATAACCTTAGTATAACAAGTTAACTCTATTACGCTTTTCAGGAAATCATACCACTTTCTTTTTGTTTGTTTAATCGTACTGGTAGGAAATATTCTTTTAGTTCGTCTAATCCAAATAATCACTTCCTTGGAACTCTTGGAATACAGCTCAAAGTTTTTTTAAACTTTTTACTAAATATTTGAAAATTTCACAGTTCAGTAACATTTTATTATTTCATGTGTTTTGATGACTTACATTATAACTTGTACTAAACATAACACTAAACTACAGTACGCGTGGTGTAGGAAACTGCAAGAGCCCCTACTGTGAATAATTAATGGAAAAAAAGGTTTAAGAAGGCTCCTAAATGGAATCAGTTTTTGATTACAGTTAGGAAGTCATTTTAAGAGGTCAGGTTGTAGTGAACGGCTTGGTTTATTGCATTTAGGTTGGAGTAAAAATTATTGGAAAGGTAGGCGATATGTTTGATGATCGATGATATATTCAGCTCTTTGTGAAGTTGGGCGTTTGAGATGAACCATTGGGAATGTGTTGCTAATCCGAGGAATAGCGAGTCGCTAATCTGAGCGGTGTCGCGTCGTTCCGGCCCACTGCTTCCGGCGGCGCGCGCTCGCGACGCCCGACGCCCGACGCCCGGTGATATCGCAGCATCCGACGCGGGCGCGCCGCATCCGGCGCCGCCGTCACAGCGACGTCGCGGCGAGAAGGAGCTTTTTCTGGAGGCCACCGCTCATCTCGCGCCGACGCTCGTCAATCGAAATCAAAACTCTAGATTCCGTAAAAGGAGCAGGGAACCCCGCGCGCTCGAGATAAGTGATTCACGACATCCGACTCCCGGTGTGTGCGCTGGGTGTTAGACGTGAGTCAGTAGCAGAGCAAATGCAACCGAGTGCGTCAGTGTGTGTAGTATCCGGGTCGCCGGCCAACATTTGTGGACATTGGTTGTGCCGCGTGGAAATCGACCTTGAGGGCATGCATTGTGCCTCAAGACTTACGGGATGCATTCCGTGCCTCCACCACCTTTCAACAGGCAATCTACAAACTGCCTAAGAGCTCAACCTCTGAGGGATGAGGATAATACTAAAATTCAACAAGGGCCCTCCCCTGTAAACTCTTTTTAGTTTATAACTGAGGAAAAGTATGTTTTGACTATTTCACTACTTATACATATTTTTTAAATATTCAGATTTTAAAATATTTTGATTACTGAAATAATAATTATAAATAAGTGGAAATTATGAAACGGAATTAAATAATCTTAATTTTTATTTAGTGTTTATTTTCTGTGTTAAATAGTAATATTCTGTGTATTTTTTGTTGCTTTTAGTTCAGTTGCTAAAAGGAGAGGCCCCAGTTTTTTGATCACTTGGGGCCCCTGATGTATGAATCCAGTCCTGACGGCCACCGTAGACCAAAGTATACCAAATTCCTGTTTCTTGAATGATTATTGCCTGCGATATGAAATGCATCTGTGACAACCAAACCTTCGTAATTTTCTTTGTTTGACTTTTTGGGTTAATGTACAACTATTGTTGTGAATGTTATTCTAATATCACAATAAATATAATTATGGAATGATACTAAACTTCGTTCGGTAATTACTTCACCACAGTGAGCAATCAAAAAAATCCTTATGTACGGCTGTTGCCTTCGAGATGTTTGAAAGAACTTTTTTGAGGGTCCACCATCTAATTTCAACGAAGGACTATCCATTGCAGTTTTAATTGTGCATCTCGCACGCTGTGACGTTAAAAAGCCGCCGGAGCCCGCGTGCACATTTCGCAGATTCCGGGGCTGTTGCCAAGACCAACGATACGGCGCGAACGGCCGGTAGCAGACATGCAGAGAAAAAGAAGAATCGGGCAGCGGTCTCGGACGATTCCAGGAAAACAGATGGGGTCTAAGAAGCGGCAGTTCGGGTTTTATTAAAAGCTAATTCGACATAAAATGCCAGAAAAAATGGTATGAATTTGAATGTTAGACGTCTTAAATGCGAACTGAATACGCAGCTTTTGTAGTCCATTGTCGTGCTTGCGATGTGTCAAACTTCTATTTCATACCCTCTCTTTCTTTTTTGTTCCATTTGATTCGATGAGGTTGCGAAAAGTGAGCAATAAGTAATTCCGGAGTATTACTTGTAAGTTGATTGGCAGATCTATTACACATGAAAAATAAAGTTAAAAACCATTTTCCCTTTCTTAGTGAAAAGCTGGAAATTTGTGTGTAATTGTTATATGATGGAGCAGAAATATCACTCCGAAAATATTATGCTTCTTCATTAACATCGTATTGGTAAAGTTAATTATTTTTTCGGTTCTGCGTAGAACAGATACGCGTTTATATGATTTCATTTTATTACTCAATAATTTGTAAATCCAACAAATTATAAATCTATGCTGGGTTTTTAAATGAGATAACAGTTTGTAATTCATTGTAAACGTGATCACAAGGTTCGATAAACTGTTAGATAAATTCAGGAAACAACTCTTTTGACAATTTTCGGTGTTTAAAGATCTTTCTTTTAAGGATATCTTCCTGAATTTAACTCAGACATGATGGGTAATACGATTATTTTTTCACTGCATTGGATCCAGATTTCATCATCACACATTATGGAAGTCAGAACTATCGCTGTTCAATAAGTTGTACCACCTTTTGCAAAACTTCATCAACATACCGAAGAATCAGTCGTGTCATAAAGGGAAAGCAACTTTCAGGCCCTAATAAGCTGCACTCGCAAGTCTGTCGAGCCGGCAGTAAATCCGTTATTGCCACATTGTTCCCTATTGTGCAAACAATGAGCAAGTGCCAGTGGTGACAGACTTACAACAGAGGCGAGACTTGGCCGTGGATGCCTAGCTTGACCCGAGCGCCAGAGTAGAACAAGTCCTCCGATTCTTACGAGATGCGTGCAAAATCTTTTCTCTAGCCCGAGCGAGTCCCACACATTTCATAAAAGAGCATGCTCTGCAGGAATTCCCCACGAACAGGTTTTACATGAGATGAGACCTGAAAGAAGCCTTTCACAAGAAAATGCCTCAATTGGCTGTTGGTCATGGACTCTAAGCAAACTGCATGTTTTCGTGATGTGCTAAATTGTACTTGTGATGATTCGAGAATCGAAACAAGCGAGTCTCTCCCTAAATATTCACGATGAAATGTAAAAAGAAAAATTGCAATATAACGAAAGTTACAATAAAAATAAAATTACAATAAAATATCTTGAATTCATTTTTACCGTATTTGAATTTATTCTACAAAGAATTGTTTGTTTGTAGCAAGACTAATTCCAGTTTTAATCTATTTTTAATCTATATTTTAATCTGCCTCTGCAGTGTCTACTCTATCTACTCATCTTTATATCAATTCATAAAAACAATAGAAATTTAGTGGAATGAATTCATAATTTTTCATGTGAAATATAGTCCAAGAGCATTCAAATTCCGTGAAATCTGAAAGATTATTAAAAGATAATTGTCTATTTATAAATAACTAGTATTTGGAAATGCAATGATTACAATGTTATTGTTTGTAAAACAATGCGTTTAATTCAGTTTTCATAATGCACTCTGAATAATCACAACCAAGGCTAGACGGTCTGTAAAGACTATCGGGAAACTGTGCGCTGCACGATTTTGACCGAGTGGAACACGTGGCCTCAAACACAACGCTGCACGTGTCACCCGTAACACATAGCCCCTGTGTTTGTCTGCTGCGACTCAGTTCTGATGGCATCCTTTGTTCCAGAGCTTCCTTCTTGTCCCTTCATTTTTTCCGCTCTCCACATCTCGTGACTCTTCAACACTACTGACTCCCGCGTTTCCTTGAACCTCTCTCTCATCCCTTCCTTGAGACGATTCTTCATTTCTTCTTTCATTTTTTCGAAAATACATCTCTCATCTGCTTTCACAATAAATACCTCCGGCAAAACGTCTTAATTTATTAAATATCTCCTGCTGCAACTCTTTAAACTTAATTTCTCGTTGACGAAGTTCTGGCATGCGTACTATGATCTTTTTCCAGACTTAGTACAAAATGTGTGAAGAACTAAAATTGTCAAAATCGTAATTATTTCCAAGTTCTATCCTTTCGGAAAAATGTATTTCAGGACGTTCTTCATTTCTTGGTCATCAAAACAAGAGGTTAGAGTAGAAAGAGTTTTTTAGTCGAAAAGCCTACTAGGTTTATGTCTGGGGGAAAAATCCTTTAAAGAAATCGTATGAATAGGTGCGTCAGGTCAATGTCTACGCCAAATAGTCAATGACGCTGAATGGGCCTCCAATGGAGTAAATTATTTCCCAATGTGGTTTGATTTTTTCGCCGCTCGATAGCCCTCTGTGGTCCAAACCATTCTATTCCAGCAGCCATCGCATCCATTTCTGACTCGTTCCTTCCACCAGCTACGCTCCTCTCCATCTGCCCCATTTCTTCCGCCCTCCCTCCCCGCCCCCACTCTCCGCTTTCGCCTCTGCTCCTCGGCCACCAACAATCCCGGATGTTGGCGGATGGGGCCATTGAGCTCCAGTGTGGCTGGCTCCTCATGGCTCCCTGGGCCGCAATGGCTTCGTTCGTCTGCGCCCGCGCAACTGCCCTCTGCCCGCTGCCAGCGGCCACTCGCCACCCCACTGTCAGCCCGCTCACTCAATTGCGCGTCGTCCGCCCGCTTCGTCCAACGCCCGTCCGCTTCTCCCTTAGGGCGGCTCCACACATGCGGCATTCACCGAATCCCGAGAGCTCGCTATTCGGCGAGCGCCGAACGTTCAGTATTCGCCCTACCCACTGCGTGTCGGTCTTTACGACACATCAAAAGGGAGCGAACTTTCGCCGAACACATCAGCTGTTCGGGATTGGGCGCGCAGTAGCTCGCTGCTCGGCGAATGCCGAATGTGTGGAGCCGCCCTGATACCCACCGCTTTGCCCGTCGCCCGCCGGCTTCGCCCCCGCCGCGTTGGGTGGGCGCCTCTTGCGCGGGCGGCGGCTGCGGCTGCGGCGTCTGGCCCGCGGCCAGGCCCCGGCCCCGGCGCGCGTCGCGGGACGAGGGCGCGGGGCGGCGCGCGTACGGAGGCCCTCTGTTCGCTGGTGAGCGGCGCGTTGTTCGTCGCGTGGGTGGGCCCCGGCGGCGACAGCGCGCGCCCGCGGGCGACGCCGTCGCCCCCACCCCACCATCGCCCGCGCCCGCGCCCGCGCGCCTCCGTCGCCCGCGGGCGGCCGCACGCCAGGCGTCGCCGCCGGGGCGAGGGTAAATATTTGGCGCGGGAGGGGGCGGGGCGGGGCGGGACTGGGCGGGGGCGGCGCGCGTGAGAGCCGAAGCGGTGGGCGGGCGATGAGTGGGCGAGTGGCGAACCGCGTGCTGGGCCGGACGCGCGGGCGAACGACACGACCGTTTCTGTGATGCGCCGCTGAATGCCGCCCTTGTGCTGTGACGGGCGACCAGCGATCTGACGTGGGACGTGACGTGGAAGCCGAGATGATATCTGCATTGCGAACTGATACGGGTTGTGATGACGGAACGCGCAGTGCTAAGTGTCGCACATAAGCGGGGCAGTCAATGATTCGTCGAATGCGAGAATGTGGTGAAAACGTATTGACTGTTAACTTTTTTTAATTACATATTTTGAGTTTTTTTAAAAGCTTTTTGAACGGCATGAATAGTTTCAACGAAAATCAAGAATTACGAGATAATATATTACTTTATTCTTTCAATTCTTGCAATTTTGGGGGATAGACTTCTTCATCATAAGAAACATCAGTAAACTTACAGACAACGTCACAAAATATACATTATTTTACTTCCAACCACATGGATTCAGGTGTATAACGGTTACCGTATCGGGATATACCCAAGTTTGCGGATTCAAATCCGACCGAAGGCGTGGATTTTTAATGGTGAAAAAATCCTTCGGATAGGAAGTACAGCCGCCTGTTCCATGTTGTAGATTTTCTGCATGTAAAAGATCCTCAAACCTAAAAGCAGCCTACGATCTAAATTCAAAATCGACTGTTCCGTCGCCCAAGTGATACCTTCTTTCTCCGCTAGTGGGGGAAATGAGCGTAGCGAAATTTGCGTTAGACGGAAGAGCATGCCTTTTGGCCCGAATCACGCCAGGTAAAATAAGGCATCTACTAACTATAGAACGATTTTTTTTAGTCGTTCACTTGATGCAAATGAGCTGTTGCGGTTTCATCCAATCGGGAGCTAACATGTCGCTACTGTGACGTCACTATATGAATTGGATGAAACAATGAAGAGTTGATTTACGTCAAGTTCACGGTTTAATAAATCCTAGTAACTAGGTTTAATAACACGTAGTTGAAGTTGGCGGAAGTGCGACTACGGAGCGTCGCGGGCCGTCGCGGGCCATGGCGAGCTAGTGCTGAAGGGGGTGGGGGCGACGCGGGGCGCGTGGGAGCAGAGCACGCGTAGGGCCGTCGAGGGCAGGGGCAGGGGCAGGGGACGGCGGCCGCGGGGGACAGACGCGCCCTTAGCTCGCGACGCGCCCGTTTGTAAACGCGCGCGAGCATTATCAAACAAAAGTGAAAGGCGCCTTCTGCGCCAGGGCAGGGGGCGGTCCTGCCACAAAAACGTGGCGGCGGGGTGGGCCGCAGATGCGACGGTGACGAGGACGACGAGGGTGACGAGGGCGACGAGGGCGACGCGGGCAACAGGAGCGACGAGGGTGACGAGGGCGACAAGGGCGACAAGGGCGACGGGAGCGACGGGGGCCGCGAGAACGACGGAGACGACGGGGGTGACGAGGCCAACGAGGTCGACAACGGCGACGAGCGACGAGAGCTTGGGCGAGGGGTTGAGTGAGGCCTTGGGCGAAGGCTTGGGCGAAGGCGTGGGCGAAGGTTGGGCGAAGGCTTGGGCGAGGGCTTGGGCGAGGGCTTGGGCGAGGGCTTGGGCGAGGGCTTGGGCGAAGGCTTGGGCG
Organism: Gryllus longicercus; assembly: GCA_038098605.1. Lineage (NCBI taxonomy): Eukaryota > Metazoa > Arthropoda > Insecta > Orthoptera > Gryllidae > Gryllus > Gryllus longicercus. The sequence goes on along the minus strand of JAZDUA010000631.1, from coordinate 363,731 downwards.
AGGGCTTGGGCGAGGGCTTGGGCGAGGGCTTGGGCGAGGGCTTGGGCGAGGGCTTGGGCGAGGGCTTGGGCGAGGGCTTGGGCGAAGGCTTGGGCGAGGGCTTGGGCGAGGGCTTGTGCGAGGGCTTGGGCGAGGGCTTGGGCGAGGGCTTGGGCGAGGGCTTGTGCGAGGGCTTGTGCGAGGGCTTGTGCGAGGGCTTGTGCGAGGGCTTGGGCGAGGGCTTGGGCGAGGGCTTGGGCGAGGGCTTGGGCGAGGGCTTCGGTGAGGGCTTGTGCGAGGGCTTGGGCGAGGGCTTGGGCGACGTATTGGGCGAGGGTTTGGAGGCGAAGACGAGCAAGCGGGCGGCGGTGCCGAGGTGCGCATTACGCTCTGGCGTTCCCACACCGTGCCCCTCCTCCGCCCCTGCCGCCGCCTTCCCTCCCCAGCTCCCCTTTGTCCTTCGCCTCAGCGGCGCCTCGTAATCTACTCAAAGGCGGCCGAGATTAGATTGTTACCACATGTGGATCAGCTTAACGCTGTTATGGCCCATTACGGGGGTGGAGCTGGGTGCGTTGACTGCGTGCGGGGTTCTGAATTATACATCTCGCTGCTGACGCAGGAATTTGGGAAGTCTGTGTTCTAAGAAAATAAGCCCATTAGTGCCAATGGCTCTTTGTAGGACATTATGACTTTTGTTTATTTGTTGTTGTATTTGTATTTTGAAAACGTAATTTTACTAGGCATGGTTGTCTTCACTTATTCTTCTTGAATATGATCTTATTTTGTTCTGTATTCATAATATTTTTTGTGACTTGTATTTCACATTCATATCTATCATCTCCCTCAAAGTAAGTTTTACCCAATATTATATCACTCTGCAATTTGTTTAGTTGTAACTTTTGTCTAACACATCTTAATTACGTGCCCGTTATTTTATTACAATCAGGATATAAAAAATCACGTCAATAGTAAAAATAATAGGATTGTGAATTCCAATTTCATACTAATTTAAAAATTGTAACTTATTACGATTCACAATTAAGATAAATAGAATGCCCTTTATAGTCATATCAGTGCCGTTTTACTGCTGTACAAAGAACTAAGTGACGCTGCACTATTTTTTACGTAATGTACGCTACTTTCTTACATTTAGTTGTCATCTAAAAACTCGTTTGAAAACACAAAGCAATATATTCGAAACTGGCTTAAAAGTCGACTACTTCTATTTCGCCAGAATTTTGTATCCTTTTATTTTTCGTCATGGCAAAATAACTGCAATATAAAATACTAATACATATACTACATATCCGAAAGGGACAGGTTTTGTATTGTCACGGCCCTCTAATTACCTGTAGGTACGTGAAGGAATACGCGGTTATTTAGTTTCAATAAAGTTTTTTTTAAATGTTATGTTATGTAAGTTGACGCTGGGTAATAATTTGTGTGATCAACACATCTTTTCCCATAATTCTGTATTTTCAAAAGATTAGAGTTACTTTCAACACTTAAGTTGGAGAAAGGGAGGGGTATTATTTTACAACGAACCAAGAAAGAAAAATTAACAAAATTCTCTCAAACATATTTCTGAGAAATTTCAACATGATTCCTGCAATTCACAAAATTATTTAACGCTTCACAACTACATTATTAATTGTGTTATTCCACTCGGTTATTTTACATTGATTTATTTACGGGCGCAGTGTTGTTAGTTTCCGAAGAGTGACTCCCTCCTATAAATACCGCAATAATAAAATAATCAGATTGTAATATTTGCTTTTGTGTTGCTTAATATATTGAATTATTAATCTAATACTTTCCTTAATTTTCACATTTGAGAATGGGAAAACTTAACGATTGTCTACCTGTTTTTCATTTGTCAAAGAACTTCTGCTGTAGTGCCCTCGTGGTATCCATAAATTGAGGTTAGGTAATTCCTACCAAGTTGTGGTTAGTACGACTTCGACATGCGAAACACTAAAAAGCACATTTTCTCTCTTCTCACAAACTTGACTCTTAACAAATCGCATTACAAAATGTTGTTAAACATTTTTACCTTTTTCATTTAATGTCAATGCAAGATCTGGGTGGAGTTCATTATCGTTTTCCTGTTTCAATTTCAGTCCTATGCACTTTTGTAGTTATTTTCGTTCGTATTTTCTAAAGTTTTTCTCGTCTCTCGCAATGGTTGCTCACTTCTTCCGAACACAAATTTTTATCTACAAATATAGTTGTGTACGAAATAACATGCTTGTAACAAATACACTCATAACTTCAGGACTTCACTTCAGCTCGACAACTTTTTTGAGCTGGTGAATATGTTCTTCATTCATACTCGTATGGAATGCGGCTGAAGTTCAGCTTGACCACTTCCTATTGCGTATGGTGCGGGAAGGGTGAAAAGGGCTGAAACGTGTGTTGTTCGCGCATTGATCAAGTGATGAAATAAAATTTTCCTACGTCTCACGACACGATTTTAAAGTTTCACGATTGTGAAATTCGTGAGCTTAAAATAGATTAAATTTGGTAAAATGTGTCCCGATGTTGGTAACTTTTCACCATTACAAAGCCAATGTAACTCTCAGGCAATGTGAGAGAGCCAATGCCTCTCTCACCAGAAAATGAGATGAGTTAAAAGTCGTGCCTTGAAATGTAGCAAAATTATATTTAACCACTTATTTATGCTCTGTCTATACTCACATATTTTAGCTTAAACATGCTTCGTTAATTTTGTGTTGTTCAAATCCAAGGTTGTTTTGATCCTGCCTTTTTCTGTTGGCACAGAGACTCGAGGTCAGAACCACTGAGACCCTCCATTTGAGCCTCGGGTGCAAATCCTGTGAACTTGATCGTAAAAGTACGTTTGCAAAACAAATGTTAAGATTTTTATTTTTCCGAAATAAACGTTCATATGTGTTACATTTAGTCATTTTTATATTAAGAAAAATTATTCAGCACGAAAATAGATTGCGTCCTCAGACGGAGTAGTCAGGCTAAAGTAAAGATTAACAAAAAAAAAAAGTAAAACTATTCTCCAGCAATCGATTCCAAATTGTATGAGTCTTCCTAAGGGGTAGCGATAATTCGTATAACTCCGCTTCCCTGAAACGACTTTGTAAGAATTCCGAGCATCTATATTAATTTATTCGTTATGACTAGGAGGCTAGCTCATGAGCTAAAATATTAACATAAATGATCAATCAAATGCTTTTAAAATGCCATAAAAAATAAAAAGAAAACTTTGATCAAAAGCAGTTTAGATGAACAATACAATCTGTTGGATATGTTACTGATATAATTTGTGGTTTCATCCTTTCGTTTAAGTGAACTCAGCCTGCAAAGCTTTGGTTTGGACTGGACCTAGAAATATCTCTCTTTAGTTACAACAGAATCCGCTGAACCCACAATGGTGATGATAGACATCGCAGGAACCTTAGGTTGCGTACTCACAACGGCTGACATTAAAATTTCTGAGCGTAGAAATCGAATAGGCTACTCAGAAATTCTGAGGAGAACATTTGTAGCATCTCGTAAATATTTGTTGAAGCAAATGCTATTAAAATTATATGAAAATCGATTATCCATATCGATCGATTTCGCTTTTCGATAAAATCGATCAACAAAAAGCTTTATAAGTGGCAGTAAAAGGTAAAAAAAATACAATATTGAAAGTGAAACGAAATTGACGAAAAATTCAAAATTATAAAAATGAGTCACTTCCTTTTATCACAACATAAAATGAATTATTAAAAGGCATTGTTCTAAAGTGAAAAAAAAAAATCATGAAAATCCGCCACCTGGTTATGACTTTTGCGCTGTGACTGACCGTTTCGCCCACTGCGTGTTTCGAATGGCGCCGTCGTCATGGCCCACTGTACTCGGGCGGCGGCGGCGGCTGGCCCCGGGGCGGTTCGCGGGCGGCGGCGGGCGACGCCGGAGGAGGCTGTGGGCTGGACCGCGACGGCGGGGGCGGGGCCGGGCGTCGCGCCGATGCCCAACCGGCGCGCGCCGCGGGCCCCCCACCCCCGCCCCCGCCCCTTCCCCGCGCGATACCCCCTCCATCGATCGCGCCGCCGCCTCGCCTCGCCGCGGCCACGGAGGCGGCGACGACGGCGGCGGCATAAATAAGGCGCCAGGCCTGCCTCTCCCCACCACGGCGCGCAGCGGCGACGCACGGCCTGCGGACCGAGGCGGCCCGCCGCAGACGCTGCGCTCCAGCCGGCTTCTCACCGGCGGTGACAATGACGCTTATACTAAACGCGGTTTGCGTATTACAGTTATTTCGTCAAAGGGATACATAAACGATTTTTGTTTGAAAATTACAAATTTTCAGAATAATCTCGAGCAAGGGATGGTAATTTGGTTGATGAAGATGGTGCAAACCGCGTTCGTTTCGATCGAATACAAACAGATTTTGTTATCATCAGTTATTGTTTCTCATTTTAAATCGCACAAAATGATGGAATCACTCTAATTATAGGCATCTTTAATCCACAAACGAAATATTGAAAACATGAAAACATCGAACCGAAAACAATGTTCAAAAGACATCGGTTTCAATACATCGATGTTTAAAACATCGATATTTTATAGAAATATCGACGTTTTGAAAACAGCGTCATCGATGTCGTATTCCTAATATTTATAGTTTTAACGTGGCATAGCTTACAGCAATGTCTGCAATCTCGATCTTCTTCGCATGAGCAGATGCTCGAAACTGATGGGAAGTTCAAACTGTACATGTGCATCGATATTGCGGTCGTTTGCTATAACGCTTCGTCGAGTAAAATCCCCCCAGCATGTAATGTTTGAGAGAACGTAGAAGAAATAAAATTAAGTATTTCCTTTCTATGTTGTGTCATGTTGCCTGATGCCAAAGCGCCTTCGGTGTATTCGACAAAGAAATTATTTGACTTACAAATTATTTTTTCGCTGGAGATGCATCTGAAAAGAAAAGTTTTACCTTTTTTATGTATGTTAAAATTTTCATGTGGCATGATCTTGACTAAACTGGATTTGGTGACGCCGGGGACAATAGACATTGTGACACCACCAATACAAAACACACATTCATGTTTTAAAATATACCATATGTGATTGATGAGAAACGAAAATGCATATTAAGACTGTTAATATTAATTCGTACTCATTAAGCAGTTGCGGTCAATTATGAATGGAGAAATTTAATATTAATTCAATTAATAATCAAAATGTAATTTAATGAAGGATTTGTTCCCTTTATCGTGTAAATTTAACTTCATTATTAAAAAAATCTTAAATTAACTTAATTTACCAAAGGTCATAAAATTATCTTGAAAATTGATTGATGACATTTTTAATGAAAACGTTTAGAGTACTCGGATATAATTTTAAAATAAAATTTGAAGGTTATGTCTCCCCTACATGGACGTCTCTTTGGGTGGACATCCTCGCGAGCCCAATCCTAGTTACACCATAGCTTCTGGCCAAACTCATTGCGTTTGGACTACATGATCATTTTATCCGTCCCGTATCATCCACCCAGACCAATATGCAATTTCTACAGTTCTGATTCTGTACTTCTGTTGTTCTGCGACAACGTGTACTCGTATTTTGTAGATCCGCGTTTCCTGGTTCAAATGCTCACGGGAATCTCGTGTCTTCATAATAATTCTTGGATTCTTGAAATTGGACCCACTGGAACCTTTTAAGAAAGTTATACCCATTAACCAAAGCTTGATAAAAAAAGAATGAGCATGAAAATTAATAGAAAATGTAATGTAATCATTAATAATGATTAATCAAGAAATGTAATATTCGAGAGAGTATAGTAGAATTAAAATTAAGTCTTTCCGTTCCAATGTCATGTTGTTTGATGCCCAAGCGTCTTTTGTCATTTCAAGAATTTCAAATTATTTCCATTCGCTGGATGCATCTAAAATGAGAAGTTACTCAATTGTCCATGCATGTTAAGAATGTTAAGTGACATAATAACTAAAGGATATTGGTTGACCGATCTTTAGTGGTGAATGAGCGAACTGCGTGCTTGGCCCATGACCATCCAGCGTCAACACTAACCTATCACCACTAATTAGGTAGTTTGATGCAACGATTTTCTGATGTCAGAATGACGTGAAGGGAAGACGATGTAATTGTAAAACTGTAGGATTAATCGATTACGTAGGCGTACGTTTCTAGGATGCCGTCCAAGTAACTAACCGCATGTGGTTGAGAATTCAGCATGCATTCGCAAGTCTAGATTGTATTTCTCCTTTTTTGTAGTGTGAAAAGAAATAGAAATCCCAGTGACACGAAAACATTCTCTCATTTCTGAATTCTTAATTGTCAGTACCGTACATCTCTGGTCCTAGCCGTTTATACATTTATCAGATTTCAAAACCACTTATCACGAGACACGTACTTGTATATTACTCAAAACAAATGTCAAAAAGCACGTTTTGAACACGTAAATAGTAGTTGTGTTACTTAATTATTGTATTACGAGACTTCCCAAAATATCCTTTCCGGAAACTTCACCGCGAGATGGATCTTTTCTCGGGTTCGTAGAGTGTAAGCTTCTTACATTATTGTTTACTTTTTTAAAACAACACTTAATAAACCATGTTTTATTTAACTGAAAATGAAAACCAATTCTAATAATGAACACATTGTCAAAAAATTTGTCATATAAATACAACAATGATTTAAAATATCATCAATCGTTACTTCTGAATTCTCAATGGTTCTTGTAATCTCATGTTTGAAACCCAATGGCATATTTAGCCTCGTGCTAAGTCGAGCCCTGTAGACTTCCTTGCCTCCGAGCTTTTTGTGAACTGGTCCACTACAGCCGACGCTTGGTTTCCACGCAAGCGGGCCTCTCTTATCGTGGCGTGACTGCGTGTGTCCTCGGGGGGGGATGGGAGGGGGAGGGGAGGGGGAGGGGGCACGAAGCCGCTCGGACAGGCTCCCGCTGCCCCACCGGCGCGTCGCGCTCAATGTCCTTCGCTTCGCCTGACAGTGGGCGAGAACTAGCTGCAAAAGCGAGCAAGGGGTTTTACAATGAATAATGTTAGAACGACGCTTTCGCTATACGCGGTTGTGGATTACAGATAGTTCATCAAAGGTATAAATAAACGAATTTAGTGTGACAAATACAGATTTTGTCTTCTAACTACTAGTATTTTCATTATAAACAATTTCCTGCAGTTTTGATACGAGCTTTCTAATCCGTTTAATAGCAAGGACCTCGGTGGTTTTGAGATAATATTCTATAACTTATTATAGTGTTTGCATCCTATTTCAAACCTGTAAGGTGGTTTATCCACTGCACGACGGCAATAAAGAGAAAAAAAGAAAGAAAAGGAAAACATATATCGATATAAACGAATGTGTATAGAAAATAGAATATCCCCAAAAGTTTCTAAAAATAAGTCATAATGTAGACATGGAGTTTTTGGCCGCAAAATAAACGATTTCACTGAGGTTAAAGCAACTCTGCTGCAAAATAACAATTTTTGACGTTTGCCACTTTCCATGCGGATCGATGGTTGTTTGGTTGATTAGTGATGCCGGGCGCGTCAACTGCTAATGTCATTATTCCAGTAAGTTTAGTGCATGTTTTGGCGCGGGTGATGGCGGTGATCTTCCCCCGGTGGATGGTGAGATCCGGCGCCGAATTCTCGCCAGTCGACTAGTGGAGATTCCCCCAACCAAGTATATCTCACCAGCGGGGCACCGCCCCAGCCGGGACAAACTCTAAACTCCTTAATGGTCTCCAGGTCAAGTGTGTAAATGGCGAAGAAAGGACTAGGAAGAGGAAGGAAATATCGCGCGCGGTCCGTAGCCCGTTTGTTAGGGTACTGCCCCGGCATTCGCCTTGTATTGAACGGAGAAACCACGGAAACTTACTGATCAGAGCAGCCAGCCGCTAGAATTCTCCTGAAGACTGCGACTGAACTCGACCTAAATGGCAAGCTAGTATCGTCGGGACTCGAACCTAGTTCCTCCCGGTCAGAGGCACTGTAGTGGCATCAGTTGAAGCCCTGAGCCACCTCTCCCGCTTTGCGTATCGACGATGAATGCTTTTAAGTTTTTTTTGTTTTTTTTTTTTACTAAACTTGAAATAATATAACTTTTGATCGGGTATTTCGTGGTCCACCCACTGTGCGCCGCGTGGACATTCCGGGTCCTCGTCAGACTGCGCCTCCGCTTTGTCACCGCGTGTCACGAGTCGCCTTATCTCGAACGTACACGCATGCGTGAGCGGAGCGCGGAGCACGTAACGAACCACACGCACTGCACGGCTCAGCACAACACAGCACAGCACAGCGCAGCGCGGCGCGGCGCGGCGCGGCGCTCGACCGACGACTAATTTCTTCTCGATATTTATCTCTCTGATCGATATCTCGTTCACCTGGATACACGCCTTCCTGAATGGCATGACACGTTTCGTGGAAGCGACGAATAAATTCAGTCACGTGCGTTGATGACTAATCGATCGTAGGCCCGAAAAGTCCAATGAAAATTAAAGTTTCTTTCAGTTATCAAACTCTCAAGACTGAAAAAGAGGATTGGGTGATTGGGTGATCTTTATTTCGCGCGTGTCGTTAACTGCGATTATTAATGTCAGATTTGTGATGAAATAAAAAAATTTGACGACATTTTGAACGATAATTTTTGTTTTTTTCAAAATGGTTTGTTCCTGTGGGATCGGCAGCACACACGGGTAACCTAAAATTCTAGGTGTGAATACTAGAAGTCAGAATGTCTTTTTCTAAAAATCTAAATGAAAGACAATGCTACGCTTCAAATAACTGTTGAACTCTTGTGCATTTAACCCATAAAAGCACTGGAATTCATGACGTCAACAAAATAGGTACCTATTATTATTTCCAATTACTTTTGAATGTATTCTACTTAATTGCCAATGCAATACTCTGGTACACATGTGTTGAACAGAACACAAGTTATGACAGTCGGTGAGTGATCTAGAGCTAAAAACGTTGTTTCCAAAGTTACACTTCAGTTGCATTGGTTGACGAAGTGCAGTTGGTGACCGGATGAAGTAAGCATATTGTGAAGACATTGTGACTCACGTTAAAATGTTTCCACTTTGAATACACAAATATGTTAAAATAAAATTATTTTGTAGAAATTAGATCAGCAACATACTTCTTTCGTCATTAATAATTCAGCATTTTTAAAAGTGTCTCAAAAAATCCGAATTGATAAATCTCCTTTACTTTGTTATTTATTAATGTAATACTAGATTACTGCGACACCTCTGTACCATCCAACCTCAATTAGTTGTAGATAGTTCCAAAGCAATTTTCATCAAAGGTTAAAATATTTAGAACTGTATGTTGACTATACATATTATATAGCAATAAAGAATAATTAGTTTAAAAAAATTCAGCATGCTTCATCAGTGAAAAATGGTGTCTTTTTCTTATTGTTTTTGACTTGGTCATTATAATGTGAAAGTGACAGAAGTACATGCAGATGATACAAATTAGAAACTTGGCTTTCACCTTCATAGTAATAATAATAATAATAATAATAATAATAATAATAATAATAATAATAATAATAATAATAATAATAATAATAATAATAATTTAGGGTTTCCTTTAGAGTATTATAAAAATTCATGATGTTGGACGTAGAATACGCATCCAACCATACAGCCAAGGAAGCCCATTAGGAATCCTCTTCGACCATTTTCTACCGGTTATGATAAAATGTAAGTTGTACCAACAGAAAATAAATACGAAAATATATTCTAAAGCTTGATTGTAAAGCGAGAATATTATTTAGTAAGGCAACAAATAACCGTCTCATTGTTGAAAGTTATTATACATTTAAGAATTTATTCTGAATTCAGTATATTTCGAAATGTCCTCAGTCACATTGTCTGTTACGTGTTCGGTGTATATAAATGTTACAGACGTTCAGGCAATTGAAGTTCCATTGTTGCCAAAAACAACATTTTCTTTCTGTCGAGTCTAGCAAACTGAGGAGCTGTTAATTCTACAAACCGAAGAGGATTCCTTTGAAGCCTTTTCAAAAAATTAATTGCAATACAGGAATACGCAAGTCCCATACATGTCCATGGAATTCATGGAGATGATGTGGAAATGCGGCAAGGCCTCTATATCAGACGGAATAATCGCAACTATAATTCTCGTTGAGGTTGTTACCGTTCATTATCCGAATGGATTTAGGGGTTTGGACCATTCTAGAAGGTTATAGACAAAACAAAACCACCTTGCTCATGCCAAACAAACATATTCCATTTTATATACAATTTCTCGCAATCCGACTATGAAATTGTGACGCCTTTTTTAATTTCAAGGAGATGTGAAGGATTTAAATAGTGTTATACATGTACGGAGTTAATACTGTAGATAATAAACCTGTTAATCTATCTCTTGCTACTGCCATAAGGCATATCCACGAGCTGGTACCACAACATAATGTGATTTAGTTTAATTCTGGAGGAGCATTGACCTCTTTGATGTCCCCATAGCTGTCTGTCCTTCACCTTTGCTAAGTTTGAATCCTTGGACTTTCAATAGGCCGAGAATTAACTATCCGGATAGCAATAATATAACAACAGAAATAACTATCCGAGTTTGATGTTCTCTAATGCCCGAGCGTTGGAAACTTGTGTATTCCTCATCCACGGCATATTGTGCCAACAAATTACCACAACTTTATCACACGTTTTTTTAAATATTTGGTCAGCCATGACAATATTAGTGAAACTGCCACATCCATTTATAGTAATCGGGTAACGCGAACATGCATGAATTTCTCCGTCATTCTCAGTTCCGCCCTTCCCTCTTGGTACACCGTTAGCGAGAAGGAAGTGTGTTAGGTCTGATTGTGAGGAACTGACTCTTTTTCGTATTGTTTAAAGGCAATAAATTGTTTAAAGCTTCGCTAAACCAATAACTTACAAAGTATTTCAAACATTTTAAAACCATTTTTACATTGATTAAAGGATGTGCCACTTATTGTGTGTTTTAAGTGTGTTGCACTTGACGTGTGTGGCTTGACGACGCTGTGCGTTTATGTGTGTGGCAGAGAAGCGGCGGCTGTCGCTGTGCGTGGGGTGCGGCGCGCAGATCCACGACCAGTACATCCTGCGCGTGGCGCCCGACCTGGAGTGGCACGCCGCCTGCCTCAAGTGCGCCGAGTGCCACCAGTTCCTCGACGAGACCTGCACGTGCTTCGTGCGCGACGGCAAGACCTACTGCAAGCGCGACTACGTCAGGTGAGAGAGAGAGAGAGAGCTACTCGGCTCCGCCGGCCGCTTCGCTCTCGCGGGCGAGTGCGCGCTAATGTATTTTCCACGTCTGTATTGTGCACTATTGTTTTTTCTTCACCTCTCTCTCACAATTTCTGTCTCCCCTCTCTCTCTCCCTCTCCCTATCTCTCCCTTTCTCCCTCTCTCTCCCTTTCTCCCTCTCTCTCCCTCTCTCTCCCTCTCTTCTCCCTTTCCGTCTCCCTCTTCCTGGCCTTTTTCACCCTTCTCTCTCCCTCTTTCTCTCAATTCTCTCTCCCTTTCCCTCTTTTCCCTCTTCCCTTCCTCTTTCCCTCTCTAGAGTCCCGATGGTGTTCTCTGCTGCCAGTTTTGTTTCCTCTCTCCCTCTTTCCCTTTCCATCTCCCTCTTCCTGATCTTTTTCATCCTTCTCTCCCCCCTCTCTCTCTCTACTCTCTCCCTTATCCTTTCTCTCAATTCTCTCCCCCTTTCTCTCTTTTCCGCCTCCCATCCCTCCTCCCTCTCGTTTTCTCATTTCTTATTGTCTCTATTCCGAATTTCCTCTATTACCTCATTCCTCCTTCCCTCCCTCTTACCTCTCTATCTCTCGGTTCATCCTCCACCCCCTTTACCAATTATCTCTTATCCATCCCTTTTTTCTGCTTCCGACATTCTCTTCATTTGTAGTCTTCTACTACTATTTTTTTCAACTACTTCAACCGCAAATCCAATTATTTCCCTCTCTACAGTTTTTATTTGTTTCGTTCTTTTACTTTCACCCTTCTACGGAAGAGAACTCAGTGTGTCTGTAAATAGAAGAAGTAATTTATATCGAAGCCAAATCTCTAGCCTGTTAGCTCTCCAGGAAAGTCCGCCTTATTCCATAGGTATGAAAATGTTAACGTGCTTTCAGTGAAAAGATCAGCGCTTTTCAAGAATCTGGTATTGTGGTATTCGTAATAAATTTCTACTCTAATAAAAGTAGTTCCCATTCAACAATTATGCATCGTCGAGGAAATGCCGTCGCAATTTTATTATTTTTACTGATATTAATCTAAAAAAATTATTTCCATACATTAATGAGACTTACTCAAATTAAAATTAAAATGCATTAATCCTGTTAATGGCACATATTTAAATATGTGAGCAGAGGCGAAATAAAGCCAAAGATAATGTTCTTCTTACTTAAATAATCGTAATTTAAGCTATAATATTGAAGTTTCATTTATCCTCTTTATTTATTTTGCCTTCTCACAGCTTTTCGGTGTTATTTGCTTTTTAAATAGTCGTTATACTTTCTTATAACTTTGAAGAATTTGAAACTAGTTCAGTTGCTCCTGCATTAAAAAGACATTGCGCAAAAAGCTGAAAAACTCCATTATTTATTCTACCAGAAATTGGATTTTTTTAGAAGTGGAGATAAAAGTTCTACCGTGTGTACTCATTACGTTTAAAAGGATGAATTATTTGCGGGAACTGCAAACATAACTATGACGATACCCCACTCTGACTGAAACGAGTCTCGGCGTATTTTTGTATCCTTCACGTTGCGAGGTTACACCGCTGTTTCAACCCTCAGTTCTAACGCAAGGCGAGGAAATTGGAAATGCTTTGTTAACTCTTCGCATTCGTTTACTCGAAACCAAACTCAGTGTAGGTCAGTCTCTTTTTGAAACTCTACAAAAATAAGTAGCACAGATACAGCTACGAAACTTGGTACTATAAGAACTGTAGAAACACATTATGTATTAGGAAGGTAGATACGTTCCACAGTAAAACACTCGTACATTGACTAGGTATGGAAGAAAATGCACTTTTTTGTACAATTTTCTTTGCAAGCGACTTCTGATGCTAGAGTGAGAGTAGCTCAATGGTCATAAAAAGGCAATTTATTAAAAAATAAACATCAATATCAATAATAATACATATACTAGATCTTGTATTGTAGGCCGTTTCAATAAATCTTCCGGGTGTGCCGCTGCTGAGTGTATACATTTCGCAACTAAAAAAATTGAAAATAATATCACTAACCACCAAGAAGTTTCATTTTTTTAAAAACCCAAACCTTCTTTTCTAATTATGTATCACCATTACGGGGAAGTTACTATTACCTATTCAGTTTTCAATTGTCTTCAATTTCAAAAATGTCGACATTCCGTATAAAAAGAAGGGCTTCTATCAAATCCAGCCCATTCGATAATTTACCAAGGTTTAGGACATCCTTCATAACCTCACGAAAGGCTAAAAGATCGAATCCAGCTTATTTAACCTGCGATGTGGAAGTAACAGAATTATCTTGGTCGAATCAATGCTCATGTGAGCGGAATTATTTTTCTAGTAAATTTTCCGCAAATGGTTTTGATTTTACACGAATCTTATATAGAATTCAGTTCAGTTCAAAGAAAACATCACGCACCATCAGTAAGTTCCGTACAAGTTCTTTGTAAAAAAATAATACTTTCGAATTTTAGATTTTGAGTAACATGAATTTACCTTTATATAATCAATGAGCTTAGAAAGGGCTGCTCTTCTCCTACTTCAGAGAAGGATGCTGTGATCTCCCAGCCGGACTTACGCCCGAGGCACTGCGAAGTGCGCAGGGGCGGTAAGGGGAAGAAAGGGAGGGGAGGGGAGGGGGAGGCGAGTGGAGCAGTTTTGGAGAATCCGGACTAATTAAGCCCGTCGGCGCCGGAACACCCTTTTCTCCCCTCTTAGCCTCCGTTGCGCTCTTCGCCCGTACTTTTACCACTCCTCCCCCCCGCCCCCGCCCCCTCCGTCGCGGGGGCACTTCCGAGCCCCGGAGAAAGAGCGGGAAGCGGAAATTGAATTTTTTTTCCTTGCGAAATTTCCCATGCATTACGAGTATTTACATTCCGCCCCATTATTTTTGGCGCGTGTTAATTTGTTCGGAGCGGAAGTGGCACAAATTGAATTTTTCTCGCGACTCCGTGCCCGCCACCCCAGCCCCCGCCATTTCCGCCTCACCCCCCCCCCGTGATGCATCGCTCTCCCACCCCCAGACCTACCGCCCCCTTCCGCCCTCCACTTTCGGCGGCCTCGCCCGGGCGCAGTGCGTGTGGAGGCCGCGGCGTGCTGGACTCGGCGATGTAATGCGTTCGCCGGCGTGAAAGGCATAATAAAAAGAGCCATGCTTTCATTTTCAATGTGAAATGAACCCGGTGAAAATAAAATTCGCGGAAATGTATTTGAGGTTATTTTAGTTCATTTAAACCCTCTATTGTTTAAAAAAATATATTCCTAAATTGCAACTGGGAAAATTTTTCAGCTCCTTCCTTTCCTATCATTTCCATTTCAAAATAAATAGACAATTTACATCCATCCACACATTTGTATCGGATAAGTTGTTTCAGGGGCAAATATATATGTCTCTGACCGAGAGGTCCTGGAGTTCGAGCCTCCGCGGTAGCGGATTTTCCGCACTAGCTATGAAGCTAGGTCGAATTCAGCCTCAGTCCGGAAGATAATTCTAACTATACTGATCCGTACCGATAACTATATTTTTCTGTGGTTTCTCTAATCAAGACCAGGTGTATATCAAGGTTGCACGCTACGAAACGGCTGAAGAAACCAACGACCGTGCGAGATCTTTCCTTCCACTTCTTTTTCTTATCCTCTCCCTTTACACATACAATTACGCTTATACGCATTACAATTCCACACTTGTCCGAAGACAAGTCAGGAGCTTCGAGATTGTCCAGGCTCCGACGGTGCCCCTTTGGAGATGAGAAACACTCAAGCCCAAATGTAGGTTGGCGCCGGATCTCACGTTCCATCTGGAGGAGGGAAATCTTGCCACTTCGTTGCATAACTACCTTAAGAGCCTAATTATCCTAGTAGCTGACGAGCCCGGAAACGGAAAATTACCGATCAATCAACCAAACATCACAGAAGAATTTTCGAGCGCTGTAACGAACGAATAAAAGTTTTCAAGTTGAAAAGTATACACACATGTTCATGAATTGAATCGATGCCTTTATTTTACGTGGCGAGAATCAGGCTATGTGGCCTCTTCCGTCTGGGCACGCGAATTTCGCTATGCTGCTTTCACCAACTAGCTGAGAAAGGAGGTATTCCTAGGGCGACGAAACAGGCGATTTGAATACACCTCAGAAGCTTCATTTAGGCTTGAGGATCTTTTACACGCAGTAAATCTACTAACATGGGTCAGCCGGCTTTACTTCCCCTCCGAACGAAGAAGTACGAAGGATTTTTTCGCCCTTAAAACTCAGCTTCGATCATGTTTGAACCAGCAAACTTGGGTACAACATTCCGATACTCAAACCGTTACACCATCGCCGCCGCAAAACGGTCGTTTTAAGTTTTCTTACGCCCTTATTCCGTGAATAAAAAAAACAAAAAACTTTCACTGACGTATTCCCCCGAAAATCACCGCGAAGCCTCGAGAAAAGCCATCCGGCGTCTACGATTCGTGCTTGCTTACCTGCAGGCCGTGATTCCCCTGGAAAGCCCCGCTAACAGCGCGCATCCCCCCTCCCCCCCTGCCGGGACGAGCTCGTCGCTTCCTCACTCGCCGCGAGGGCTGCCGCTTCGCGAAGGGTTGGCGAGCTCCCTCGCGGCTCCCGGGCCCTCCTCAGCCCTCCAAAGGGTGACGACGCCGCCGCCGCCGCCGCCTTTGTCGCGCTGTCCCCATTGGTCTGCCGTTTCCGCGCTCTCTCGGGCGCCACAAAGCCTTCTTCCCCGCCGACATGTCGCCTCTCGAATCGTCAGCCACCCCCCCCCTCCCCACCCCCTTCTCCCACGTCTCTGTCTCTCTTCCGGTTCCACTCGTGGCCGCTTCATCTGCCCCCTCGCATTGTCGTGTGTCTGTTACCGCATTCTCCCTCTTTCGGAAGAGCATTCGCCTTTGAATCGGACGCGGTGTGTGCTGCTATTATGTATAGCGCGAGGGGAGACGCTGTGCGCGGGTTGGTGGACGGCGCTGGGCCTTTCTTTCGCGTCTGGGCATTGCTTCGGGTTTAACGAAACGGAAAGGGAGGCATTGTACTTAATGGTGATGCAGGCAATAAATGGCCCTTTGAAGCTTCGCGTGTAGGCAAATTACATGGTAGTGCATTCGGTGTGAGCAGAACTCGCGGCGTTCAAGACGGTGATTATTTGCAGTAATGTTGCATTTTACTCGCGCATGTGCTTGTCTGTAAGTGGAGAGAGTGTGGTCAACAATGCGTGAGTATATTATGCGTTACTACAATTCACAAGAGATGAACAATCCTGGTTTAAAGACTTAATAACTGGGATGCATGAGGCAAGGCAGCGCATGCACAGAAAAAGCATGTCCTAGTTTCACTTCTTGGAAATAAAAGTCCAAGATACGCCAGTGTATTCGCATAAGAAACGCTTGCATAGAATCTCGTGTAACCTTAAAGTATTCTCAACTCAGGCATCATTTCAGGTCGAAGCCAATGACAAGAGGTGGGAATTTAATTCAGCTACTTGGAGGTCAAGAATCATGGCAATAGTTTAGTTTTAAAGGCGGGACTTTTACCTTATTATTGTGTACATGACACGGGTACGCCATCTCATTTCCCATAAACTTATCAAAATAATAACCGATGCCAGATAATCGTGCCCTTCTGCGGTCGTTATGATTCAAATAGTTACGTAATCGAGTAGAAACATATTTTCAAATCACTAATTACGCACTTTAATAAAACGAGAACTTTGACTATTGCAAATATTTTCGGTTATAGAATATATTTAAAACAAAATTAGAAACGATATATTATTATCTCTAACTGTTCGCATTCCTGAGGCAAGAAACCTCTGCGAGACAAATGGAAATGTTACTCCATTGCTCATTAGGGGACGGTGACAGACTTGCTTGCGCATTTTTTTAAATAGTCTTTTGAATGTGATTGTTATTATAATAATAATTATTATTATTACTATTATTATTATCATTTTAATTCATTACATTTCATTCGTTGGCTTTGTCGTTTTTTCTCTTCCCTCTCATCTAAACTCATCTTTCATGAACTTAATTTGTGAATCGTAAATCGTGATAAAATATGGTGGTCATAATGGAGTCTAAAGTACATTATTGCTTGATGTATACATTTATTTATTCGATCGGTAGTATATTCTCCTCTTTATAGAACTTAATTCAAATACTTTTTTTTAAAGTCTCGGTAATATTTCAATTTTTTATGGATTTACTTTAAAAGACTTTCCTGTATACATTATTATTATTATTATTATTATTATTATTATTATTATTATTATTACTATTACTATTACTATTTCTTCAAGTGTTTCGCTTAGCGAGGTGCCTATAGCAGATACCGGAACCTTTGTAGAACCAAGGTGCCTTTTTCGCTAGCAAACTCAGGCGGTCAGTTATATCAATGGAAATTTCCTAACGATGCGAGCAGTACTCAGGAGAACAGCCTTTTGCATTGTTTGAATGTGCCAGTTCTTAAGGACCAGCCTTGCAGACGTTGAAATTAGTTCTTCGGAGATCAGTCCATTTGCAGAGATGACCACAGGGACTACTTCAACAGATACTAAGAGCCACATGTCGCTCAGATCAATAGCAAAGGCCTGATATTTTCGCTTCTTCTCGGCAACAGAGGCAACTATATTTCGGTCTAAAGGGATAGCTATGTCGACTATTATCCCTTTCCGTGAAGCCTTGTCAATCCATATTATGTCAGGTCTGTTGGTTTCGACCCTGCGCTCAGTGGTGACTGCTACATTCCAAAAGAGCTTCCACCGTTTCGACTCCAAAACTGAATCATTATTATTATTATTATTATTATTATTATTATTATTATTATTATTATTATTATTATTATTATTATTATCATCATCATCATCAACGGCGTCCTGGAGGGGAGGGCGCGGCCGGTCCCGGCGGGCGCGGCTGGGGGCGGTATAAATACCGCGGGCGGTGGGTGGGCGGCGGCGCGCGCCCGAAATACGCCCGGGCGGGTGGCTCGTGTCCGGCGCGGAGGGTCGCGCGCGGGTGGCGCGACACCCGAGCCGCGCCGCGCCGCCCCCTCGCTCCCGCCCCGCGTGTTGCTCTTGGCGCGGGGGCCTCGTGCCGCCCCCCCCCCCCCCCGGGGGCGGGCGGACGCGCCCCGCGGGGGGCGCGACGTGGGCGGCGGCGGCGGCGGGGGTCGAGCGGAAGTCACCCCGCACGCGCCCACATACCGCCGCCCGCGACGCGTTGGGCGGGTGATTGCTCGTGAATGGCACTCGAATTTGTGGGCAAGGGCCTAGTTTTTAATCTTTAGACACACGCAATTGAATCGTTTCTTTCAGAAACCCGTCCAACGCCGAAATCTAAAATACGCATTAGCGGCGGATTATTGTTTCAAGAGCATAGACATATCGTTTAGTGCATATTGATATAAAACACATTCATTTATAAACTGCTTTATAAATAAAAAAATTGAGATCAGAAAAATTGGGAGAATTTTTCTCAGTTTTCTCGAAATGAGGAATTTGGCGTTCGACAGGTTTCTGAAATAAACGATTCAATTACAGGGAGGGCAGTCACATGATATACTACACAGCTAACCTCCAGGTATTCGAAAATATTAATATCTCCTCTGTTTCTGAAAGTCCTGCTTATTATTTGACTTATGTCGTGTTGTTCATTTTTGAAGGGCTTGGGTCTGTAAAGCGGAAACACACACTTTGACTAAAATCAAGATATTGTCATTAACGAACCCGTGAGAGGCTTGCACTTGCCAGTGTTGCTTAATTAGTCCCCAAGTCTTGCAATTGACAACGCGTTTCATTTACTGTAACAAGGTACCACATTTAATGTGTATAAATGTAGATATTCAACATTTAACAATTTATTGTGCTCGGAATATGTAGTTGAAACCGTGCAAAATTCTTACCAGAGAAGAAAGACTGATTATTGAATATATGCTCTTAATGAAAATCGGGGGATTCTTTAGCTGCACTTTGCATCAAAATAGGAAGAGACACTAATGTATTATGTACTCTAATACTCCCGCATTTTGAGAATTTGAGACAACGACATGCCGTAGTGTCTATGGAGACTTGTGGTAAGCAGGTCGCAACCCTTACACCATTTATTTGCCATTCTCTGCCCGACAAAATCTTCCACAATCTCTTGCACCTATATGAACTCGGACTTTTCAGAAGAAATAATATTGCATCGCTAATATTCTCAGATTAAAATAGAAGCAAGCGTATGTGTTCAAATAAAATTAATTTTCTCCGTACAAAATGTTTCTGAGTAATGAAATGGAAATAATGAAGATATGAAATTGCCGTTTCCCGTATACTTGTCTTTCATCCCCCTTTTTCCTCTCATATTTTCTTATATTTCTATTAAAATATATTATATTTCTATGAAAATGTAAAATAATAAAATTTACGTAAAAAATAATTTTCATGTAAATTTAAAAGCCTGTATTCGCTATTTAAGTGCGTTTTGAGCATCTAGGATTTTGGAGAGTCAGTATTCTAAGTTCCCTTATGACTGAACCTGTTTTGTGTGTGCGTATGTGTGTGAAATGATTAGTCAGGGGGTAAAATTAATTTTGTGCTATTATAATGAGATAAAATGCCTACTGGGACATTAATCTCGAAGATCAAAGAAAAGTAGAAGACATTATTTACGCGACTCGACATTTGTCGGTGCAAAAGACCATACGCTGAGTGGTCAGGCACGTTTTCTGAAATTTACGTCCCAATTAAGTCGTACCAAATGCACCTGACGCGCTATTTCCAAAGAGCAGTCATTTGTGACGACACAGCCTGTGTACATTCTACTAGACGTTCAGAACCTTGTCGAGATGCAGTCTTAAAGGCAAATTATTGATTCTGTATGTGATAATTTGTAAATAATGTGTTCCTAGTTTTCCATTTCAGTAGGTGTTCGAGAGTAAATGGTATTATCGTTTCAGGTGTTTCGTACTAAGACATTTTATTCCAACTTGTATTGTCACATTTTCTCATTCCAACCCCAAACGTGTGTATATTAAATTAAATTAAATTAATGCCTTATTTTACGTGGTGAGACTCGGGCCATCAGGCACGCTCTTCCATCTGACCACGCAAATTTCGCTACGCTCCTTTCACCAACTACCAGAGGAAGGAGGTATTTCTTGGGCGAGAAACAGGCGATTTTGAATTTAGCTCAGAGGCGTCATTTAGGCTTGGGGATCTTTTACATGCAAGTAAATCTACCAACATGGGACAGCCGGCTTTACTTCCCCGCCGAAGGAAGGCGTACGAAGGATTTTTTTCGCCCTTAAAAATCCACGGCTTCGATCTGGTTTGAACCCGCCAACAACCAGGCCAATACGCTAACCGTTACACCTTCGCCGTCGCATAAAAGTTAAAAGTTAAAAATATTAGTTTCACTTAATTTGTATTCCTCAGAATTCGTAAGACGGGGTGATGACCACGTTATTAGAAACTTCGTACTGAACTTAAAAACGTAGTTACTCAACTGATTGGTTAACAGCCCTTATCACCTGCTGATGGCATTGACTTTGTATCAGGACACATGGCGCTACATGATAATCGCGATCGATTATTTAAAACTGGCCCAAAGCATTTTATTTCTAATACTAATTAAAATTGTTTTAATATTGATAATAAAATACAGTGAACTTTTCCTGAGCCGTGGACTTTGCAAGTTTACTGAAACTATTCAGTAACTGTTGTTTGTGGAATACAAAATTACTAGGTAATTACTAGGTTATATGAAATTATTTGCCAATCACTGCCATTGCCGACTATTTGGGTGAACTACCTCAAAATAGTCATTTTACCTAAGGAAAGATATAAAAAATTCAAATTATTTATTAAATATATTTATCATCATTACATTGGAAAATTCACATATTTTCCATATATGTCAACGAGGTCGTAAAGCAAAAGTTTTGATTAGAATTTTTCAAAATTTGAGCAGTAAATGAGGGTTGCTTTTCTATACGTACCTGTACAGGGTGTATTTCGGTTATTGGCAATGGTATACGCATGGAAAACGTCTCCTAGTAATTCTCCATTCTTCCGACAATGAGTCGGCAAGTACGTGGGTGGTTACGACGGCGGTTCAGGCTGCGCAACATACAACTGATGGCTCGAGATTTCCGCAATCTATTCCAAGGGCATTGACTGTCACCGGCGCCGAACGCGTAACGACACCTACGGAAATAATGATTATAGAGGAAACATTCAAGTAGATAACAATTTTCCTGCAATAAAAATTCTAGCCGATGCGCCGAGTGTCATTTTTTTAAGCATTTCAAGTAGTTGTATGTTGGGGCGACCCGTGATGTAGTGAGCAGCTCGCATACCTTCCCCCTTTGGATTCCGGATTCAAATCGCTGTCGATCTGTGTGGAATTTGCGGGAAACGCGGTTTTGCGGCTGGTTTCCTCGGGGTTCTCTATTTTCTCATCTTATTTCACAATTGAATGGGTGAAAACAGAATGGTATAAGTAACATTTATAAATTCAGAGAAAACTTTATTAAAACTACTATATTACAGTAAAGACGTGATGCTTTGTTTCATCATTAAAACCACGGCATTTCAGTTGTTCTTTAAAATTACAAAATTACATTGGCGCTGAAATATAGTCTAATAAAAGCACGTTTTTCTCGGAATTAAAAAAAAATTCACTGATCCTAATAAGGTTTTCACCCATTCATATTGTATATTATTTTTATAGTGCAGATGATACTATACAATTTTAATTTTTAAGTAGTTAAGATAAATAAATATTTAAATGTATTTTGCGAAATAAGAAGGAAGGTAACAAACGACAAGCCTAGGCCTTTTTCGGAGGTATAAGGCCCTGATCCGCCACTGGATACATGCAATTTGGCCTCGTTCGTTTTTGCCCGTTGGGGGAGCGCGGAACCCCCGCCCGAGGCAGCCGAATGTGGCTGGCCGCGCCACACAACGCGAGAGCGAAGAATGGGCGGGCGACCTTCCGCCGGGCGGCCGCGAAGAGCCATCCACGTCCGCCCGCCCCCTCCCCCCCCAGGGGGGGGGGGGCGGCGCGTGGCGCAATTTGCTGCTCGGCTGTCGCCGCTTTCCGGCCGCCGAGGGCGACGCCCCCTGGCGCCGCGGGCGGGGGCGAGGGCGGGGGCGGGGGCGGGACGCTCGCCACGACGCGACCGAGTGGGTGGGCGAATGGGCGCCCGCGTCGGAATGCGGTGGGGCGCTAATCATCGCTCGGCGAAAATGTTTTCGAATCGTTTGTGGCAATTGTATGTATTGTGACGTCATGCAGTGTGCAATAATACACAGACGAGAGTGGGTTTAACGTATTGCTAGTTTATTAATAATGAATCCACCACCGATATTTTGCAACATTCAAATCGTCACAATATACTTCACAGTCCGCTCTATACATGAAGGGCCTATCTACAATAGTTACATAAATAATACGACATTACATAATACGATATTACATAATAAATCGACCCGACTACTAGAAGTAATTTTCATTTCACGGCTCCCACACCCTCTACTTAAATATCGAATAGATCCGATCGTGTGAAGCACCGCAGAATTCCTACACGACTCGTCACTTGAGTCTAACCACTTCACGACAAAGTACATTGCCGTCCCTAGCCTACGCGCACGCGGTCCGCACCCCACCCGGCGCGCTGCCTCCGATCCGCACACCTCGACTCCCCGAAGCGTCGCAGCCGCATAGCTTGACTGTCCATGTCTTCCGCCCCTTTCTCTGGGTTTTTGCGCTATGTCACAGCCTGACGCCCCACCCTTAACCCAAGTGGTCTGCCATGCGGCGAGCACATGGTCACCTGTACCTATGTTTGTGCACGACGCTGCGGTATGTATAATTGTACTTGGCGCGACAGCCAGTAAACGGGCACAGGCCTACCGGCGACGTCCCTGCCTCGCAGCCATGGGTTAAGAAGGTACGTGTGGTTAGCACGTAGGCATCCCCGCGCCGCATTCCGGTCTTCTCAACCTGAGAAGTGGATTTTCTCATCGTCACACAGCAACACATACCGGAACATCGGAAGGAAGACGCACACTATAGTCTTGGCTCGCCCGGGAATCGAACGCGTGGCCGCGTAGTGAAAAGCGAGCACCCTGACCAACAGCTAGCCACGAGCCTTCATGTCAATTAGGTGATATTTTATTTGAAGCATGCGCACGTACGTCATTTTGCAACATTCAAATCCTCACAATATACTTCACAGTCCGCTCTATACATGAAGGGCTTGGCTCTAGTCCCACGCCTCATCGAGTTCTCGTTGACAAATAAGAAGAAAGTCTTCAATGCGACATTCTTTGACTTTGCAGAAATGGCTCCGTGGTGCGGCGTCATTTGTTACACTATCATCACAGTACTCGCACAAAATGTAAAACTCGATATGGCGAGGGTATTAGTCGGAGGATCATATTTTTGGTGAAAATATGGCCTAGTAGTGTCTGAGCGAAGTTCTTCATTGAATACCCGAAGGGTTTTGTACTATGGCGGTTTTGTACTATGCACAAGGTGCCTCGCCCATACGTGTGCAGTTATTGCACAGAGAATTACCCACAGGGGTGTATTAAATAGATTTAAGACGAAAAATGTGGAATTTTGAAGATTACGTTCTGAAGAAATAAGTAGGCGCATTTGCATATGGTAACTCACAGCAACAGTTCAGGATTTATTCGGAAACGGTACGCCTCTAACACTTGAGACTCGGTTTTGAGGGCGGCTCGAGTTACGTGTCTTAGGCCGTAATCTACAAAATGAGTCATTTTTCAGTTACTTGTGCAATCGAGGGGATTAGATCTGTATATCCTACATCCTAGTGCGGGCGGACAGAAACTAGACGAATCTCGAAATCTGAATAAAATGAAATAATTGTTTGATATTTTGTAAGTAATTGAATAGTACAGTTCGAAGTATTTTAAATACTTTACAATGTTTTAAAAATGAGTTCACATGCACAACAACATGTTAATGTGATGTACAGTTTAGTGCCTGACCGTGCGTTGTTGCAGTTCCTGGATGGTTCTATTTTCAATGTTAAAATAATAACCTCCAAAGAGGGGAATATTCGCACGAGACAAACTACTCTCAAATATTTTCAGTATCATTCAATGTTTTTTCGTATCTCTAGTTTATAACTTTCCCTGCAGTCTCAATCGTTTGCAAATTTGCTTTGTTATTATACACGCAATGTTCAATCCTACCATCTTCCTCAGTATTTCAAAGATGACCATTTTTTTAAGTTTTTGCTATGAGTTTGATATCGACAATAGTTAAAATGATGGACGATATTTGTACAATATTTATTAATTTCACGAAACATATTATAATTCCATAGTTTGAATTCGAATAAAATAATTCCTTTCTTGTATTATATTCCTAGATAAAATAATTGAATATCATTCACACAAATTGAATTAATGTTGGCATTGAGACGTGAACATCAAATTTCTATTCATTTGTTTGAGATTTCGTGCCCTTCGCCTAACATATAGCAGAATAGTATAATTTAATATCAATGCATCAGTATGTATAAGCACGTTCTTTAAAAAGAAAAGATAAGTCTACCTAGTTCTTATGATGACGGTGTAAGACGCATTTAGGAGTACAGAATGGTATCTGACGTTCCAGGTTTCGCAGGGAAATGCATTGTGAAATCACGATTTTATACGTAAAGAGAGGCACAGGCCACAACGTACGAGCGAGTTGTCACTGTTTTTTGCTGGCCGATCTTGAAATCTCTTAGAATATTAGTCACTCCCCTCTTGTATAGAGGCCAATAATCCGAACCTCATCCAAAATATAGGTAAAATTATTTACGTGCAAACGCTTCATACTTAAACGCCGAATACAACTTTCCTCTTCGATATTTCATTTTATTTTAGCTTTACGCGACACCCCTTCATCCAACAAGGGACGCGCACCCGACCTGTGCGTCTGGCTTGCCGAGTGCGTCGACGGAGCCTATGCTTCTCCGCCCTCTCCTCCGGGCGGCTGCCATTGGCGGCGCGGGACTTGCAACCCGATACCGCCCGGAGAGCGCGCTCCCTCCCCCACCCCACCCCTCATCGCCCACCGCCCTTTTCCCACGGGGCACTCTCCTCGCCCCTGCGCCCGCACCCTTGCTCACCGCCATTTTGTGCGAATGAGCCCGCCCGCCTCGCCGCCGCCGCCGCCGCGGGCGCTCCCCTCGTCCGGCGACGGCGCGGAGAGGGAGACAAAAAAGAAGGGGAGCGCGAAATGAAATTCCCGAATGGGTGCCGCAGCGCCTCCATTGGCTCGGAACGCTGGCGGCGCTGAGGGAGGTGGCGATGAGGGGTGGCGGGGGCGCTGGGGGGAGCGGCGGCGATGACGGGGGCAGGCACTGACGATGGTCGTGGTGGTGGAACTGGGGACAGTGAGGATGAGGGTGGTTGTGACGACGGAGAAGAGTGCTGGTGCTGACGATAACAGCGACGATGAGAGTAACTGTAGGAGTGGCGATGGTGGCAGTGGAGGTGATGACCCAACCACAGTAAGGGTGGTTGTGAGGACGGGTGTAGAGGTAGCGGCCGAGGTGGAGGGGAGTGTCGGTAGAGGTAACGGTGACGGCAGAAGTGGCGATGGCGCTGATGGTAGCGGTCACCTAGAGGGTGGATGTGTGAAGGGAGTGGGCGTTGGCTACGGCGATTGTAGCCGTAGCAGTGATGCGAGTGGTTGTTGCGGGGGCCCTGGCGGAGGGTGACGGCATTGCACTATGGCCGCCAATGGGCAAAAAAAGCCGACAAAACCTCACATCTCTAAGAGGAAATTCAGAGCAGTAACATCCTAAATAGACGAATCTAATACAATTCTGGACTGATTTTTGTGTAAAATATTGTTGCAAAATATTGAAAGGTAACAATAGATAATGCAACTTCAAAAAAACACAAACTATTTCTGAAAAATACAAATCCCAAAATGGCTTTTCTTTGGAATCGCCCGGCTCCATAAAAATTCTCATTGTTTGCGACCCTTCTACACAATATAAAGCAAAAAATAAGAAAATAATATAATATGGAACCTCTGAACATTTTTATTTTAGTGTGTGCTTTATCATGTATATTTCTCTCGCGAAAAAGTGTATTTTATCCTCTTTTTGCGTCCACCCAACCACCATGCAGGAGCTGGGACGAGGGCAGAGTGGTGGAGACGGTGGAAGAGAAGGGTATGATAGCTCTGCCGGGGGATGGAGGCGTGGCTTAAGAGAGGCTAGGGCGGATTAATGGACATTTAGCTCTTGGTTTTAAGTGCAAAAGTCGATTTTTTGCGAAAGTAATTTATATTTATGACGCAATCTTGAGTATAATCACCGAAATAAATTCCGTATATGTATTGAGAGCGAAGAGGGGGACTTGTGACTCAGCCCGCAAATGGGCGTCGACTATGGGTGGCCGAGGCAAAAGCGAGCGTGTCTATGGGCTCTGTGAATGGGGGGAGGAAATGGGCAGATGAAAGATGAATGAAGAAAACACGTTTGCGAAAAGATTTCGAGATTTACTTTAAGACCTTACTTCAAACGAAGGTGATGACGGTGAATGGGTAGTCATGGAAGCGATAAACTTTAATGTATTGGAACGTAGGAATGGTTTGTCTGGTGCAAGAGTTTCAACTACTGGGAAATCCTCTCATTGTTTCGGAAAGAAGTAATGAAGGTATTATATTATATTATTTGCATAGTATTTCTGTAATTTAATATACATTCAGTGCCTAAATCTTGCCCCTCTACATTTCATTTGACATGGTCAGTGTAATCAAATGTAGAGATGGCTTGTTTCGTACTGATGCTGGGTAAATTTCCTTTATGAAAATAATTTATTATTTTATTACTACGTCTAAAATGTTTACATAAATACCCTTATAAGAAATTAAATTAAAAGATAATACCATGTTTAAAACGTATTAAAAGTGTTTACAAATATATTTCAACAGTGTCTTAAACTACTTACGTTTCCTCACCTAATATAACGTCCGGAAAAAATTGAGATAAGTGAATTATTTATTACGCAACGACAAGTTCAACAAAATTTACTTTAACAATAATTTAATGCATTCTTAAACTTACATTGTAGACAATATATAGGTTTCGCAGTTCTAGTTCCACTCTCAAAATATTGATCGCTGGGCACCGTACGTAACAAATGCACCCCGAGGGGCCGTTTAGAACCACTCCACTAATTAAATTACCATAGTAACTTCACGCACGGCTCTTCCCACTTGGAGATGGTGATGATGGGCGATCTTCTAATAGGATGCGTCGAGGGCTCTGTCTTTGCTCTTAATGTCTCCCTTTGGAAGACACTAATACACAGAATGCATTGACCAATGTGAAAATGATTAAATATAAATAAATTATACACGAAATAAGAAAACATCAGTTACTGGGGGAAAATCTACAAAATACGACTTCGAGCCGAATTAAATTGAAGGTTTAATTTGCTCAGTCAATTTCGCGAGGGGCATTTTAAGGTTTAATATATTTCTTTATTTAATAAATTACAGAATTTAAACGATCACGATGCTAATGATGATCAACTACTTATTTAAGTTCACTTTAATGGTCATTTATGCACATTAAACGGCATTTGCTTGGAAAGTGTGCTAATGCTTTCGAACGAAGTAAAAGTGACGTTGAAATGCACCATAAATAGTGCTGTTCATTGCCAGTTAGATTATATTTACAGAAATTAGAATATCAATGCAACGTTCCAAATTGAACAGTACTTTTATTTTCAAGAAAAACAGATTATCTAAAATAAAAGTACCCTTCATGTTGCAACGTTTGCAGATAGCCACAGCGGAACAGGTCGGCGCATACTCCTTGCAGACTGCATTGCATGTCTGGAGTGATTCCGTTGGCCTTCCAATCCGACCCCTCACAGATTCCCCTTGGGTCAGTAAGTTGGAAAGATTTCCTCGAAGAGACGGTCACGCATCTTAGTCACGCACTGGGAGTCCTCCCTTACCTTCGCCCCTCCTCATCCAACCTCAGTGCGTGGTTGTCCTCACGCACTTTCCAAGCGGCTGACACATTATGGTCCAGATTGGGAAAGAATTGGACGAAAAAATTTTCTTTCAATGAAGTGAAAGTCGCAGCTATAGCTTGACCGCACAGTAAAAAACCCTTCCGTTGCGCTGACCATGCGTTAGATTTTTACAGGCAGCCGACCCATCTCCACAATAGTCGAGAGCCGACTTGCCTTTAATGTCGCCATGCGTTGACTTTCGATGACAGTTGATGCTCTTCGAATACGGGTATGTCACACAGTCCTTCGCGTGGCATCAGCTGACATCGCTCCAAGAACACACTTCCGAAGATCCTCCAACGCTGAAAGAACCCTAGAGACAGACTGTTCTCTTTCGCCTAGAGTAACATACCCAGCCCAAAGGTCGTTTCCTGTATTACTTTCTAGACCTGAAAGTCGTAGGTTTGAGTCCCGATAAAATGAAATTTATAAGTCCGGTAAAATACTCGAGTAGATAAGAATTCTGCAGGTCGGGATCTCGCATTACATATGGGTAGAATGCCCAAAGAATATGCAAACAACGGGACATAGACTCGAACTATCTTTCCTTTCTCATTACCTTAATCTACATTTTACGTTAAAAGTGGATCAGAAGTTACGAAGTTGAAAGTGAAACATTCACATTTGGTCTCTACTTTTGCGAATATTAGACATTTCAAAATATAAAAATGTACACATGCTTGAACTACGTATGTATAAATAAAGAAAAGTAAATGTAATACCATTGATTTAAAAAGAAACTTATTTACAACAATTTTTTATTTAATATTCTTTGAAAGTAACGAGACAAAAATGCAATTTTAAATTATTACAATTAACTATTACATTTAATTGTAAATTTCAGAATCGCAATAGATTTATTAAATGTCAGATTTTCACAATAATGATACTAAAGGCCTAATAATTTCTGCTGCGGTCTTGTAGAATGTTTCTCTGTCTCTTTCTTTGCCTTTTTATATCTCTCCTACCTCTTGTCCTTTATTTGAAGGTTAACTTCTGCACGAGTTATCCATTCTTTGTGTATGGTGAATTCCTGTATATCATCCTTTTCCTTTTGAAAAGATTCACTCACTTCTTCTCTTGCATCCTAGTATCTTCTGTACTAAAACCTTTTGGTCTTCTGAAAAAACCTTACAAGAGTATGCTGAATAATATGTAGCCCTTATTTTTTTCTTTCATCTCTGTTCCGGAGGAAAAACATAAAGTCAACACTTTTCATTTTTTATGATGATTCACCACTCATCGTAAAATAGTTTCTTTGGGCTTAAAGATGTGTTAGCTAAGGGATGACAGAAGTGACGTTTTTATTCATACTACCCACTTGGGATTCAAATGATCCTTCTGAAAAAAATGTTTTTGTTGAATTCTGATATTTTTCTTTGGGAGCAGCAAGTGCTTGGATCGATGACATGGATTGTCTTGAAATCTTGAATTTTTTTGTCCGCTTTCTCTTTCAAGTCTGAGAAAAAAAGCATCCAAAACTACAAAAGACGTTTTCATTGTTGGAATGAACGTATTTAGTTGAACTAATCCCTGGCTAAATGAAACGAGTGTGCTGTTATGTAATAAATGCACACGATGCTATAGCAATTTGGGCCATTTTTCACACACTGCGAGTACGCAGCATACAGAAATCTGCTGGATGCGAACGAGCTTTTCCTCAGTGCGAGCGACTCCTTCCTCTACGTGTGGTTAGACGGACGTGTGGCCTCCAGATTCGTCTCGCCCGCGCCTCGCGGTGGGCGTCCATACATTTGCCTCCGTAATCAACTCGCGTCGGCGATAGCATCTCGCGTACACGCTGTAACTCGAAATATAAAAGCGACTGTGTCAAAGCAACACACGGTACCACCAGGGCCATTAATCAACCAAATGCTTAAGACTTTGTACCTGTAAAAATGTTGACCTTTCGTGTTTCTCTAAACGCTTGACAGCTACCAGTTTTGACATTAACTTTTAGGCGTGCGAAATTGACTTGTAAGAGTAGAAGATAATCTCATACCTCTGAAAAATATCATAATCTCGTAAACAATTATAATAATTAAGAATGTAAATGACTACGTTTCTTGAACATTGTGAATAGTTGTTAGGTTTGGAGTTTTGAAACCAAGTTTATTGATCATTAGATGGAACTGATTTCATTTAATATTTTCTCTAAAATTATCTTTTAAACTTTGTAAGGGAACTGTTTTAGCAAATGTATCTTTTAACATCTTGTGCATCATCATTTACGAATAAACGAAGCCCCCTCTCCTTTTCATACCATAACCTTGCACATCTTTATACTCGCATCAGCCAATTTCCATCAACAGAGTCCCAACAAGTGAATGTGCATGTGTGTGTGTTGCAAGCTGTTCGACATTAAGTGCAAACAGATAAAAACCCTTTCCTTTACATACCGTATCCTTGGACGTATTTCACTCCTGTGGGTAATATTTCCAACTGTAGAGGCCCATCTGCACATGTAGACTTGCGTTCATGTATGTTGCTAGCTGTTCGGCGTTCGTACGAATAAAGGAAGCCCCTCTCCTTCTCATACCATAACTTTGCACATTTGTCCCCTCCCATCAGCATATTTCTAGCAACATCGACCCAACAAGTGACCGCGCGCGCTTATGTGTTGCAATCTGTTCGACATCAAATTTAAACTGATAAAAGCCCTTTCCTTTACACACCGTATCCTTGTATATCTATCCATGGATCATACTTCGAACTATAGATGCTCATCTGCAGAGGGCCAACAACCCATCTGCAGAGGGCCAACAAGCCCATCTGCAGAGGGCCAACATGCCCATCTGCAGAGGGCCAACATGCCCATCTGCAGAGGGCCAACATGCCCATCTGCAGAGGGCCAACATGCCCATCTGCAGAGGGCCAACATGCCCATCTGCAGAGGGCCAACATGCCCATCTGCAGAGGGCCAACATGCCCATCTGCAGAGGGCCAACATGCCCATCTGCAGAGGGCCAACATGCCCATCTGCAGAGGGCCAACATGCCCACCTGCAGAGGGCAAACATGCCCATTTGCAGAGGGCCAACATGCCCATCTGCAGAGGGCCAACATGTTAACTTGTGTTCATTTATGTTGCAAGCTGTTCGTCGTCATGTACGAATATGCAAAGCCTCTCCTTTGCATTCCGTAACCTCGCCCGTTTTTCCCCTCCCTCCCGTCAACAGAGTCCCATCGAGTGACCCAAAGAGTGTGTGTGTGTGTTGAATTGAATTGAATTGAATTAGTGCCTTATTTTACGTGGCGAGACTCAGGCCATCAGGCCCGCTCTTCCGTCTGACCACGCAAATTTCGCTACGCTCCTTTCACCAACTAGCAGAGAAAGGAGGTATTTCTTATGCGAGAAACAGGCGATTTAAATTTAGCTTCATTTAGGCTTGAGGACTCTTTTACATGTGTTGCAGGCTGTTCGGCACCAAGTGCGACAAGTGCGGGCTGAGCTTCAGCAAGAACGACTTCGTGATGCGCGCCAAGACCAAGATCTACCACATCGAGTGCTTCCGGTGCAGCGCGTGCGAGCGCCAGCTCATCCCGGGCGACGAGTTCGCGCTGCGCGACGACGGCCTCTTCTGCAAGGAGGACCACGAGGTGCTGGAGAAGGCGTCCAACTCGGAGAACAACAACAACACCACCAACGTCAACAACAACACGCCCGCCGGGCACCACAACGAGGGATCCAACTCGGGTGCGTCACGCGCTGTTCAGCGTGTCACCATATTATTTATAAGTTGAGGGGTTTTTTTGTTTTTTTTTTGTTTTTTGCGTAAATTTTATATAATTTTGTTTTGCTGGTAAAACGCACGTGAACGCGTGTTTGAAACTTGCGACTATGTTAGCTCCATGTTATTTATAGGTTGACGTTTTTTTGGCCTGAATTTTATGTAAAATTTGTTTGCGGGTGAATCGCACGTAAACGTCTGTGTGAAACGTGCGCCTATGACGTTCTTTACTAATTAAGTACGTTAATACATTTCCTGAAGGGGTGTTGAAACAAAACCGAATTGCTGCATGATAAAAATAAATTATAAAATATGGTTCTGCGGGAGGGGAGCTTGTAATGTTCCAATAGGACCAAAGGAGTCTGAAATATTTGTGACTTGTTGGGAAAAAAAATATAATTTGACGTTTAATTGGTACCATGGTAAATTTAATGAATTGTTGGAAAACGTTTAAATCAAGATTCACAAAAATAAGAAACTTGATTAATCACTTAGAAAATGTTTTTCTTGACGATAGTCTGTAAAGTGATAGTATTTGCCAATAAATCCAATTTCTAAACTTTAAAAAATCAACTATAAAATATGGTTCTGCGGGAGGGGGAAGCTTGCAATGTTCCAATAGGACCAAAAAAGTCTGAAATATTTGTGTCTTGTTGGAAAAAAATTATAATTTGACGTTTAATTGGTACCATGATAAATTTAATTAATTGTTGGAAAACCTTTAATTCATGATCCACAAAAATACAACTTAATCACTTAGAAAATGTATTTTTGGCGATAGTCTGTAAAATGATAGTACGTTGACATAAAATATAAATCCAATTTCTAAACATTACAAAAAATAAAAAAAAAGGTGAAGACTCCACGATTGGTAAATACTCATTTTCAATTAAAAATATAAATGGGTTTATTTATGAAATTCAACACAATAGATACTTTTTTTGACGACAGATGCTTTTTAGATCTCTTACATTATGCATGAAAATGCATAAAACTGGTCATTAAACATTCGCCTTTCCAAACACAATCGATGGAAAAGAACCGGATCAAAATTTTGACGTGTTACGATTGTTCTACTTGCGTTTACTGTCATATTCCACAGTTCTCAGAAGTAGTTCTCGTACAATTTAATACGTTCTTCCTTTAGTTCCGGTCTTCATTTTATTCCGTAGCATTGCATTGTTAATATTCTGATTTCCATGATTTCAACATTCATAAGATTTGCAAGAAGTGCACCCATGATATTTTAAAAAATATATATTTTTTCAATTCACTTCATTTCCATTTTGCTTGTTCTTGCACAACACCTTATTTACATACTCTGAGAAAACAAGATGCCCTTTTCTATCTACGTTTTTACGAAATTCGTGTGGCTCCTTTTGAAAAGTGATTCTTAAGAGCTCCGGTAAACAGCTCGCGCACGCATTATGCAAGAAGGCGGTCGTGGGGAAAACGCGGTCGTGATGACTCGTTTCGTAACAACCACTCCATTATTCACCTATCGCGAGGGCGAAACCTAGAAAGCTAATGGGCATGACTGCGCGTGATTCCGACCGATTGTCCGACGAAAGTTGAAAATCCTCCCGCGGGCAGAACGGTTTTTGACAGACTTTTAACTCTCCTGTTCCGAAAGGAAAGCTGGAAAAAGAAAAAGAAAACCTACACTGTCAAAAAGTTCCGCATTGCTTTAATGTAAATTACATTAAAGTAATTATCATAAATGCACATTAAATCTAATGTACACGTGTACATTGGGATGCAAGAGGCAAAGATTTATAGTCATATTTGGAATGAATGAATGAATGAATGAATGATCTTGATGGACGGGTAATTATGAATAAACGATATGTATGATGACAAGCAAGGGAAAAAGGAGAACCTATACATTAAGTCTGCACTAATTTTATTAAATTTAATGTTCAAAATATATTAACTTCTTTTTAATGTACATGGGTACATTAAGTTTCGTGTACAATGCATTTCTCTACATAAAATTTAATGACATTTCTGACAGTATACGTCGAATCCTGCGGACCAAAGTTAGTGGTATCCCAATTGGTGGTATCTGCAGTCAGTCGGGTAGCGAGAACTGTTCTCATGCAGCGGCCGGCGAAAGGGCTAATAAGAATAGTATGGTGTTTGCGAGGGAAGATGGGTAGAAACAGAAGGAAGTACTAGTATGGAAGCATAAGAATGACACGAACAAAGCGCAGGAAAACCGGAAAAGACGCAAGAAGTTTGCAAATGTGACGACGGGTGCCGCAACGGCGATTGGGATAGAACCGTCGTGGCGTTCAAGAATGGGCAAAACGTGGTTTCGAAGGCAGAACCTGGAAGAGGGTTTGCTGAGGGGCTCTACTCGAGCAGAGCGGATAGTGCGAGGAGGGGAATGAAAAGGAATTGAAGATGATGACTATATAGGGGACGATATAATTGAAAAGAAATACAACCAAAGAAACATGACGATGACAACCACGCTGCGATGCATAGAGAAACTGAAAATGGCCGAGGAGGGTAGGTAGGGATGACGATAGCTACGGCGAGGGTGGTTAGGGTACAGTCGGCGGAAGGAGCAGGGACATGAAATACGAAAACTGTAGCAGGGTTGGGAGTAGGGGGGTGGTGTAAACCTTAACTGGAGCAGGATGGGGGAGAAGAGGAGAATGGAAATAAAGATGAGTGCGGCCGGTAGAAGGAAAAGAAATGCGGCAATAGCTTCATGAGGGAATGTATCGAAGACGTACGCAGCGGGACTGAAGGAACCGAAGGAGACGCGATGGTTCCGATGAGGGCCGTTGGACACGCCCAGGGACGCGAACTGCAGGGCCGAAGGCTTCGGCGGGGCGGAGCGGGGCGGGGGCGTGCCGGGGGCGGGGCCGGGGGCGGGGCCGGAGGCGGGGCCGGGGGCGAGGCCGGGGGCGTGGCGGAGGGCCCAGGGAGCGCCCCTAAGCCGCGGCGAGCCTATATTAAGAGGCCGCCCCCGCACGGCGTCGCGTAATCTGGCGTAAGCCTGGGGTGGAGGCGACGACGGCGGAGGCACAGCGAAGCAGCGGCGCCCGTACACCGCCGCCCCCACCGCCTACCCAACCGCCGCCGCCGCCTCCACCCCCGCTTCAGACACCGCCTCATCCAACACGTCAGTCACCACCTCACCCAGTACCTCAGCCGCCTCAGCCTCCGCCTCAGCCACCGCCTCAACCACCGTCTCAACCACCGCCTCAGCCACAGCCTCAGCTACCTCCTCAGACACCGCCTCTGCCACCGCCTCTGCCACCGCCTCTGCCACCGCCTCTGCCACCGCCTCTGCCACCGCCTCTGCCACCGCCTCTGCCACCGCCTCTGCCACCGCCTCTGCCACCGCCCTCAGCCATCGTCTTAGTTATTGCTACAGTCATCACTTCGGTCACCGCCTCGGTCACAGCCACAGCCTCTGCCACTGCCTCAACCATCTCTTCAGTCTCCACAGCCACGGCTTCAGTCATCACCTCAGCCACTGCCTCGCCACCACCTCAGTCACCGCCACCGCCAGCGTCTCCGTCACCGCCCGCGAAGCCGCCTCCAACGCCGTCTCCGCCGCCCCCGCCGCCGCCGGGGAGAAAAATCGAAGGCGCCGGCTGACGGCGGCGCAGCGAGGGGAGCGGAGAGCTATGTACTTAGCGCCCCGGCGGCGGCGGCGGCGGGGGCGGAGGCGGGGCGAGGGTGGCGGAGGCACCCCGAGCAAACAGCGGCCGCCCCCCGCCGTCGCGGCGCCGCGGCCGCCCTCTCGCGTCTCCGCTCCCAACTGCTCGGGCGGGCGGAATGGCGAAACAAAAGCTTGCGCCGCCGCGCACGAGAGCTGCGTCGCGTCTTCTGCCGCATTTGCTGCTCTGCCCGGGCGCCCCCGATTTCGGGGATGGGCCGCGAAACGGCTGTGGATGGGCTTTGCGCCAGCTGGGTAGTCTATGGATGAACCTCGATGTGGAGACACTGACAAGGCGTTCGTTCATTAACGTGTTCGTGAAGCAAAAACCTTCCGTCAAAGATGAAATATAATAATCTTGTTGGAATTACACTTTGTTTAAATGTTTTTCGAGCATCTTTTGTCATGAAAAGAAAATTTATAGAAACGCGATTTTCATATGTAATACCACAAGTACTTTGGAAATTGTCGATTAATTCCCGACTCGCAAAGCGAGGAGGGGATTTATCTGAGAAATTCCAAAGCACAAGTGTAATAGGACTATTCCACGAGTGAAATTTAGTCCAACAGAGGTCCAAAATGCGCCAAATATTGAAACTAACTGAAAGCTTTGTTAAAATCAGAGGTTATGTTGGAGTACGTACGCTGTTTGGACGTCGGCACAGCAATCGATGTATAACGCCTCCTAAGATACATGAGTCACAGTTTATGGTTGGCCAGTAAGTAGAAGCGGTAAGAGAAATCGGGTTGAAAAAGAGATAAACTTTTTGAGATACACCACCCTGATTGGGACACTTTGCACGTATAGTTAAACACTATTGGTTTTAATTTCACAAGTGCGTAATTTCACCAATATTCCATGTAACTGCACGCGTTGGATGATGAGAAGTTCAAACCAAACATGTTTTAGAGCACGATTCATCCGCTACATTACCTAAAGTAATATTAATACAGTGCAATTTCTTGCTTCATGTTATTTCTAATCGAGTATTTGTTAATATAGATTTTTTACTGCGAAATCGGAGAGCAAACAAATTAGTTGCAGGACCCATGTCTTACTTTCATGTAATATGTTTGATTAGCTTGGAGCAAAATAAATTATTGGATTTTAAATTCAACGCCAATTTACTCAGAGCACGCGTTTGACGATTATGTGAACTTTCATGTGACTCAGAAACCATTATGGATCCAGATTTCTTACTAGATTCCAAGAAATTATGTCCAAATTCATTCACGTTAATTTACATTCCATAGTGGAGTGCATAGTGAGCTTTACACAGGAACTCTTGTATCGCTGGTATGAAATGACCGTTGAACTCTCTGATTCATACAAGTTTACTGCAAAGGTAAAGAGAAGGAGATGGAGTGAATTATGATGTTAACAGTGTTATTTCAGGCGCGAAAACTGGAGCAGCACTAATTAAATTTCCAGTGTTAACGAATTAGAGAAAAAATAAATTGATTGATATGAATCTGTACCATCAGCACCTGCTAAAAGTTAAGGAAGAATACAGTAAAATGTCCACATTATAGAACGATATATTCAATTCAGTAATTCATTCTTTATTTTGTCAGGTAATCTATTGTCATCTATTCATCCTTTCGCTAATTGTGCACTCCTTAAAGACACGTCAATGCTAACAATTGCTCCCCATATACATACGCGTGGTATAAGTGCACATTGCGTATTCCGAAACACATCATTCCTTGAGGCTTATTAGTTAGTGAAATTATGCTTTGCTTCAAACATCAAAGAGTACATGGCTGTTGCGAAGAATCAATAACTATAACACAAATTCAGTAAAACGTTTCACTTCAAAATATTCATAATAGAAAGATGCGCGTTTATGAATGTCCGATTTATTCGTTGCAAAGTACGTTGTGTAGGCAAACATCAACCCAAGAGGAAAGTGTACCTACTTTCAGAATATCGTGAAAAATAAGATCGATCGACTTCTGTGCTGTTGCTCATTGAGGACTTAATACCGAATCAAACTGTTTCGTAGCACCGTCAATTGAGCAGGGGTGATGCATGATTTCCATGGCAGCGTTATAGAATGACGGCACGTCACGTTCCCTAATCCCCACGCGTTGGGGTGGAACCAACGAGCTGGAATATACTACATAGAGTGGCTGACCCTATAGTTTCAGCGCTCTTGGTGGAGGTTCGCCGAACTAGTGATCGCCATGTCTTTTGAAGTCAAAACATACGAGTGGCGGTGTAACCGCCCGTAACCAGGGCCAAACGTAATGCAAGAATACTTTGTTTCCCAGAAGGCGCTACTTTGAATGCAAAAAACATGGCTTCAATTCACTTCAAATACGGAGGCGCTTTAGCCACTCTGTGTAGTATATTCTAGCTCGTTGGTGTGGAACCGATTGCTTCGGCGCGTCTAGCAAGTGGCGAGTGCCGTAAGCCGTCGGACGCGGCGCTGGCCGAGAAGTCGAGGCCAGCAGGGCTGCCATTTTGGCGGCGACGACGGCGGCGACAAGGGCGGCGTCGAAGCGGCTAGGGCGCGCGCGGAAGGGTTGCGAGCCAATTAGGAGGCTCGCCGGCGGGGAGGCGGCGGCGGCGGAGGCGGCGAGTGCCGGGCGTGGATCGATGTCGGCGCGTGCGGACACACGCGTGTGCGTGCGGCCGCGCCCCATCCGCGCCGCCCGCGCCGCCCGCGCCGCCCGCGCCGCCCGCGCCGCCCACGTCGCCCGCGCGGCCCTCTCTGCCTCCGCCGCGTGGACGGACGCTGACGGCGGAGGCGGGGGCAGGGGCGGCAGCCCCGCCGTGTGCGGATGTGTGGGGAGTGCTAGAGGCTGGGCACAGTCACCGAGGGCGGGGCTGGAGGCGGCGTTGGCGCGGCCGGGGCGACGGGCGCGGGCGCTGGCGAGGGCGGGCCGGGCACCGGGGGAGAGCGGA
Source organism: Gryllus longicercus (assembly GCA_038098605.1). Lineage (NCBI taxonomy): Eukaryota > Metazoa > Arthropoda > Insecta > Orthoptera > Gryllidae > Gryllus > Gryllus longicercus. The sequence goes on along the minus strand of JAZDUA010000631.1, from coordinate 325,146 downwards.
GTGGCAGTATTGGACGCGGCCGAGCGGGGCGATTGTGTTGCCACTGTCGAGGGGTCCGTGGGGGCGGGGCGGATGGTGCGTGGCTGAGTTGGTGGCGGTGGTGATGGAGGTTCAGTTGTGGTGGAGGTGGATGCGATGAGGCGGAACAGAGAGTATAGAAGCCTAGGGATGGTTCTTGTTGCTGGTTCTCGAGGGTCTTGCGAGGTAGGAGCGAGTGGTGAGGATGGCGTCGGCCACGTTCACGCAGCTGAATGCGCGTTTATGATTGGATGAGGAGGGAGAGACGGAAGGGAGCTGAAAACGGGGATAATGTGCGAGTCGATAGTGGTAGATGGTAAGGAATATAATTGTTGAAAATGCTGAATCAGAATGGAATCTACTTATCAATACGCGAAGTGAAAACATTGGATCCCTTTTTAATCATATCGCGCGCAAGGAGAAATGTGATATGTGGCGTAGTTAACTTTTGCATGGAATAGGAGTGCAAAAAGCTATTTTTTTTTATATTTTAAGTGCATTAGTATACTAAATGCATTAATATACATTAAATAAGATAGGTATCGTGTAGATGCAACCCGCAACACTCTGCTCTACTGTCATACATTCTGGATAACTAGGAAACAATATGTTTTAAAGCTTTAAAACATTTCCATCAAGAAATATGAGTTTTGTTTTCTGTGCCAAAATCTACAAAATGAGAAATTTTGGACGTTTTATCCCATGTTTTGCGTATAACAGAATGATTCCATTTTGCATGTGTGTACCTGAAAAGCATGTTATTGATAATAGTAATAGAAATTGTAATAATAATATTCGCACGTGAACAATGTCAGATTTTTACAAATTTCGTAGTGATGTTATTATTTCACATTTTTTCAATACAAAATATACATAAACAAAGGGCCCTCGAGACAGCGTATTCTGGAAGACTTTGCTCTGTGCAGTTGAGGCCACGAGACCAGTTTACGTTTTAATTCTCAGTTATGAATGAGAGATAAGAAGCCAAACGATGTCCCTGTTTTCATAGGTTTTCAATTTTCATAGGTATTGTTGGAAATGAAGGCAAACAACACGCGCTAAAGACGTATTTATATAAGCTCGCAGATGACGTAATGGAACAAAATTCAAAAAAGTGACATACAATGAGTATTTAGGTACAGGGTGGTACTCTTTGACAAACGAACCTCAATAACGTTAAAAATTAAAACTTTATTGAATTACGGCCGGATTTCGACCACTGGGAATTAAAATGTGAAACATCTGTAGTTAGTTGTACGCGAAAAGAATGGGTCTCTTTGAGTATTGTTGGAAATGCAGCTTGCCGAGTTCAGTGATTTATTATAAAATTTAATTTATACAACTTTTTCAAGAAATATTTTCTTCTGTCGGTGTCAAAAGTACAGTTTCTGTGCCTGTGAATTAGGACTAGAATGAATGATTTCCGAATTATGCAGCATAGCGTGTGTTGCGGGTTGCAGGAAAGCTTGCTTTTTCACTTATTTTCAATTTTTGTGTTGTTTTACATTTGCTAGATGGATGTCGGGGGAGGGGCATACCATATCCAAAAGTAGAACATTTAAGTTTTTTTGTGGTTTGTGTGGCTTCTTACACCAGTATATGTAACCGCAGAAAACTTTGTTAAAATAATATGAGTTTTATGAATGAATCGAACTTCAATGTACAAACATGATTAATATTTAGAAGATATGAAGTCGGTAGATAAGCACCGCTTATCATGCGAACATTCTGGGCAATGCCCATCAGATACACGGGCAGAAGGTACGCCCTCTTTAGAAGAGGCGGAGAGGGAGTGGGCGGGGAATGACGCAGGTAGGGCGTGGGAGGCCGTTGGGGCGGAACGAGCACCCGCCCTCCGATGGCGATAAGGGTCCTTATCGGCCTTATCGGTTCTCGGGGCGTCATACGCCCGGCACGCCGACATCGCACCTCGCGGCGAAGCCACTGAACGAACTGGCGTCGCCCCTCTCTCGAGCCCTCCTTGAGGACCGAATCCGTTGGAAGCATGAGGTGTGGAGAGTTCTATGGGATGCAAGAAGCAGGTAAGGTCAAATAGCGTAAACACAGTCTTTGTCCATTTTTAATTTAAATGCTATTGTTATTAACGTCATTAGGCCCTTATGAAGCAAATAACGGACGCGAATGATAATGAAAACTTAATCAAGACCGAGGTTTATAACCAGCTATGTTCATTATTTGTGATATCTGCTGTGTCGTTCAATACTTTTCTTAATACTGAACATACTATATCGACTTAATGTAACAAAGCACAGAAGTGAAAAGCCACTCTTAATGAAGGGTATCCGTTAAGGATTTTATAGTCCTCCATCTGCTGAGAACAGTCGAATCAAATGAGTTGTAACTAGAGACTGTGAGTACACTTATTCCAAGAAAGGGATTTTTTTTATTATAAGATACGAAAAGAATTGGAAGTTAACAGCCGATAACACAAATAACATACTTGGTTGTTATTTGCTGTTTATCAGCATGACGTTATAAATATTGTGAAATATCAGTTTCTTAAAGGAAAAATTATGTATTTAAGAAACACTGTGTTTTAAAACAGAAGTAATCATACACTATCTGTCGATACAACGCATTTGCATCGATTGTTCTAAACGGATAGCAGCCTGTCTTTTTTTTTTATGGGTGAAGTCAATAACATATAGTGCAGTATTACGAAAATACATTTCAAGGCGTTACATGTTATTTATCTCGAAAATACGCCTTATAATAGTTGTTCTGCGACATAATCATGGAAGTGAAGTGAAATGCTATGATATCCTTTTGAAGGCTTCTCGACAGTAAACGCAGTTGCTTCCTCGTAAACGTTGTTGTTTGTTCCGGGATTGGTAAATGTTAAAATTTATGCTAAAATTGATTTTTTCAACATAAGAAAATTATCATAATTCACAGATTTATTAATTCAATTAACAATGTGCCCTGTTACATTAATTTATTTTCATATTTTCAATTTGCCCTGATCAATGAAATATGAAAAAACTAACATTTTATTTCTGGAAAAATTATCCTCATTCGATATATTTTTTTTTACTTAAAATGTCTGAAATTGAAAATTACTCTTTTGAAATGTCCAAAAATAGATAAGGTTCATTATTTCTCTGTTGTCAGACAAATAGGCACGATTTTGCATGTCAGTTCCGTGACAGTACTATTTGTAACTGTCCCCCGTATTTTAACATTTTATCAAATTTATCTCAGTATTCTCTCTTCACATTGTGAGTCAAAAGGACATTTGAAATATGGGTGTGAAGGTAATTTTCACCTAATGGTGCGACTGTGATTTACCTGGTAAAGCAACATATGTTGATACACAAGCTTTTAATGAAAATCAGTGATAGCATGCAAACAACGGATGGCTTATTATCTATTGCAATTTATTTTTATTGAGTTTTGTTTTAAACATTTCAATAAGTTATTGCCTTTTCAGCGATGTTTTCATTGCGTTTCAGCCTTTCTGATAATCAGCGACGTCGATAACAAAACAGGAAATTTGAAATCTATTATTATTTATTTGCTTTTATTTGTCACCAAAAAGAATTAAAATTTCATTGGTATCGGTAGAATGTAGGCAAGTTGTGTAGATCTCTTTATATGCATAATTAATTATGAATTAAGATGGCAAAAAGCTTTGTTGACAACGTTTGATTAAAACAAATATTTGTTCCCGTATAATAGACACTATTTGCATAAAACAACGAGCTACATATTGGTTTTTAAATTACCGCTGACGAAATACGAAATTAACACCACATTCCTTTCGCTTCAAGCAAAGTGTTCCCTCAAGAAAACGAGCTTAAATAGTGAAGTGGCACTAGCTACTGCCCTGAAGCAATCCAGGACCTTCTCAGTATTTGCTCAATGTATCAAGGAAAACAGGACGAAACACCTGATCGAGATGGCCTGGGCATTTCTGATGGGAATGAAGGGAATCGACGGATACTATATTTTCTTGAATATCCACTAGAATATTACTAATTTCCAATGCGCATAGAAATTGAGAGAATACTGTGAAGCACCCGGTCATATGAAAGATGTTCATAATTTCGTGAGATATCCACGAACTCTGACAAAATCCAAAGACAATGAAACGGTTTCGATTTTGACTGAAATTTAAATACTCGATTGTATTATTCTGCCTTTTCTCACATTGCGCATACGGATTCATTTCTTACACTCTGTCTCACTCCTTACGATACTAATCACGACGACATGCTGTGCGAAGGTTCCAAGGAAGAGCCAGCCTGTCCCTAAAGTATTGGCCATTCACGTATAGCGTATTGGAACAGCACTTTTTTTATATTCTTGGTATGAAAAGAACTCCTACATTGTATGAATATTATACTGTGTTCTTTCAGTATTCGTAAGGACTGTTTTTATTGAAGGATTTAATTTATTTCAGTGTTTCATGGGAGCATTTTACTTCTTATTCTTGAAAAATGTGCATACTACTTTTTGGACAACCATTTTGAGTAGTTTCGTTCAGTATCGTTTTTAGTGCTGAAGACAACTAGTTTTATTCTAGTTTCGATTTTTAGACTTAAGTGCCTGATGTATTATAATGATATTTATTCTTTATTTGTTCAGAAACGATAATATGGCGTACACAGAAATATTTTGCTGAACTTTATTAATCAAAAACGTGGGAAACTACATAAGAAAAAGCTTCTAAATTGGCAGATAGATGCTAGGGTACATGCCAGCCTGCATATTTTTAATTGTGAAAGAACACATTTGTTTCCCTCGGCTACTGCTCAAAACCACCACCACCGTCACCGCCGCTATCGCCTCCGTAGCCACCATTTTTCTCTAACTTTTTTTCCGAAATGTATTAATGAATTCATAAATACCTGTATTATAACCTTTCTAACCTTTCTAACCTTTCTAAATTTACCGGACGCACATAGTAAACTTCAATAAATGAACAATACATTGTCCAAACGTAAGTTATTCTGGAGAAATATTGGCATTTTAATCACTTTCTTTTATGTAATCACCAAACTGAAGAACTTAAAAGTATCTTCAAAGTATCGTTTTTCTAGCAAACACCCTTTTTCAGGAAGGTAAAGTAGGTATTCATATTGAGCCTTATAGTTGAATATGCGATTCCAAGATTTTTATATACCGTTTAGCCAAGGAGAAATGTAATTGTTGAACACAATAGTTGGCAGGATGACGAAGCATATTAAGAGCATGCAATCAAATTTAAAACGTAAATGCAAATACGACGCATTGTAAATAAGCTCTTCAGTTTTTCATGGCGGAGACGCCCTTTGGCAATGGGTTTGGAAAGGGTTGCTGGTGATTGGGCACCTAGCGAAGACAAGTGCGTCGCTACTTGAAGAGCGTGTCCTATGGTGTTCGGGGCGCGCCCGGAGTCGTGGGTTCGACGCTGCGCAGTCGGGGTGCCGCCCGGGGGCGAGGGCGGGGGCGGGGGCGACGGGGGCTATCGACCCGCGGGGGCGGCGCAGGCGCCCCGCGCGCCAATGGGAGCCCTCGCCCCCGCCCCGCCCCCTCCCCGCCCCCGCCCCCGCCCCGCCCCCGCGCGCGGGGATGCGGGAAACGCACATCGCACCCGCGCCGATATGCTGCCGCCCACGAGCGAGAAGTGTGAATACAGCTTTTGCTTTTAATAGCAACTTGCATTCCCGCTTGCTGCACACGGGGCAGCGAATCGAATAAAAACCTAACTGACCGTTCAAAAAGGGTGGGTGTTGTATCTCAAAGTTGCCCGAGTAAAATGTTTACAACAATTGCATTTCCTACAATCAGTGTTTCAATAGAAACTCATTTAACCTTTTGATGGGTACTTTTGTTGTTAATTATATGCAAGTTTGGACACTAGTTGCAGCCGGAAAATACACAAGATTGGGGGGTAGAGAATATTATTAGATGAAAACTTACGCGCATTAGAATTTCCATTAGTGATCGTAATTAACGTGAAGCCGACATTTAATAACGTTGGATTCAGAATCACGTTAACATTGATTTAAATATAAACTTTCTACACGGGTGTCCGTTATATAATTACATTTTATGAATTTACTTTACCACGATGCCTTCGATTGTTACAATAAATCAAATTTCGAATCTTTTTTATGTTCTATTTATCATAAAATCTCACGACACACAATTATTGTATATTTCTGTATTAGTCTTGTTTCATACTTAATTTTAAGCCGAAGTGTGGAAACAACACTTTTATCACAGAATAAGGAAAGTACTTAACATAAAAAATGGAATCTCTAGGCTGACTAGTCGTCATGTAATGTTGTAAGAGAAAAAATTGTTGGGTTAACAGCAGATTACCACACATTTCTTGTTATTGTAATTTGAGTGTCACTTTTCTGAATAACACATTTCAAAAGGTCGTTTGAAAAATCACATTCAGAAGAAACAACTTCTACGATATTAAATTTAATTTGAACTAAAGTAGTTGTTTAGTGTGATGAAGAAAATCATCACCTGTGTAGATTCTGTTTTATCCGGAATTCTCTAATTGAAAAATTATACTCACTGAACACGGAATTAGACGGTTTAATCAAATCATACAACAAACATATTCACTTTTATTTCAGAGGATTCGCAATCCAATTTACAAAACAAAGTTAATATATGCTCAGTAGATTGTATTTGAAGATCAAATGAAACAAATAACTGGTAAAATTGCTAGTAAATAGTGTTCTGTACATGCCCACAGTTCTAATTCTGGGATCGTTGATATACATGTTCACGCAAATTATACATTTTTCTCCAACTCCTATTGCAAAAAAGGTTCACAGTCAGACTCAATAGAACTTACGATTTCGGTTTTATGCATTGAATAAATCACGAATCTCTTTTCATGCAAAAATATGGCTCCAGAATATAATATTCAAGTTAGTAACCGTCGAGTCGATTGCTGGTGCACCTGGTGTACTCTCTTTGCTGCACTCTTTGAGGGCAAGTCCCTACCCAGAAGTTACGGATTAGGGTGTTTGTATCGATGGTTTCTTAAATGAGTAAATGATTTAAAACCGTCATTATTCCTTAACGTAATACAAATATAGGTGAGATTTTTCGCGACCTTCGTAGCAACTGCTAAGCCTGTCGCCACAGATGATTTGTATTGCCTGCGACGTCCAGACCCAAACCCAGATGCAAGCCCATAACCCAGACCCAAACCCAGACGCATCCTCATAGCCCAGACCCAAACCTAGTCGCAAGCCCATATCACAGACGGAAACCCATAGCCCAGAACCAAACGTAGACGCAAGCCCATAGCCCAGACCCAAACTCTGACCCAAGCCCATATCCCAGACGGAAACCCATAGTCCAGACGGAAGCCCGGACGCAAGCCCATATTCCAGACGCAAGTCCATAGCTCATCCCCCAAACCAGTCGCGAGCCCACAGCCAGACGGAGGCCGCGCTCAGCCTGGGCCGCTCTCGCAGCAGCGGTGGCTGCGCCGCTCCGCTCGGCGCCGCGGTGGGTCGCGCCTGGCGGCGGGCGCTCGCCCCCGGGGCTTTTAGCGGGATTAAACCCGCGCCGCCGCCCCCGCCCCCGCCCCGCCCACGTCTCCCCTCGCCCACGCCGCCGCCGCCGCCGCCGGCGTTGCGGTCGATACGTCGCACCTGCCGCCCGCGTCGCCGCCGCCGCCGCCGCCGCCGCCCGCCCGCCCGCCGGCCGCGGCTCGCGCGCGCTCGCGTAGGCCCCCCGCGTTCCTCAAGGAGGGCGCCGGCGCTTGGGAGGTCTGCTCGGCGCTGCTCGCGTGGGATTCCCGGGTGCGGGTGTTTTTTTTTTCAGTTTTTATTTTAGCGAACGTCGGAACCATACGTATAAATGGAAGGGGCCGGAACTTCCAATGCGGTTACGCAAGGCAATATCAACTGCATTATTTGTATCGAAATATTTGCTTAAACTAAATAAGTTCATTAATGAGAATCTGACTTCCATTGTTTCCGAAAAATTATGCCCAGTGGGGAACAAAAACTTTTTTTAAGGTATCGTGCTTTTTTCATTATTTTCGGGCACGTCAACTGCTGTGATCATTAGCTGCGTTAGTGTAGTGAACGAGATTGGCGGTTAATCGTTCTCCGCTAGATGAGATCCGGTGTCAATCTACTCGTCAACTTGTGAGAGAATTTTTCCCTCAAGGTATCTTCCCCGGGGGGATTATCCAAGCTGGGACAAGCTCTGTACTCCTGACTGGCCTCCCAACATGTGTAGTAAATATAAAAGTGTGTGTGTAAAGGTAAAAAGAGGATGGGAAGATCGCACGCGATCTGTGGTCTGTTTGTTAGGGTACGTCTCCGGCATTTGCCTGGTTTGATTAGAGAAACCACGGGAAAATTTCGATTAGAGCAGCTGGTCACTGGAATTCTCCTCCAGACTACCTATCTAGTATGGAAAATCCGCCACCGACGAGACTAGAACCATCAACCTCCAGGTTAGAGTCGCTGCAGAGACAGCGGCAGATCTTACACAAACTTGGCCGATATAACGGCAGTGTAAATATATTGCTGATTTCAATTTTTGACAGTTGAACATGAATGGAAGACAGAAGTCTCGCTGATTTAGCGCTCTGTCAGCACGAAACATTGGAAAACAATGGTGCTGGTCCTCTGAGTACTCAGATCCAGATGTGACTTTCCAGTTCAAACTCCCCGGACAGAAAATCTTCGCGCGCATCGTGGCCGAAACCCATGTGAGAAGCCTTCTTAAAGCACAAAACTTCTACCACTGGGGTAGGCAAGTGTCTTCCACAAGAGCGTTTGAATCTTACGTTGCCATTTGCCTCTGCACCTAAGTTTTCTCATAGTAATTGTGTTGTACTTTACCTTTTTGAAAACAAATTAATGGGTCTTTTGAATAATTCAATACAATTCACTATTTTTTATGGACTTCAAGACCTTAACTAAAGAATAACTAGTCGGAGATAATAATTTCAAAAAATTTGTTGCATTGTACTTCAACTTTCTTTTAAAAAAGAACGTATGTTTTAAGTATTCAACTCAATTTAGTAATTTTTGTATGTCATTCAAAGCTGAACTAAAGATTACCTAATTGGAAGTGGTAACAATTTCGAAACTTCGCTGCCATGGTGCTGGTGGCCAGCCGTCTGATTTCGTCCGCGCCATGCCACTGGCTGCTTGCCAAAAGAACACCGCCAGAGCGCGTCTGGGCGGCGGCGGCGGAGGCGGCGGGTGCAGGCCGCAGGGCGGGCCAGGTGCCTGGGCCGCCGCCGCCGCCGCCGTCGCCCTTATCTGCCGCTGCGTTTGATCCTCCCGCAGCCCTCAGCTGTGTTTGCTCGGTTCCGGGGCAGAGCAGCCGAGATTTGTGGGGCGGCTGCCTCCGCCTGTGCCTCTGCATCGCCGCCGCCGCCGCCAACGCAGCGCCGCGCAGGGCCTGGGGAATTGGGACGCCGGCGACACAGCGCGTCGTGGTATCGGCATCCCTCGCTTTATCGTCGCCCTCCGACGCTCACATGCGTCGGCGTTTCTGACAGCAGGCGGGAAAAGCGAATGTTTGTTTTCTTCCCTCGTGATTTATTATTTTTTGTTTGTTTTCGGGCACGTCGTCTGTTACGGTCATTAGTACCGTAAGTGTAGTCCGTATTGTAACGCGGGAAGTAGCGAGGTTGTGCCGATGCTGGAACGTGAGATCCGTTAGCTACCTATAAATCGTTTCTACTCTCGTCCAATGTAAAAAGTCATAGGGCAACAGGAAAGGGACAATTGGGAAAGACTTTGTTTCTATATTTTATATAAGACTTCAAAACAACAGGTAGCAAGAGGAAATCATTCACCTATTTTCATCTCGTACAAATGCCCAAACGTTGTATCTGCTGACGTCTTCTGTCTACTGCACTTTTTTCATATTACATTAAAATGTGTATTTCATCTAATTTCCTACACTTTTTAGATACTCTTCACCGTTCTCGCGTCCTCTTGACCTCAATGTCAGTATTTGTAGTAAATCTGCAGTGACGACTATGCGTTTTTGAAATTATTGTTCGTGGGTTTTTCCACTTTAGAAAATAGTTGAAAATTTTTAATCAAAACACGTTCCCCAACATAACGGAAAATGTGACGCTTAACGTTCAACACGATGTTTCAAATTTAAGGGCGACATACTCGTTTTCCAGCCGCTAGACGTATCTATCTAGAATTACGATAATGTGCGTGTACTCGCTGAAGGTCAACCAGACAGACAGAACGCCTATTTGGTAGGAGTCCTGTTTCCACTAAGGGGTACACATTCATTAACGTGCTCCCCGCACTATTATGGGAAGTCTGATTTGCATTGTATCCGAGAGAGAACGCTTTCATCTGGGCTATCTACCGGCGGCCAAGCTGGGTGGCAACGGGGCAGCGATGGCGGTGGAGGAGGTGGCGGTGGCGGTAACGATGGAGGAAGCGGCGATGTTGGTGGAGGTGGAGGCGGCGATGGAGGTGGGGGAAGCGGCGACGGCGGTGGAGGAGGAAGTGGCAATGGCGGTGGAGGAGGAGGAGGAGGAGGCGGTGGCGGGGGAGGTGGCGGTGGCGGTAACGAGGGAGAAGGCGGCTATTTTGGTGGAGGAGGAGGCGGTGATGGCGGAGGAGGCGGCGGCGACGGCGGTGGGGGAGGAGGCGGTGGCGGTGAGGATGGAGGAGGCGGCGATGTTGGTGGAGGAAGCGGCGATGGCTGTGGAGGAGGAGGCGGTGACGTTCGAAGAGGATACATGGAGGAGGCAGGGCGATGGGTAATGCTGGTGGAGGGGGCGGTAACGCTGGAGGCGGTGACGGTGGAGGCGGCGGCCGAGAGCGACCCGCTCCTTTCCCCCGTCGTCGATTTATTTCAATTAAGCGATGGGGGCGGGGCGCGTAGGGGGCGGCGGCCGAGGTTGCGGGGGCAGAGCGTGGAGGCTGACGGCAGAAAGGCACGCGATGCCCTTAGCCTCGGCGCGAGCCAGGGCGCGGGCGGTCGCCAGAGAGAACCCCGCCAGGAACCCCCCCACGTCTGCTTTGATTGTCCGTGATCGCCGGTTTCCAGGGTTTGTAGTTTGCTCCTTTTGCATTAGTAGCGGAAGTTCTGCATAAGGACGCACATAGGAATTTTGAGATAAACGGTATTATATATACTGTATATAATATATACTGTTTGAGATAAACGGTATATAAATATGATACTGCACCACTAAAGAATGAAAATGTGGTCGACATCGAGTAACCTCAAGAGATGTTTTCAGAACTTCACTTTGAGTTTGGAAATTTTGTTCAGTATCTGGAATTAAATTTCGCTATGTTCTGAGTTCCAACCAATTCTTACCGCTTAACAATAATATCGTTAATTTTTTATTCTTTCAAAAATAATTTCCTAAAGAAACCTTATGTTATATAATAAGAAAAATGTAAAGTTTTACATTATGAAAAAATAGTATTCGTAATTTCTTGCGTTCTCAATACACAAATATTGCAGTCTATCATTCGACTTACGTGTTACAGCTAGCTGTATTAAGGGAAGTATAGAAAATATAAGAACCCTGTTGTCGTGCCATTCGTAGTGAACCATTCCTGAGCTGCATTTAAAGAGGAAATACTATTTGAGTTGGATGTTTTGGATCAGATGTAGATCGTAGATGCTTCTAAGCTTGTTTGTTCGGAAGACCTTTTTAGCCTCTCTTCAGACAAGACATTTATATAAGAAAACATATTACCGTGTTATTTGAAAGATCAGATATTGTACATCGATTCATTTCTACTTGCAATTATTTCTCTGTATCTTCGGCTTGCAAACTAACATAAAACTACAATGGATCCACGTATATGTTCCAAACATATTAGATGTATGATTGAATGTTTATTCCGCCATTTACACGTACCGGAGAAACGATCAGTGTGTTGAAATAATGACGTCATTATTAAATGCCAATTACAGAATACAAAACAACGGTATTGTCATGTGATTTATACTATGTTGTTTGTGAAAAATATGATGTAGTTAGGTCACCAAAAGATAAACATACAGGGGACAATTTATAATACTATTTGTAATATAATATGTTCGATATTTTAGAAGGGAATGATCCTTATATAGAGATATTCTTATGAACAGTCTTGTGATGAAGTTATTCTGAATAACCTCCATTATCCGAAGCACGACAATATTATCTCGTATTTAACCGTTTCATTTTCTTTTGTTCATACATTTGGTAGTCGGCAACTTGAATATCGATTTATCGAAGTAGTGGACGATCAGAATTTCTTGATTTCATTGCAATACAGCTTATTCAATAGTGTAAATTTTAGCAACTCGAATTTCATTATGCCAAAATTTACATTTCAAGTTTTTAATTCGATTTGAGAAATTAAAGATAGCTTTATAAGACGTGTTTTACTTTCTATTGATGATGATCATGTGTTATACCGCAAGAGAAGATGCTTACGACTTTATTTGTCCTGCCCTTTCCAGGTGATCACATTGGTGGTTTTCCTTTAGCTTCCACTGAATAAAGAATTATAAGGATTATCATGATAATAAGAGAACAGCGGTTACAAATAGTGTGAGTTGAGTTGGGTTACTAAGGATTACGACAAGCCCACCACGCCACAAACAGACGGTGAAATCGCGAATGGTGAAGACAAAGGGACTGCGTGTACTCAGACGAAATATCAAACCCCTGTACCACAGAGCTTCTTTATGGTACGTCGTGCTACCTCATGGAATCGTTAAAAGTTGCATTTTCTGTCACAGTTTATATTCGAAATATTTGTCTTTCTCTTCAATGTTTTTTTTTTTTGAATTTCGGTAACTCCAATGAAACGTTAAAATATGACAGAAACTCATGTTCTTTTTTTCATTTACTCAGATTCAATATCTAAAATTCCACTGCAGGAAATAACTGCATGAGAGGAACTCGAATGATTCGGCCATGCGTTGCTCCCTTTCGCAGCGAGGATATGCCGTGCCTTCCTCTGCACGAGGCTCTCTCGGGCGCGTAACAAACACAGGGCCGGAAATCTCGCGCGCGGTTGAGGGCAAAGGGTACCGGCGGCGAGCGAGCCGAGGGCGAGCGGGCGACTGGGCGGTGGGCGGTGGGCGGTGGGCGATGGGCGTGCGGTGGGCGGGCGGGCGGCGGCCGGAGCCTTTGTGCATGGCTAATGCGGGCCATCGCACGGCTTAGCGCCGGCAACGCCAGTCCCCTGATGACCGCCCCACCCCACCCTCCCGCGCCCTGTCCCACCCCTGGCTGCCCAGCCCCGGGACGGCCAGGATTACGCAGCGCGGACGATTGGGGTAAGGGTGGGTGGCGGCAAAGGGGGGGCGGAGCTATGGCGGGGATGAAGTGGTGGCAGCGGGGCCTGTGGCGGGGCGGGATCGTTACTGTCTATGTACGTGGCGTCGCGGCGGGGGGGTGGCGAGTGGGTTTGAGGTAGCAAGGGCACGTGAGCGCGGGGGACGGTGCGGGCGGCGTAGGCGATGAGCGCAGCACGAGAGGAGGAGGCAGCGTCGACAGGTTTGGAGGCGGTGCGGAGAACGGGATAAAGGAGGCGATGGGTAAAAATGACGGAGGGGTGGAGGTTGGAAGCAATGGCGGAGGCCATGGAGATGAATGGCTCTTGTGTCAGTCGCGCGGCGCGGGCTGTATTCGACAACGCCGAAGCTGTGAATAAAAACGTAGAGTGTGCAGGAGCAGCGCCTGTGTCCCGCGGCCCTTCTGCCACTGCAGTCGGGCGGTGTCGGGGCTGACGCGGCGCCGGCGCTCCATTTGGTTGGACAAAACGCGATCGGGGCGGCTTTCCGCGGGGGTTCCCCCGTTTCGCTCTTGTTATTCAAGCTATCTATCTCCACCATTATTATTTACTACCATCGTCGGCACGTAATAATTCACCGCGTGGGTGGAAATCGGGTTCGGGATTCAAGCCAACAGATGACTTTTGGGGTGGTTCGTTTTAGTATGGTTTCCATTGAAGAGAATGAATAAATGACTGTTCTCGTTGTAGGTAAATGGAAAATAACCTTACAAAAACTATATTAAGTTAGCAAGAGGTAGAAGTAAACTATATTGCCATTACAATTGTAACTTTTTGTAAGTATGCGAACGCAATTTCCTCATTACATTAATTGAAAATTTCAGTGCGAACGACGGGGTACGCGCAGTGAATGTCGAGTAGCAAGGAGAACACATAGCAAGAGGGCCCAGTAGGGCGTGCGGGAACAGAAGTAGCAGCGTGTGAATTGAGGCCGCGTCTCCGCGTCCGCGGGCTAGGGGTTTGAATGGAGTTGGCGGCGGTGCTCGCGAGAATACCGGGGGGTGGGGCGGGGTGGGCGGGGAGTGGCGGGGCGTGCGATCGATGCTCCCCGCGCCTGACATCGACACCGCCGCCCGCGCCTCGTCAATAAATGAGCCGCTCGGCGCAGACTGGGCGGCAGGGGGCGGCCGGTGGATGTGTCGAAGGAGGTGGTGGCAATGGGGTGACGTAAGCGTGGATGGCGGGGACGGGGGAGGAGACGTAGGCAGCGGCAGAGACGTAGATGGGGGTGGAGGCGGGGGCGGAGATTGAACGGTGGCAAAGGCGGAGGCGGGGACGGGGACGGAGAGAGAGGCTAGGGCGGAGAGGGCGGCGGGGCGACGGCAAAGGTGGGTGCGGATAGGGAGGCGGAGGGTGAGAGGGAGGCGGGGGTGGAGAGGGAGGCGGGGGTGGAGAGGGAGGCGGGGGTGAAGAGGAAGGCGGAGGCGAAGAGGGAGGCGGGGCGGAGAAGGAGGCGGGTACGGAGAGGAAGGCGGGGGCGGATAGTGACGGAGCGGAGAGGGAGGCGGAGGTAGGGGAGAGGGAGAGATACGGGGGCGGAGGCTTGGGCAGAGACGGGGGCGGGATGGGTCTGGAGGCGCTGGTGAGGACGAGGGCACGGGCAATGGCGACGCAACGGAAATGACAGTGACCACGGGGGCGATGGGGTAGGAGGGGGGCAACGGGGACGAGAGAGACCTACGGGGCGAGTGAGGTCAGCGCCGCAGCCTCTGGGGCCGCGAGCCCGACGTGGCGGGGAAGCATACGCAATGAGCGACGGGGGGTAGGTCACATGGGAGGCAGGGGCGCCCAGTTGGCATGGTCACGGAGGGTGAGGGAGTTGGAGCGGAGGGTTTGGAGAGCGGAGAACCGTCGCGTGTTCCCATTGCGCCAACGAAATGACTCGCGAAGCGATAGAAGCCTTCTGGTAGAAAGGTACAATGGTATGTTGTTAGGTACCCAGAATCATACTGCAACGATTAGATAATTCTCAATGCGTCTTATTGTTACGAATTATATTTCTCTTTGTGCTGGAGTGATCGACACACATTCCTCAAAAATGTCAGTTAGTAAGAAATATGAACGATTGAAAGTAAATGGAAAAAATGAAATTGATCAAAAAATGCCTATAATTAGACGTGTTATGCAGTTGAATACAGGCGATCGTGTCGCGTCGTAAAGAAGTTGGTAATAGATATAGTGTTTAATCCATTGAAGGTAGAAATACTACTCCTTAAATAGTGAAAAGCAAAGTCCGGCAGATCGATTAAAGTAAGCAGCGAGGAACATTATCATCAGCGCGAACGACGAAGCTCGCTGCGAGAATTACTTCCCACGCGTCCTCGACACGCACGTAGGGAGCGCTCGAGGGCGGCAACGCGAAGACAGAGGCCGCCCATCGTGTGGGGGCGTCGCGAGGCGCCGACAACTTCTCCCTACTGGCCCACGCCCCCGTCCTGCCGCCTTTCCTGCCACAGCCCTTGTCACCGTGCTCACCACCGCCCCCATCACACACGCCGCTTCTGCAGCCGCCACCCTCCCCCCTGCCGACACCAGAGGTACGGTCTTCAGAAACCACCGCGCCTGTCCCGCCCCTGCCACCGCCACCGCCACCGCCACCGCCACCGCCACCGCCACCGCCACCGCCACCGCCACCGCCACCGCCACCGCCACCGCCACCGCCACCGCCACCGCCACCGCCACCACCACCGCCACCGCCTCCGCCACCGCCGCCACCGCTGCCACCGCCTCCACCGCCCCCGCCACCGCCACCGCCCCCACCGCCGCCATCACCGCCACCGCCGCCACCAGTGCCACCACGGCCACCGCCACCGCCGCAACCGCCGCCACCGCCACCACCTTCACCACCACCACCACCACCACCACCATCACCACCGCCCCCGCCACCCACGTCACCCTCGCCGCTTGTGTCGCCGTCCCCTCTGCCGTCGCGAGCCCTTCGGCGCCGCCAGCCCCCCGGGGCCGCGTGCGCGTGGTCCGCCGTAGCAAGGGTTGCGCGCTGTGCGGTGCGCTGCGGTTGGGCGACTCGCTGGCCGATGGTTGTCGGCGCGTCAGGTGGCAGCGACGGCGGCGGCGGCAGCGGCGGCGGCGGTCGCTGGGCCGAGGGCTGATTACGCCGCCGCCGTTGCATTAGCTGATTGCCACCGCCGCGCCGCCCTCCCCTCTCGCGCCGGCGCTTGCCGCCGCCGCCCGCCCGCATTACGGTAATTGTGGAGGGCCGGCGCGGCGCGGCGCGGCGCGGCGTGGCGTGGCGTGGCGTGGCGCGGCGCGGCGGCCTGGAGCGGGTTTAAACCCCCGCGTCCAACGCCGCCCTCTCTCTTCCGCCGCCGCCGCCGCCACCACCACTCGGCTCAGCGTTGCCGCGCGAGCTTTTGCTGCTGTTGTCGCCATCCTGCGGCGCCTGATGTGCGTCGGCGTTAGTGGTGGGCGTCGGCGTTAGATTTTGGGCGACAGCGTTAGATGTTGGGCGTCGCGCGTTAGGAGTTGGACGACGGCGTTGATGCTGGGTGTTAGATGTTGTTCGTCGGTGTCAGATGTTGTGCGTCGGCGTTAGATGTTAGGCGTCGGCGTTAGATGTTGGGTGTCAGCGTTACATGTTGGGCGTCGTGTGTCAGGTGTTGGGCGATGGCGTTACATGTTGGGCGACAGCGTTAGATATTGTGCGTCAGCGTTAGATGTTTGGCGTCAGCGTTAGATGTTGGGCGTCAGCGTTAGATTTTGGGTGACGGCGTTACATGTTGGCGGTGGCCTTAGGTTTGTACGTCCGGCGTTAGGCGTTAAGCGCCATTTGTTGCACGTTGGGCGTAGAGCATAGATTATTAAGTGTTAGACGTTAGACGTTAGACGTCAGATGTTGAGCATCGTACGTTCGTCGTAGACCATTCGACTCAGAGCGTAAGGTGTTGGGCATTTATGTCGTTGAGATCAGTTTTTAGGGCCAGGGCGTAGCTACATGGGGTGGGGCTTTGGGCATTGGCCGTGAGAATAGATAATTTTACTGAGTTGAATAATAATCGGAATGTGTCGTAATTTTACAAAATTGAGATAGTTTTGAAAATATTTACATTTTAAAGTATTTTGTTTATAAATTACAGTTCCAAATTTCGAAATGTGTGCAAATATAGTTTATTATTCAAGTAGATTCAATTAAATCCTCTCCGAGCACTAACTTTTTTCTGGAATCACATCAAGGCAATGCCACTTATAACTTTGTAGAAAGGTATAACTACGCTCCAATCAATAGCATTATAGATTGGTGTGAGAAGTAAATGAAAGTGACTACTATGTTTTTCTGGATTCGTCCGACTGAACATCACGACGCCAAATAGAGTAGGGGTTCATGCTGCTATTACGGATTCCAAGGACGCGCTGAGAAACAGACAAATGATGGTGTGAAGGAAGGGGAATGGGCGAGACACTCCGAGGGGGAGGGGAAGGGGAGGGCAGGGGAGGGAGGAGCGTTTGTTGAGCTGGGCGCAAACTTTACATCCGGGTCCTGATCGTGATGTGGAGGATGTTTTCTGGTGACAGGCTTGCCCTAAGGGAATGGCTCTCTAGGAAACAACTGCACGTTTGTTTAATTACGCGGAGTGTGCTTTTTTATGTAGCTGAACGATATTGAATTATATTACATTTTTCATGTTGTTTTTTTTTTTTCGGGAAACACGCGGAGTTTATTTTTAATATATAATGGTGTTGATTTAAATTCCAGATTTTGCGCAGATTTTACGAATTCATAATTTCTCGTATCACCAAGTAAACTGTTGTGTTTCATATGCCATTGGGAAACGAGAAACATCGAATCGAATGATGTTTGATAAAGTATAATCTGAACAAGATTATATATTTAAATTAATGAAACTATATTCCTTTAATTAAACTGTTATTACTTCATATTTTTTTAAAGATTTTTCGTGGACATACGTTGCTTCGCCACTTTTTATTTTAGGCATTTTCACAAACAAAACGTTAAGTGAAGTAAATAAAACTTCCGATTACAGTTACAAATATATAGTAGCCTACGTGCGCATCCTGGGAATCTGGGGAGGAATTTGCGAGGTTAGGGTGGTTGGTGGTCAAGGGAGGGCGGTGAACCGGGCAGAAGTTGGCGCAGATGCCCCGTGCTGCGGTCGGGCAAAGTCGGAGAGCTCGGTGCGGCCGAGGGGAGTTGCAGCGGTGAGCGAGGGCTGTGGCAGTAGTTGGGAGCGCGAATGCTTCAGTACGAAGCTGGCGTTCCCGCAACAACCTAAGGCTAGAGTTTCCAGAGTTGCATTTTACAGATTTTCCGGCTCAACTGTACTTCATCGGTGTTTAACATGTAGCGAAATATGTTAGTAAAATTTCATTGAAAATCGGAAAGATTACGAAACAAAATTTGAGACAAGATGCTTCTTAATGCGTAAATGGCACGACTACCGTTGTTCAAAATAATTTGTGTATTTTGTGAACTTCAAAATGTTGCAAATGTAGAACCAATGAAAAAATTAATGTGACCTACTACGTACTTTCTTGAGAATGATGATTTGGAATTAAAATAATGACTTTTTAAGAAATTGGCGCTATTGTAAGTTACTGTGTAAATAGATTCAATAGAGAGAATGATAATGTGAAATGATTCAAATATTTTCATCAATCATGGATATTATTCAATTTGGAGAGATATTGTCTAAGTGAAATATAGTATGTGACAGTTGTGTGCTTTTTTTGTGTGTTTAACGATCTAAAGAATGTAGGGGATGTTCCACTCAAATGAAATTGTTCGTTTTTTTCTTGTTAACATTTTATAACTGAGCTTTCAGCTATACTTTGACGTCGTTCCTGCAATTAAAACTCCCTATCGTATCATTTGAAATAGACGTTTTTCTATTTGTGACTTATTGGTATCGCATATTTCGCTTCGTATGTACTCAGAATCTGTTGAGAAATTCCGAAAAAAGGTTTCACTTTAAAGAAGAGGCTAGTTTTCAACTAGTGATGTCAGAATTGGTATAATTAAGTTTAGGTATTTTCAGATACGTATAATTAGTCATAATATTTTTGTTTTCAAGTGAAGAAAAATGCGAGATGTTATTTTCAACATAAGCTTTGAGGCTGTTTTGCTCCTCATCGTAACTTGAAATAATAAAAGTATTTTCATGACTAAAATACCTATATATATATATATATATATATATATATATATATATATATATATATATATATATATATATATATATATATATAGTACACTAATTGACTAATTTCTTAGTTTTTTATTTGAGCGTGCATATGGTATTCATTTGTTTTTGAGAATACTGTGAAGCTCAGTGATTTCTTAGTTTTGGCACTCACACCATCGATGGCTTTTTAGTAGTTGATCTATCAATTATTTGTCAAAGCCATTCATTAGCTATTCTGAAGTTGTCTTAAAAAACGGAAAATTCCAATAAATAATAATAAGTTGTGTATAATGGGTACAATACAAATAATGAAGTTTTAAGATGAGGAGAGTAGGTATCACCCACTTAATAATTAATGTATAAGGGTGTAAGTGTTGCTAAAAAGGTTTCAGTGGAGTTCGTTTAATTATTACTATAAAGTGTAAGTCATTGTGTGTGTATTGCAGTGTTGCATCCCACAGGTTCGTGTCTGAGCGCGTTCCGTTTGTGTTTCAGATTCGAGCGAGTCGGGGTCGGCGAAGGGCGGCGGCGGCGGCGGCGGGGGCGGCGGGGGCCGGGGTGGCGGCGGGGCGGGCGGCGGGGGCGGCGGCGGCGCGGGCGGCGGCGGAGGCGGGGGCAAAGTGTCGTCGGACGGGAAGCCCACTCGCGTGCGCACGGTGCTCAATGAGAAGCAACTGCACACGCTGCGCACGTGCTACAACGCCAACCCGCGGCCCGACGCGCTCATGAAGGAGCAGCTGGTGGAGATGACCGGCCTCAGCCCCCGCGTCATCCGGGTGTGGTTCCAGAACAAGCGCTGCAAGGACAAGAAGAAGGCCATGCTCATGAAGCAGCAGATGCAGCAGGAGAAGGTGAGGGCGAGGGCACGCGCGGATCACGGGGGTGGACGGGAGTGGAGAGTTGGGTGTGTTGGGAGCGGCGGGCAGTCGGCGTTCGCCATTGGCCGCCGACATTGCCCACCGTCACCACTTGCACCTCGATGCGCAAAGACTTCATATTCCTTTTCGTCGTTTTCATTCTTACTTACATCATGCTTATATATGCACCAAACCACCTACTTTCATTTCACGCTAATATTGTTGTACGCATTTTTTTTATTTAAATATATATGGGGGAGGATGTCTCTAACTGCACCTGCACCTCTCTCTGTCAAAGTTTCAGACTCCGCCATTTCTTTTCAACGCTTTCACTTTTCCTTACCCCGTCATACAATCTCATCAACTTATTCATTAGAATTTTAAACAATCGTACTATGTTAGTTTTCATTCTCATTATCAAACTTGACGTAGCCCTCGTAAAAGTTCTCATTACATTCGTTCTCGTGTTGACACTTCGCATTATGTGCGTCTTCATCACAATCGACTTTTCATCGTTGAAAGTCTCATCACATAATTTGCAGTTCAAGTCTTTCTATAATATCTTTCTGTGTAAAATTCTATTTTATTTTACAATACGTTACTTCTTGACTTCGTTTTCATACACGTCACATGGCATTCCAAAACATTTATGAGCAACTGTGTTCTACATAGCTCTCATGTTCGGTTACTTAGCAATGTTTCTAACGGATCAGAATTTGGTTTGCAACTGAACACAATAGGCATTCGTGTTTGTTTTTGTTCTCATTAAAGTAGCGAACATTTTAATCATGGCCACTCTTGAGTCTTCAATATTATTCTTAACGTGTTCGTCTATTAATAATCGTACTAAAGTGCGTTGATAGAAAAACGGTGTCTTCATGAGTAAATACCTCTGAAAGTGTTTGTTAGCCACAATTATAGGAATGTTTCCATCAACTTAAAAAGTTATTGCAAAGGAAGACCATTTTTCTCGAAAATTATGGTGGTAAATTGTTGCAGTACACTCGTGCATTTCTTTCTTCCCTTACCACTGTGGATATTTCAAACATTCTACTAGAACTTCTTGTTATTTTTAATAGCTACATTTATCTTCATTTTATTATTTTCCATATCCACATTCGGCATTTTTTATAATATAATACTTGAAATTTCTGCTCTTTAGTTTTTTATTTTTTGGTTTCACGGTCGTACTTCATTACAAATTCCCGAATATATCAGTTACTTCCTTATAAATTCGAACGACAAATACTACAATATACATAACCCCAAAAAATACTATTTTTAAAAAGCTAACTATAAAACGCACTAAAGCGGCAGAGTACATCATAGTTAGATTTTAATGAATCACCGTCACAACAACGCTATTTTCGGTGGGTATATTAAATAACTGTATTATATAGATAGTAAATTTATGACTCAGAAATTAGTCGTGCCCCGTAATTTTTTCAGTAAGTTGCGCAGAAAGGTCTTGCATTGATTAATTAATGCCAGAACTTTACTAAAAGCAGGACCTCATTTACTCGCGTTCCGCACAGAAGCCGAAAACACAAAGATAATTCTTCCCTGAGCTTTGCTCCTTCTTTGAGCACCTTTCGCTTCGTGCGGATACGGAAGACTCCCGTCCCCTTCTCTCCTTCCTCCCCCGGGAGCTCCGAGTCGCAAAACAGAAAACAGGCGCGCACTTCTATAATCGATACTTCCAAGTTGCAGAGCTCTGTTCTCTCGCCCGGGGAATCGAGAGCCCCTCCCACTCCGCCCCTCGCGATCCCGTTTGCGCTCGGCGCCACCCAGTCTTGTCTTTCCTCGCTTGCTCTGCGAGCCCTCCCGCCCACCCCACCCCTCCCCTTACCATACCCTCCTCTCCCTTTCCTTCCACTCCCTTTCGTCGTCTCTTCCAGCTCGCGCGTTTTGCTTCGATCAAATTCCCCTCCTCTTCTCTTGTTTCGCACCTCTCCTCTGCTCTCCACCCCGCCACATCCTCTCCTCCAGCACTCACCCCACTACTCTCCTCTCATCTCTCCCCGCCACTCTCCAATCATTCCCGTTGTCCCGCCGTTTTGCCCTCCACCCATTACTATTCTTCACGTCTGGACACTTTCCCCGCCACTGTCCTCCGTGACCCGCCTCTATCTCTATCCCTCGAGCCCCGCTACTCCCTCCTACCTGCACACACTTCCCTCCTCCCTGCTTCGGCTAGTTCCAGATATCCCGCGCCTCTACCCCATGCTCTTCCTCCCAGTTCCACAGAATGTCTCTCTCCTCCGCGCCCCGCCCCCCGCCGGAAAGTCCACCCGCTCGGCTGACTCGCCTTTCGTCTCGGCGCCGCGTCGCGAACGCCTGCATTTTTAACCGTCTTGTTCCTCCGGCGCGAGCCGGGCGGCGGCGTCGCATTATGGCACGCGGTTCGGTTCCGCTCCCGAGGGACCGGGGCCGGGGCCGAGAGCGCGAGCGGGAGCGTAGGCGGGGGCGGGGGTGGGGGCGGGGGCGAGGAGGTCTGGCCCGCGGGTGCGCGAGTAACTGGAGCCGCTCTCGCCGCCGCCTGCGCCGGAAGGGGCGCGGAGGGCGCGGGCCGGAAGGGTGCGCGCTGTTGACTGACATGCGACCGCCCTCGCCTTCACCCCCGCCCCCGCCCCCGCCCCCGCCCCGATCTGCCTCTTCTCGCCGCGGGCGCCCCGCCGCGCGCCGACCCGCAACGCAACGCAACGCCTCGCAACGCCTCGCAACGCCCGGCCTCGCGGAGCCGAGGGCTCCTGCAACGGCGGCCCAGCCGCACGAGGCCAACACGCATTGTTACTCCTCCTTCGTTTTCTCAGTGCCTTTATCCTTCTCTCCCCCACCTCCTTCACTTTTTCTCATGTTTCTCATGGTTCTCTTCTTCTACAGCTCCTCATCCCTCTTCTCCCCCTTTCTTTCTTTCTTTTCGTTATCTTGCTTCCCCACTTTTCCTCTTCTTCCCCTCTTTGCCTTCTTTTATTTCTCCCACTAACCATTCACCTTTTTTCTTCTCCGTTCGTTCTTTTCGTCTTTTGTTTCAATTTCTTTGTATTCCTTATCCTACTCTTACTTTTCTATCCCTCTTTTTCTTCTTGTTCTTTCCCGCCTTATAATCCTCCTTCTCCTTCAGCGAATCCTTGACTAAACATATTTGCAAATCGCAATAATCTTACGCTGTTCGGAGAACTGTTGAATTCCTGAATTGTTTCATTAATTTATTATATTGCAATGGAAGGAATACTGTGAGATAATTCAGATGTGTTGATTTGTTATCAACGTAATATTTTTGTTTTCGCTTCCTGCCGACAGTAATTACTTCTGTGGTGCCAGTCGAGCAAATTGCGATCAGAGTGAGAATGCTTTAAAATTCGTTGCCACGGAGGCGAACTTCCTTTGAGTAATGAAGGATAGTTTTGGTACTTTCATCGATCCCTGATGACAAAGTTCTTCACTCACCTTAACAAGTCAATGACCCAAAAGTACAAGCATATTGACTCTGTGCTTCTCGTGCTGAAACCTTTCAGAATAACGTAGAAAATCTTTGAATACACTGCTTCCCTTGGTAGGCTTCAAATTTCTGAGATAAGCCAGTGCCAAAACTTCTGGACAGGGTTAATAATTGCACAACTGGAAGCAGTGTCGGCGATTTCTAAAACCCAAAAGTCAGGCGAAGTCGGGCAAGTTCTGTCAGCGTTTTGTTCTCGTGACGACGCGAAATCGATCCCCGTGCACCTCGGAGCGGCCTGTGGCCTTTCTGCAGCCGGCAGGGAGGGGCCGGTGGGGTGGGGGCGGGGGGGGGGGGCGGGGGGGCCGGTTTCCTTCCGCCCCCGGAGCTCGCGCAGCCACCGCCGCCGCAAACAGCCGCCGCCGGCCGCTGCCTTGTTTACCGGCGGCGGCGGAGGGGCCAGGAGGGGGGCGGCGGCGGCGGCGGGTCGAATTTCCGCCCCCGACCCGAGCGCGGGGGCGGCAGCGGCGGCGAGCGCGGGCGCGAGTATGTGGGTGGGATAGCGGCGAGCGTGGGGGCGGGGGCGCGGTGGCGGGGGGTTGTGCGGGGGCGGGGAGGTAGGCGGGCGGGGACGGAGGGAAGGTAGACGACCGCCCTGCGCCGGGCGCGTTGGCAGTAAATGGCACGCCGGGCCGAGCCGCAAGGGCTGTGGCGTGGGGGCGGGGCTCGGTCCGCGGCCACAGCTGGCCACTGCTCCCACGCGGGTGGCTTCCCTCGGGAGCCCTTCTATTCTCAGGGCGAGATTCCTCCGGGCCGCCTTTGCCGTCGCTCCCTAAGAACCATAGGAATCCTCGTCTTCTTCGTTGTCATCGTACTCATCATTACTAATGTCATCGTAGACGTGTCGACATCACTATCGTCATCAGCTGCACCGTCGCATTATCGCAGATTTTAGCAACCATTTAACTCATCTACTGACCACTGGCAATATCATGTCTCTTCGTCTGAACCTGGCATTTATACCATACCATACTCTTTTCACGTTTGTCTATCGTACTCATACCTTCATATCTCTTTGGCTACACTCAATCGTTTT
Source organism: Gryllus longicercus (assembly GCA_038098605.1). Lineage (NCBI taxonomy): Eukaryota > Metazoa > Arthropoda > Insecta > Orthoptera > Gryllidae > Gryllus > Gryllus longicercus. The sequence continues at coordinate 300,283 of JAZDUA010000631.1, read as the reverse complement.
CCGTTTTGAACCCTAGAAAAATACCACCAAACTCTCAATATTTGTTTCTTAGAATAAGCTCACTATAAAACTAGTATTCATGAAAGATTTTATCCTTCGTGAATCGAGTAACGTTATAGCATATTTATGATTCAGTATGTACTATTCTCGCATTGCAATTCATGTTATTTATTGTTTCATTGAACCGTGACATATTTAAAATCAGGAATTTTAATGATGTCCACTGATGTGGACATCACTAAAATTTATTAAAAGCGGTAATGTTGGGAAATTGTCCATCTTGAATTGATAAAAACTTGGAATAACCCATACTTGAAAGAACTTGATAATCCATTATTCTGTATAATTATCATTACTCGCTAATCGTTGATTTTTGGTATCGACGTGAAGCCTACCAATATCTTATCAGAAGAAATACACAGCAGATTGCAAATTTATTGTCGCAAACATTTTAAGATTTTTTAAGCATGTGATTATTCTCTACGTTCCACACTCCTTACTGTAAAAAGTGATAAATAGGGCATCAATTTTTGTCAGTACATTATTATCAGTAAAAATAACATTTTGTATCCAAAAAGTGAATCTTAAGTATAAAATGAATAATGCACTCAACTGTATTTCATTGCTAAACAAAACGCAGATCATTTATATGATGCTGAAATTATCGAAATTTTTCGCGACTGGAAACTTTCATGTAATATTGAAGTGGATATCAAATATTTTATCTAATAGCACATCGCATCATTCCTATAGTTTTATTAGCATGAAGATGTAAATCATGGTTGTGATGTGTTTTGTTATTTCTTCCCACGTAATGCATGGGTGGTACATGAGCTTATTTTTACCAACTGCTAAAGCGCATTGATGGAACACGTGTGAGATGTAACGTGCTTTATATTTATTCAAAGCATAGGCCTTCAGCCTCCTGTCCTCACCTCTAAAGTTGCATATTAATACACATTATTTATAGACTTCTAATAATACAAGTTTTGCTAACTTAACTAGTAATCTTGAAGACCCATCTGGAATGATAGTTGCGCGTTACAAGATTCCACGCGTGTTCCATCTTGGCTCGTGCTTTGTGGCGTGTGCGTGGGCGGGGGCGCGGGGCGCGGGGCGCTCGCCGGGAGACAGACGGCGCTGACTGTCGCAGGGCGGCCGGCAGCTGGGCTACGGAGGCATGCAGGGCATCCCCATGGTGGCCTCGTCGCCCGTTCGCCACGAGAGCCCCCTGGGCGTGAGCCCCATCGAGGTGCAGACGTACCAGCCGCCCTGGAAGGCGCTCTCCGACTTCGCGCTGCACACCGACCTGGAGCGCCTGGACCCCGGCGCGCCGCCCTTCCAGCACCTCGTCAACCAGGTGGGCCCCCACGCTCAGCTCCGCTCCTCTCCTCTCCCGCTCCCCTCGTCACCAGGGCGCGGATTCTGAGGACCTAACAACGACTTAAAAAGTAGAGAAAAATGTCCCTAAAACACTTAAAAATATTTAAAAGCACTTAAAAAGGACTGGAGTGTTCCAAAAATACTTAACTATGTGTATAAATGTTTTTATTTATTCAATGAATTTTACAAATTTAAATAAAATGTATTTATATAAAATTATATTTAATTTATAGTCTTTATTATAGGAGGAAATATAATCCTTGGCTCCGATGTTAACACATGTCTGTTTTGAGGAAGGTACCGAAGATCCGTGTAATTTTGAAATATTGAAAAGCAGAGTCCAATGCAGTAGTGATTTCCGTCAAGAACTGATGGAAATATGAAAATTTTGTTTGTGTCATTGTAAATTCATGAAACGTCTAATAACAAAACATACGAAAAGGGGTAAAATGCGTAAAAACGACAAAATGACGGCAAATGACCCCCCAAAAAAATAAAAATTTAAAAATTACAAAAAATGACACAACATAAATTAACTAGTTAGCTACGTCTAGAGTGCGCCAATAAAAATAAGACGTCATCAGAATCCTAGCCCTCCTCATTACAAGTATTTTTTACCACTGTACTGATATGTAGACTTAACGCAACCAATCCAGGAACGCCACTCTTAACGGCCAGCATCGTCTCCGCTAAAGATTTTATCCATTTTGAGATTAGTTTTGTAAAAATAATGATGAGATTAAAACTGAGATTATTTTTTTAGTAATAATTATTTGAACACAAGTGTTATAACAATCCATTCCCACAACCCATCCCCACAATCTATGATCAGGTTCGAAATGAAAAGGAAAAGTGGTCACTCAAGAGTTCTAACAGTCCCTGTTGAACATGATAATCACAAGGCGGAAGTGTGTAAATAGTTGTAAACACGTTGTAAGACGCAAGTATAAATAGTGCATATAAATTATAAATCAAAACTATAACATTAATCAATTTAGTTTTAGGCAACTCGAGATATTAAGGTAGAACAAAATCTCGTATTGTAATAACTTATTATACGATACGTATTTCGTATATAACTATTAACAGTTCTCTATCCGTTAAGACAATCCAAACAAATTAGTTTTTCTAAAGATGGCGTGTGCTTACTCCTATTCCACCTAAAGGTATATCTTATGTCTACGAATTTTTCTTGTGAGAAGGTTGCTTACTATAAGTATTGAACGACACACAGACTATATCACAAATAACGGATTTGGTTCATTACAAAGGACATTTATTCGCAGAAGCAAAGCAGGGGGCCATGTGTGATTTGCTTAGTCAATCAAGGGAATTTGACTAATAACCTAGCAGAGACGGAACCATTGATCCTGATTTCATGGGGTCTTTACATAGGTGAAGTAGCCTGACCGTCAGATCGCCAAACACATGAGATTCTAAAAAAGGTTTATAGCTACACGTAACACCCAAATTCGGGCTTTGGCGGGGCGGGGGCAGGGGGGTGCGGACAGGACCGGGGCGGGGAGGGGAGGGAGAGGGCGGGTGCAAGGCGGTGTGGGGTGGGGTGGAAAGAGGCTGGATCCTTCTCCATGTATAGTGGATTAAGAATTTCTACTCTTACCTACTACTGTAAACCAAAGAATTGAAAAAGAGGATCTTTATTCGTTACTAACATCTTGTCAATACTCATCCTTCGTTTCTTCGTCAATTTTCATTTTCCCACACCGGTATTTCATTAACTGGATATATCCGTACTTTCTCAGTTTCAAAGTAACGTATCGCTTTATAAAGATTGCATTGATTGCGTACGATATTCTCTAGGTTTTCACAGCCCATCACGTTTCACCCTTAGCGATCTCCGCCTGGAGGCAGCAGTGTCTTGCACCTCTGTTCACGCCGCGGCAGCAGACGCAGGCAGTGCTTCCGACAAATGCTTGGAATATTTCGTAGAATAGCAAATCAGACACGTGGGGCGGAGGGGGCGGTACATGGGCTGTAGGAGCGAGAGCGGAGCGTTTCCGAGCGTGGGCGGGGCCGACCCGAGCCGAGACGAGGCAGGATCCTTGTCAATGTATAGTAGATTAAGTATTTCCACTCCTACCTAATATTGTAAACCAGATTTTTAAAAATGTCTTAGACATTTCTATATTAACATTTATGCAAACGTTCGTTTATTTCCGGCTAGGCTGCGTCTTAGGCTGATTAGGTGTGAATTCGGCCCCTTCACTATACGGCTAGAGAGAATTCTAATGACTTCAGGTACTGTTAGACATAATTATTAATAACATAGAAAAATAACAAAAAAATACACAGATATTCAGATATCAAAATAACAGAAAATAGGCGCGTATCGAGAAGAGCTGGATTTAAGGACACCGTCGCAAGCTGAGAGGCATCAAGGCCGAAGCTGCGGTCGCGCCCCCCGGAGACTCGCATCCGCTGCGCGTCTCCCCTCCCGGAAACTACCGCCCTCCCTCTTCCCCTCCCTGCCCGCCTGTGCTCGCAGGGCGGACGAACGGGTGGATGGGGTGAGTTACGGGGGGGGGGGGGGGGGCGAACGGGCAGACGGTCGAGATGGGCGACCGGACGGATGGGCGAACTGACGGCCGATCTGACGGCCGAACTGACGGCCGAACTGACGGCCGAACTGACGGGCGGACGGACTGACGGGCGGACTGCCGGGCGGACAGACGGGCGGACTGTCGGGGGACGGACGGGTATGCAGGCCGATGGACGGATAGTCGCATGGGTGGATGGGCGGACGGGCGGAGGGGTAGGCAGGCGGACGGGCGGGCAGGCTGATGGTCGGGCGGCCGAACGTCAGCGGCGCGCGTGGCCGCCGGCGGAGGGGGCGGGCGCGCCGAAATAGCCCGCGGCAAATATAGTGGCCGCGGGCGGCGCGGTGCGCGGCGCAGAGCAGGGCCGGGGGCGGGGCGTGGGCAGCGGAGGAGCGGGAGCAGAGCGTTACTGAGCGTAGGCGGGACGGGGCGAAACGAGGCAGGAACGAAGCGTGACGAGGGATGGGAGCGGGAGTAGAAGTACGCGCGAGGAAGAGAGACAGGGGGTGCGGCACGGGGTCGGAACGGAGAAGACGGGACAGGGATGGAGCGTGAGCTTGACCATAGTGGAGTGAGAGGAACGAGGGATGGCGGGGAGGTAGCGGGGAGCGTGGGTGAGTGGAGGCCCGTCTGACTAAGAACGGAGTAGGGCCGGCGTTGGGTGGGACCGACGGAGCAAAGGCGGCTGTGGCGGTCAGGCGCCGGTGGGGTGGGAGCGTAAACCGTGTCTAGACTGGGTGGGCCGGGTCGGGGTGTAGCAGAACGGTATCGAACTGGAGAGTGTGGCAAGTGTCGGTAGTGCGCGTAAAGCATGGGTAGACGGGGCAGGATAGCGCGGAGCGAGGCGGGAAGGGGACCGTGTCTGGGGCGAGGGCGGGTTGCGAGTGGGAGGGATTGAGGCGGGGATGCGGCGAGCGAGAGTGCGTAGAGACGGGGACGGGAGCGGGGTGTGAGTGGGATGGAGGCGGAGGTAGGGCAAGGCGCCGGTGAAGAGAGGGCGACGGCGGGTGCGGATGAGAAGCGGAGAGGGCGCGAGGAGACGGTGGTGGGCGAAGAGCGTGGCTGGTCGCGCGAAGGAGAGCGGGATGGCGTGGGCGGGGCGGGGCGGGCGCGGGCGCCCCCGAAGGCCTCCGAGGCTCTATTTAGGCGCCGCGCTGACGCGCCGCCCGCGGCCCCGACAGCAATAACAAACGCCCACGCCCCGCGCCGTGCCGCGCCCCGCCCCTCCTGCTATCTCCCCCTAAGACGCGCACCCTTGCTCTCGGCACGAGCTGCGGGATGGCTGCGAGGCTGAGAGTGTGCAGCGTATCGCGTTTGCCGATTTCTTGCGATTTCCAATCAGAGTTGCCGCGAAGTCATGGGGAAACCCACTCACAACGCTAAAAAATGTCTATTTCGTTTTCAACTATTTTAAAACTAATAATCTAAACTTCATTCTAGTTTTTCTAACTGGTATAATTTAAAGGGCTGTGGGAGAAACGTTTAAATCAACATAATGCACACCGAAAAAAAGAACCGTTAGAGTATACCGGATAAATGATACTGTAACAAGTTTCCTTGTTACAGTATCATGGATCTGGTATACTTCAACGGTTCTTTTTTTCGGTAGTTCATTAATTGTTTGCGGAGATATACAGATCAATTGAGGATCAAGGAAATTAGTCAAATATTACCCTCTCGTCTAGAACGGACGTGGAAGCAATAATTCTAAATGGGAAGACGATTGTTTGGAAAGCATCGCTGTATGCTCAACTCGTATGACTCGAAATTAAATCTTTGACTTCTCACTAACCACCTACTTTTCTAGAATAGTCATATTCTGAAAAATATACGTCATGGATACTATTGCTATTTACGGTGTTTTCAAATGTATGAGTAATTAATTATTTAATTATCGGTTGCTGTAAAAGTATATACCGAAGGCGTTGAGCTGTAGACTAAAAATAGCTTTGACGCTGATTCTGACGAGTGATGAATCACAGGGAGTGATGAATGACAGTCGTAGCCAGCAAAAAACGTGGGCCTTAGGCAGACATGAACAGAAAGGACACATTCCAGACAGGGAGCTGACAGGCTACCTTCCACGTGGCTTAGCATTGCAACTGTTAAAATATAATCTAGCGGAGGAGTGGAAGACCTTGTCTTTTACTGGTGTGAACTCGGTCTTAATTTCCAAGTTTGTTATTTGTAATTTACAACTTTTGCATTTATTTTGTAAAATGAATATTCGACAAAAGATATTAAAATGCATATAATGTGTTATATTATTCTTCCAAATGCGAAAGAGCTTAGATTCTGCAATGTAAAGCCAGAGAAATGTGTTCACAAATCGGATTCATACAAATTATTATTTACCACTCATACTCCTCTTAAGAACCATAATTCTGCACCTGAATTGCCCATACTTTTAAAATGAAGTAGATGACAGTGACAGTCAATGTTGTGACATATTAATCACAAAACTACTATTGTAGAAGCATTTACCTCTACTTGGTTATTTTCCTCTTGTTCTGCGTAAAAGACCAGAGTAGAAAACTGATTAGATTAATTAAAAATGTGTGAAGCTTTTTAACCATAATTAACAGTAGTATATTTTGAGCTAGTGAAAATGAAATTTCAGTTAAAAATTAAGAAAACGTATACACATAAAAAACTTACATATTGACTTTAATAAGTATCGTGTAATGTTAACACACAATAATTATTTACGTAACTAGAACAGAAAATGGGACTTTGAAGCTAAAATGAAATGCTGAAGAATCTGGCAATGGCAGAAACATAATCTATCATTTTGAAATGTGAATGCCAAACACCCTTCATACGAGACTACATTATAATTTCTTGTGAATTCAGGGAAACTTACAAATACACTCTTAGGAGCATTCACAATATTTGAGATATCCTCCATATTCATTTAGTCGGTCGCTTCGGTGTTTTTTTATTTGACCACGACTTTCGGTTTAATAATCGTTGACGTAAGTAAGCAACGGTTTCCATGCTCGCGTTATAAAAAATATTTCCTTAATATTCCATATACAAATTATTTTTTAAAAAATAACTAAACGACGTAAAATTAATGTTGTGTTTTACATTAAACCCATACTCGCTATTTGTTACTTCTTCGAAGACTGTAAAATTCGCCAGGCGAATGCCCGCGGTTCAAGGGGAAGAGCATGCCTGTCACCCCTCTCCGTCCCCGTCCCGCCCCCGTCCCTCGAGTCGTCCCGTCCCGCCGCCTCCAACGCCGCCGCCTGCAGCGCTGCTGCTACCTGTTCCAGATGCATGGCTACGATCTGCACGGGCCGCCGCCGCCGCCGCACGAGCTGGGCCCGCCGCCGCCGGCGGACATGGCGCACCCGGACTCCACCGACTCCTACGTCACGTACCTCGAGAGCGACGACAGCCTGCACCACGACGGAGGCAGCCCCTAACGGCCCGCCGCCGCCTTCGCCACACACCCCGCCGCCGCCGCCGCCGCCGCCGCCGCCGCGCCCATGGTCGCGGCCCGCCAGCGAGGTCGCCCGCGCGGCCGCCTCACCGCCGCCGCCCCTGTCGCCGTTGCGTGAGCGACGGGGGCGTGGCGGGGCAACACCACCTCCCAAATGCGGGGCGTGCCCTGCCGCACATGCCGCCGCCGTTGCTTGGGAAACGGACCCTTGTCAGCAGCCCGACTCACCATCTAGTGGCCGCTGCCTGAGCGCGAACCCGGGCCGGCTGCCAAGCTCTCCGCCGTCGCTGTTGGCGTTGCGTGGGCGGTGAGGGAGGCCAGCAACTCAACCGAACCTGAGGCTTGCCCAGCAATTGGGACGCGAACCCAGACCCGCTGAAACGCCGCCTCCGCTGTTGCTGTTGCGTGGGCACGCCCCCTCCCCCACGGAGCCCAGCAGCTCGACTCAATGTTCGGTGGCACCCGCCCGATCAGGAACTTGGGCCGACTGTCACCCCCGTCGCTGTTGCCGTGGCGGAGGAGGCTGGCCGGATGCTGGTAGCGGTGTTTCCACCGCCCCCCGTGTCTTGCGCCCTGATAGTATCCAACCACTGTAACTGGCGGCTTCAGCACGCCCGGCAGCTATTACCGTTGCGTGCGGACTTGGCGTCCGCGGAGGGTCTCGTATTCATCGCTCCTCGGCGCTTCTCACCTCGACCCACCATCTGCCGGCCCCCGCGGAGCGAGAACTCGGGCCAACGGACACCCACACCGCCGCCGCAGTTCTCGTTGCGTGGGCGGGGCGACGCTGAAAGCGGCGTATCCAGCGACCTGCGCTGCCCAGCAGGCGGCGCCGGTGCACGAACCCGAGCCGGCTGCCCCGCACGACGACGTGGCGTGAGCAGCTTGAGCACAGCGGCAAGGAAGACGGCACATCCATCACCCTGCGGTGTCCGGCGTCCCCACACGCCCCGCTCCAGTGTCAACCCGGAACGGCTGCCAGCCACCCACGCTGCCGCTGTTGCGGTTTTGTGGCCGGCGGGGGGTGGCGAAAGTACTTTGGTGACAAACAGCTAAAGCATGTGGATAAATGGAACACCTGTGAAATGTGTTGTGTAATGGGTTGTGATTCTGAAAGTTGTAGCACGTGTGAAGGTGGTTGTGTTAAGTGAACTTATCCCCCCCCCCCTAAAATCACAAATTTAATACGTCCAAATTGAATTATTTGGCTCGTAAATGTCCAAATCAACAGCTGAGCTATGGTCTTTGACCTGTGCTAATTAATTTTGTTGTGAAACACTCTTGACTGCAGCCACCGCAAAATTTAACAAATGTATTATACATCAAAATATAGATATGGCTTAACTTAACTCACATCCTTCGCATAACTACTACTAAATTAAAGCGTAGGCTTAAGTACCGACTTGGCTGTCCTAAGCATTTCTCCTTCAGAAAGGTTGCAGCATGATGGCCGAAACGTTGGCAACTGTGCCCAGGACGCGACGTCTCCCGGACAGCCAAGTGGTTACGAGTTAATTCCTTCTACTTAATTTAATACGTGCATTTCCCACATGTATCCAATCGCTTTAGCTGTTCGTCATAGACAATCTGTTGGGCGCTGGAAGTGACATTCGCCCGGCGTTCCGCCTCCACCCCCGGCGCCGCCCGGGGCGACCGTCGCGTGGGCGACGTCGGGTCGCCAACCGCCCTGCCGGGGAACGAACCCCAACCGGCGGCGGCGGCGGCCGCCCAATCCAGCGCCGGGGCGCGCGCCCCGCGCTTTGTACAGCACTCTTACGACGTTTAAATTAAAGTTATACACAACGGAGATATACCAAAGACCACGCTACACCGGCGTTTCATTCACCCGTCCCTCACACAAAGAGTCCGATCCCTTCAGAGCTCCTCTAGGGTTGGTGGAAGAACCAAAGCACGGCGTCGTGGGAGGAAATATGGCGACGCCGTCCGGCCAATGAGACACCTCGCCTACTCGCTCCGGCTCCTGCCTATTGGCTGTTAAATCCGAAGGCTTTTGCATTCGTTTCGCTATGAATGCGTTATTTACACAACGCTGGAATTGGTTGCTAATACTCCCATCGCCTACTTGGTTTTTATTGTCTTAAATATTAGTACATTATTTTATTCACATATTTCCTACACAAACTGTCATTTGTTGCCAACATTTTTGTTATATAAGCAATAATATTTGGATTAAATTACCAGCTTGCGTAGGCCACGTGACTCAATGGCGTGTTATGGCTGAAGGAGTTCAATGCGGGTCGCCAGTTTCTTTCCACCACGCCCGATGCGAAAACAACGCAACTGCCCTTTCGACATCCCGTTAATGTTGTACGTTCTAAATCGAAGCAATTCCGAGAAAGGTGGGTATTTCGATAAGTTAAACGTATTTAATGTGCTACATATCTAATCGACGTGTTTCGGTTCAACTCAATGTGAAACAAACATTATGATTACTTTGTGCGTAAAGTGTTAGAGATTGTTCAAAATGTAATATATTTTGCGTCTGTTGTTGATGGTGCCGTGATATCCCCACTCATTCGGGATATACTTCTTCAGTCATTGATTTGTTGGTGCTATATTGAGAAATGAAACAAGATGTGTAGATTCTTGATAGTTTGAACTTTGATTTAATGTTAGGTATTTTATTTATAATTACAAACTATTGTTTATATGAAAACCAGAAATCGTAGCCAAACGTTTATCTAAAACAATTACTTGTAACCGACTCCTGCGATGTTCAGGTGTCTTTTACGTACTGAATTATACTTACATTTCCAAGGATACAAGTGTCCTTTAATCGTACAATGCACTGCGCGTGGGGTTTCAACTAAAATTGGAAGAAATAATTACTGGAAACATTCTTTAAACAATAAAAGTGATATTTACTATAAAGTGTTTAGTGAGTACATTTGTCTTCCCCTAGAGAAAAACCTTGTGCAAGAGGAGGCTCAACCTTCCCGTTCAAGCTAATGGTGAAATTAATATTAAAATTTACTTTTTATTTCATTTTCGTATGTTAAGTAGCTTTTTCATGATCCTCTTTTCAAGTATTATTTCTTCCTCTTGTGGAAAAAAAATGCCAGTTTCTTGCCTGAAGGTGTGGCTCCCTCAACCCATGCATTGATCCCTCGCCTTCCTTAAAACTTCTCAAGCCTCCCCTTCTTCTCAACTTCTTCTTCTTCCTCCTTAGTATTCAAGATCGTCCGTTCCCGCGCCACGATTCCGGCTCCGCCTTCCACTTCGAATTCTCCTTTTCAGATGTTTTCTTCTTTCTCGCCTAGTCCTCCGGGAGGAAGCGAGAGAAAAAGAGCGGTCCCTTCTTGGAGATCTCGGGATCACCTGTTCACGCTGGTCGGAATAAACCCTCCTCGCAGCAACATATTCAAAATCTTGAAGGAAAGTCTAGCACAGCGCAGAGGTTCTCAGGCCTATAAAGGTTTTTACACCACACACACACGAATAAATTTAATATTTTCCCACGATGAAATTTTCCTAAATGACTGTTTTTTTTAATTATATACAAAAATTAAATTTACCAAGTAAATAATTACTAGTGCGCGGAAAAAATATTAACTTTTCAGTTAAGTATTACTTTTTTCCAAAAAGTTCCCTCATATAAATTTGTTCACATTCCATCTACAATGAGACTATTGCAAGTGCGCGTATTGCAGTTTGAGAACCCTCGATCTATCGGCTGTGTTCCTTTTAGAACCCCTGAAGCATTTGCTACACGCGTCTAAATCACATTCTGAGTTCAACTCAGAATAGCGATAACTCACCTGTCTCAAACCAATGGAAGATCATTCTCTTGAAATATTAGTTCTAGAAAAGTGGAGTAGAATTATAAATATTTTAAGATATCCTGTCATATTTTTAACACCTAAATTCCTTTTTAACCGAATTCGTTTTATACAAAACTTATTGCTTGCCTGCAGTTAGTTTTATCACTAACTACTAACTTCACAGCAAGTTTTTCTGAAATTCAAAGTTCGTTGGTTTAGTTTACATGTTATGAAGCCTTCTATGTACTTTCTTCATTTTAATCATAGTTGTTAATTGCGTTAATATATTCAAATTTTAGTTGAGTTAACATCAATCAAATTGGAAATCAGTTATATTTTTAAACTCGCATAAAATATTTCAACGGAATTGTTCAATATTCCTAAATCAATTGTCATTGAACTATGATAATCGAAAAAAAGGTCAAAAAATTGCATTGGTTAAAATTATATTAATTTATTTTTATACAGGTTTTCAACATACATAAATGAAGTAGCATTGTTGTACTCAAAGTTTAAAATGCACTGTTAAATTTAAAATATACTGTGATCTAATTAGTAGTGTTGTTCAAACATATGCATTACGTGATGCACTAATTTGGATAGGTTACCACAATTAATAGATAGCGACTACTTATGTAGCAGAAAGATGTTGACCTGTCAGACAACATTTCTTGTAGTCTGAGCTTCGTCATTCTAGGATGTGCATCTCTTTTGTGAACGTAAATCATTTTTTAATTACTAAGCGTGTCTGTTATGAGTACATAAATAATTTCTGAAGATTCCTGAAGACTTTGGCATTTAACAGTTTACAAAATTATCATGAAACATTTCTTGATATCATTCAAAATTAGAAAATTCATCCCAATAAGTTTGAAAATGCTGTGACAAGTATCGGCATTTATTCCTCTATACTTTCAAAACCACTTGGTGAATACAACTTATCAACTCCTACATGTCTTATGTGCATACGTCAGAGACAAAATTAAAAGCTACATGTTTTTACGATGTAAAAAGGCCTAATCTTACCTTTATTAGTCACGCCAGAACTAACTGTACATCTCTTTACCTAAAACGCGGAAAATTGGATAAAAATATCTTATCTATGAAGGCGTCTGCGAAATACACAGTTCACACACGGGGACCTTTGATGTTTTCAGGAAACCTGCTCGCGTTTCCGTGTTCTGTGAAATGGTCGCGTTTCGCGATTGGCAAGAGCCATCTTATCGCTGTCTAGAATGGTTGAACTGGCATTTGTAAGATTTGACCAAAAACTTCCACTTTCTCTTAACTTTTTTCAGGCAATATCAGGGAGTGTTAAAGTTTATCATAAGAATAATTTCACAAAATTACTGAGTAATTGCACGTAGATTTTAAAATCTTCCTCACGATTTCTCTGAAAAAAAAAACAACTAATTTCTCTTGAAAATATCTACTGCAAACATTTATTTTTGTTGAGATTTGTAATAACTACGCGTAAAATACGTTAGAGAGTATTCATATAAATTCACCTACCCTGGAAAGAAAGAGAGAACCGGAAACATATGGACCAAAATACAACCGTCTTTCATAAATTAACATTTCAGAGCTACCTTTTAACATTAACATTTTAGTTCACATAAATGAATTATAAATTCGATATTTGAAGTCAACGTCTCTTTCTTTAGGAATTTTTTATTCTGTAGATGCAAAATATCAGTGATCATTGGAAAATTCCCATTACCACACATTGTTCTCACAACTATGACAACTTCAGCATTTTCGTAAACAGCATTAAAAAAGAGCCAGATTTTCCTGCTACACCATTTCTTTTTCAAATAGCGAATAGAGACGCAAGCTGCTCATATGAATTTTTCTTTAAAACATCAGAGAAGATGTAAGAACTAGAAACAACTGATTGAGGTAATTGTTAATGACTCAGAAGAGCATATTTTAATTAATGATATATACATATTTCTTATTTGCTTTATATATTTTACACTCACATTCTGAAAGTTTGTTTCTACTTTAGAGAGCTATTAAATCAACATTCAAAGAATAGGGCCTAAATATAATGCAAATTCATTTCTAATTTTTTGCATATATTTTTGCTCCGAACTATATTCCGCTTTAAAAGTAATCTCCATTGACTACCCAGCACAAACAAATTGTTCGAAAAACTATATGTAAAATAAATAATTCAACCGCCACATTTAGCATTATTAAATACTACACATTATAAATTACTTATTTTGCCTTTAGAACAAACATAACATTATATTCTTCGCTCAGTACATTACATTATATTCTTCGCTCAGTACATTACATTAAACACCTGTACAGTATTTGAGTAAAACTATGAATGGGTGCGGATGTGCGATTCCGTCACTCTCGTGCACCAATCGAGACGTATGAGATGTCATTCATGTCTTGTCTCCTGACGAGGAACTGATAAATTGTATTCGGATCCGGCAAGGAGATTCAAATAAATTGCCAAAAACGTGTTTTTTCTTGTTTTGGCGCTGCGATCTTAATGATAATGACAGGAATGAAACCAACGCCTCCCAAATCGATTTATGTAGGTGACGTTGACTAAACATCAGTACTCAAATAGCATTTTTCACTCGATACGCCATAATTTTCTTTTACGATCTTGGAAACACTGATGTTGTCATCTTCAAGTGAACAATTGAATTACCAAGAAAATCGCGCTGCGGATTGACTTCAATTTAGATTCGAATTTTCGTATTTTTAAAAACAAATTGCGAAAACCTACGAATAGTATTGCCTCAGAACTTATTAAACCTGAAAAATTGCAACTGATTATGGTGAACATAATACTGTGAGTAGTGCTAGATAATAAATAAACGTTCTTATGTTCGACTTCGTACATTTACGCTCTTACATAAGTGTACAAATATTAATATTTAAATAAATGTGACCCACAATTTATTCTTACTAAACTTAACTAATACCTTATTCATATAAACATACAAAACAGTCGCATTTTAATGTTACATTCGCATCAAACCCTAGATTTGCATACAAAACTAGTAATAGAGCAATTGCAGAATTAGAAGTGAAAACAAAGTAGACTGAGTTTGTGTAGTTTTAAGTTAGAAAAATATAGAAGTGATAAGGAAATCTGGGGAAGAATGAGATGTAGTGTAAGAGATGTTGCGACATTTTTAGGAATTAATTGGGAATGATCTGCATTTAGCATTTGTGCTATTGCAAATGTACTATGTGCATTTTTGTGCGTATTAGCACAAAAGCTACTAAAATGTAGCTGTACTAAAATTTAACTATAAGCATCATCAAAACCTGCAAGTATGATTTATGCGAATAATAATTTTGAAATTCAAATAAGACCAGTACATATTCCGTACGGAGGTAACGTCATACAAGGCTATTGAGTGTCCGGAACCCGTAAACGGGAGTATAACGTTATCAGATATTACGATTTATTACTGAGTCCAATGCCAGATACTAAAAGAACATATTTAAACAAAGCTGGGCATGAAAGAAATGAAATATGAAAGAAATTTTCTGCACATGAAAATACTTTTTAAATAGCTAACAGCGTCGGCGACGTCACATTTTACTTAAATTCAAACAGTTATTATTATGAAATAAGTATGTATATAATTGTAGTAATATACATAATTAGTTATGATTATGTATATAATTATATAGAATGTGTTACATTACATAATATGCAATGTATTGTTATGTGACTCGGATATCATACGCACCATATTATGGGATAGGCACTGGATATAACCACTGAACTTACAAAACAGTTTAAATCAATAATTCTCTAAAACACACTTTCTCGTCTTATTGGCATCAGTTATGAAATATTATATTGCAGCTTGTCTTATCAGTACATTACTTATCTCTTAAAAAATCGCCTAAGCATAGAAAATGTAGGGCAAATAGAGATATTTATTTTTTGAAAATTTAAATGAAATCGCATTGCGCTAATGAAAATACAGTACTGTGTTGTATTCTTCCAAGTTTAAAGAAAAAATATTTTTCCTGGGCAGGAATGTTGTCTTGAAATTTAGATTTCCTGTTTCTCACTGTTTCAGTTGCTTCAAAGAAATCTTACTGTTGGGGTGATTCTAACGTCTACAAATCAAAATTATCATGGTAACACAAACGACGCCAACTATATTTTTTAAAGTTTACTTAAAATTATTTAACGATATAATATTGAGGAATAGATTGCATTAAGAAATAAAAGTTTTTCTGCAGAAAATTAGCGGTTTTCCGGCGCACGATTACATAACTTTCTCTTTTTACAAAGTAACTTCGTAAGGCCGACAAAGTAAAAACATAACCCTAATAATGTAGTTGTAGAAATGTATCGAAAAAAAATTCAACATTTGTAATTTTTCAGATTTAAATATTACGAAAAAAGCTGCCCATGCTTTATTACTAAACCAACATTAGTCAGGGAAACAATTTAAATCAAAAGTTTGAAATCGGTTTTGAAGAAAATCTCGCTTACTTTTTTTAAAATTTTTTCTGGGAAGTCCGCGGATTCGAGACGCAATGGTTCCTAATTCTTGTCTCCTTTTCACCCCTTTCATCCATACTTACACGCACCACCATATACGTACAGAGGCCAGTCGAGAGCTTAGAGCTTGCCGGGCCTGGTGAGACGTCATGCTTTCCATTCCGAAATTTCCCCAAGTCATCAAGTCAGTCGGGAGCGCATCTTCCAACGAGGGAGGAGCACCGCCACATCCCGGGATATGACACTATACACTTACTGAACTACTACCCGCATACTAGCAGCTGGCACATCGTAAATCAATAAACACTTAATTTTGTTTTTAATTTATCAAAGCTTTTCAACTTCCTTAAGCAAGTTATTTGCATTTAATTTGTACATTTACAGAACATTATATACATACACTTATTTTATATTTTTCAATACATTAATTATTTTCATTAAAACAGTAGGTATTAATTACTTTCATTAATCTTATACTTTAAATTTACATTATACCAGAAATGCATATACGTATTTCATACCTGTACTATTAGGTTGGCTAAGGAACATTTTAACATCAAACACTTAATTTGTTGCTCGCTTTCACTCAAAATTAAGCGAATCTTGTCATAATTTGAAAAAAAATGATGTATGATATAATTTTGAATAACGAATTTCATTTAAAAAATCTCCCCTTTCACTACTATTCAAACAATTTTCAACATTTGCGATTTTCTAAAATTTGGGGTGTTAATAAAAATCGGATCTGCGCCATTATTATAATTCTTCCACTCGACCGTTAATTTTAATTGGATACATTTTTCAGAAACTTTTGAAAACGTCTTATGCATTTAGAAGTAAAGTACCCGAAGAAATTAAAAGGACCGTTTCAAATTCCCAGGGTCGCGAGCTCTGCCATTAGGGAACAACCATTTTGCGTAAATTCGGGGCAGTCTGGCTGTAGACGTCGTGGAGTAAGCATTGCATCGCTCCGCTTATCGCTGTGCTTCGGTGCTCCACTCAACTCGTGTTTAGTGCAAGTACAAACGGGCGCCGCTACCAGCGGCTCCCCGTTTTTATAACGGTGTTGTTTTTAAGTGCAACAGAATTGTTTATTGTGCATAGCGAATTATTTTATTGCTTAGTGAAAGTTCAGTGGTGCAGCGAAAGCTGTATGTTCGCAACAAATCCCCCCACTTTTGGAGGTCATTTGGTGTCAGCAGCCCTCGTTCTAAATGGTGACACGCCAGATCAATCCACAGCAATAAATGGAAATGGGCTCCCATTTCCACCACAGATGGAAAATATTCAACCCCTGGAGCAATCCAACCCATCTCGATCAGGTTTTTGTCAAGTTTCCCTGATCCTTCAGCAAATGCTGATGGCCCTTTTGTTTTGCTTCTGGACGTAAATGTAGCTTCACTATGCGCACGTTTTGTTGAACTCTTCTTTTGCTTGTAATGGTAAGAGTAGAGGCAATGGCGAGTTGCTATTTTGTTAGCAATGCAGAAAAATCATACTTGCAATTCGTGTACCGATTCAAATACGTTTTCTATAACAGAAACAAAAATCACTATTTTTAAAATATTGCTAATTTTGCTATTTTTAAAATTTATTTTTATATATTTATTTATCTTAAACTTTTACTCATTATTTCATCTATTTATAGTTAAAATGGCAGGAAGGGATTTTGGAGGTCAAGAAAACGTGTGCAAATAATTTTCTCCCCCCTACGTCACATTCAGTTTTTGTCGTTTTTATGACTGAATAAATCTAAATGTAACTCATCACAACCGCCCGCCCAGCATCTGGATGGAGAAACGCAAGGGACACTGACCAACCTTCAGTCAGTACGCGCTAACGATACTGTTAACAGGTATGGCGTTGCCTCGTAACAATCAGTTAATCAACAGTTTACCAGTGGTTGTAATGAAAACAGTAAAAGTCTAAAACCCATGCACGTAGATCTACCAGACGACAACAATGCTACTAAAAGAATATTGTACAATTTGCCAGTCAAAAATATTGGTACTATTTCCTGGTACCAAGGTTTGCAAAATATGCCCGAAGAAAATTCGCGAAATGAAAGGGAAGAAAGAGAAGAAACGATCATTAAAATATGCCCCTCTTTTATGTTCATATAGTACGCGACTATCTCTTATTTATCAGTGAACTGTAAGGTACTGCAAAAGGTTATTTTTCAACTAAATTAGAAAAAGATACTGTAAAAATTAAATTTAGCTCAATAGAGGTCTATAGAGAACACCGGAAATTCTGTGAAAAAGAGAAAATCGACCATCACACGCATAGGGATCCTACCCCAAAAAACTTTTTCAGTTGTCATAAAAGATCTGCCAATTACCTATTCAGAAGAGAAAATATTTAATGAACATTCGAAAAACTTTCAAGTTTTAAAAGTTGTTAGACTGTTCGGAAGAGAATGTAAACCTTTAACTACCGTTCCGGTGGTTCAACTGATAATGAAAATAAAAAAGCAATTTTAAGTATAAATCAATTTATATATAGCATTGTCAGAGTTCAAATTCACATTAAACCTAAAACCCCAATCAGGTGCAAAAATTATCAGACTTTCGTTCATTCACAGGCAAATTGCTGAAGGCGACCTAGATGTATGAGATGCTTAGAAAGCCATCATCACTCTCAGCGAGATAAACCTAAACATAATAATGTACCAAAGTGTGTTAACTTCAGTGCGGAGCACACGGCTAACTATAAAGGCTGCAAAGCTTACAAAGAAGCAGTTAAAAAATATAACCGAAATCAGGCTAATCATAAATTTTCATCATACAAACCGCCAAATAGGCAATTCTCCAACCACCAACTGAATCAGAACAATCAACCTTATCACTATGCCCCTCAAGAGTTTCCTCCTCAACCGCTTAACCCAACGCCCTTGTATTCTTTCGCTTATCGCACTAATCAGGGGCCTAGGCCAGATAACAGCAATTCTCCCCCAGGTCTTCAATATATGAATGTAATTTACGAAAACCTAATCCAAACAATTATAAACAATATTATTTTTGCAATCATTCCTCAGTTACAATAAATGGTTCAAAGACTTATTTCTATGAATATAAATGGCACAAAATAAAATAGAAAACTTTAAAATTATCAACTGGAATGCAAATGGCATAAGGCGCCAAGAGAACGAATTAAGATACTTTCTACGAGTCCATGACATAGATGTTGCATGTATTTCAGAAACCATTTTTAAAGCCGGTAGAAAAATTTTCGATCCCAAAATATTTATCGTTCCTCAGTGATAGAATTTCTCAAATAGCATCAGGTGGCGTAGAAATTCTCATCAAAAGGAAAATTTAACATACATTCATATAATCCCAATCCCCACTTTGTTTACTAGGTAGCCGTGTGGCCCTCCTCAAATACTGTTAACCGAAAGGCCAAAATGATGTGTATTAATAAATTGTAAACCAAAACCCCTGAAAGGCATATTATGCCAAACAGGCAGAAAATAAATTTTAAAAATATCGGAGTACGGGTTTAGGATTACTGTTATTCACCAACTGATAGACAGTGAAGGTCGTTTAAAAAATATTCTTCGGTATCAGATAAAAATTCTTATCACACGGTTTTTAGATTCGTGCGTTAGTGTTATTATTCTTAAGAGCTAATAGATTAAGACAGTCTTGTTTCTAGAAATTTGAATGGAAGTCTCATTACAAAGATCTTATTTCGGGAAATGCATCATTAACGTACGAGTGTTTTGGAAATTCAAGAAAATACCCATTGACGTAATGTAAAACAATTTCATAAAACGAAATAAACGGGTAAACTGTGTAAAACAATAACGAAAACATTTCTCAAATCTCACAGGACATAACACAAACTGTTGCTTGTAACAGTATGGTAACTGTGAGGGTGACACGATATGATAGTGGGTGAAAGGACGAACACAATACAACCATGCCCGAGGCGGGAAAGAAAACTTTGTCATGGCCATTGTTATTGTACAATAAAAGTCCAAAACTCACACAGGCGTTAAGTACCATAAGAACCACTTTCTATTTCTTGACAAAATATTCTTAAATTAAATCTATATATTCTAGGATTATTCTACTAAAAGTAGTAATGTCATGTGAAGATAATTGCAGTCTTAGAAGAATGTCAATCTTATATTACTGAGAATCTGAAATTTAGTATTGAAACTCAAAAAAATTGAAGAAGTTACATTTCATAAAATGTTGAGGGTTGTTTAAATGTGTGTTACATCAGATAGTAGGCATTGTACTACTTCGAATTTCTTTGCCATACTTGAATGCATAGTTCTTTTTAAAAATAACCTTCGGTACTGAACTTCTAACTTCAACCTTAAATACCTTTTTCTCCATAGAATTCATGCCATTTACTCGTGCTACGTTTTAACTCCTGTAGCTTATTCTTCCTTCAACTGAATATGCCAAATGTATCAGACATGGAAGAAGAATGTTGTGGAAATAATTATTTGCCTCATCTAATGAGAATAACGAATTATGTGTAAATTAATGTGCCTTAACTAGGATTAAAGAATGTATATATGAGTGAATGTTTATTGAATGTATATCTGACGCAGGGATGCCTTAGGGAAAGTTAATTCATTTAATGTATATTTGAGGTTTTTTTTTTCCTGTTTCAATTTTCTATCCTTCCCCGCAAGCTATATTATTAAGTTTTCTGTTTCTTGTTGTTCTCACGTCTGCATGTTGATTTCAATTTTTAATTTTTATTATTTCCTCTGTGCTGATATGTATTTATTCTAATTATCTCTTCAAGAAAGATATGACAATGTTTACTATTTTATTTGTAATTCTATTTTGAAGATGAAGATTTTCACAACTTGCATCATATTTGTCCGTGTCTGCCCAATGAATTTTTTCATTCAACATATGATATTCGTAATATTCTTCCTGGTAAATCCAGTGAGTGTATTATTTACTCGTAATTACACATAGTAGTGGTTCACATTCGTAAAATTATTTTTTTCTTATCGCAGTATGACCGCCATGCGAACGATTAGTACAAACATATCCAAACAAAAATCAATACTACGATAATATCTGCTTCAATTGCTCGTAACAACACTCAGCATTATATGCAAGTGAATGTGTGAATACTTGCGCGGGCAAACCACAATATGTTTTTGAGCCATTGAAACTAAAATACTCTTCCTCCCAATTTTAGTTCCTATGACATTGAGCGAGTGAGAAAAAAGCGGAGGGATTCCAATCCAAAATGTTAAACCAAGATTTTTTTTCTTTAAAAAAATAATATTTAGAACTCTAGTGGATTAGACTGGTTGATGCAGCCGAGATGTAAGAGGTGGGCAGAGCTGTGACTGAATAGTACTCGTGCAATGCCCTGAAACCAGCTACTCTATATTACTAATTTGCAATGCGCGCAGAAATTGAAAGAAAACTGTGCAGTCTCCGACCATGGGAAAGGTGTCCATGGTTTCTTTAGATACCTAGGTACTCGGTAAATATCAAAACACCTGTATTGCTTATTTCCAAAATATGGAGAAGTTGAAAGAAAGCTATGCTCACTCAGGTCATTTGAGAGTAGTCTATGATTTAATTAGAACTTGAGAAAAATCCAAAAGCAATGAAACAGTTCAGAATTGTCTGAAAAATATTCGAATGTGTTATTTATTCTAATCTCAAACTGTGCGAACCGACTGAATTCTCAGACATGGTGCCTCATTACGTACACACCTCTGACGACTTGCGACAGCAAGCCTCAAAGGAAGAGTCCTCCCGCCATTAAATATACTGAAGATCCGAAAAAAACTGGTACACCTGCCTAATATCGTGTGGGGCCCCCGCGAGCACGCAGACCTGTCGCGGACACGGCGTGGCATGGACTTGACTAATGTCTGAAGTATTGCTAAAGGTAATTGACACCATGAATCCTGCAGGGCTGTCCATAAACACGTAAGAGTTCGGGACGGTGATCTCTTCTGAACAGCACGTTGCAAGGCATCCCAGATTGGCTCAATAATGTTCATGTCTGGGGATTTTGGTGGCCATTGTAAGCCACTCTGAAGCAATTCTGGACGTGTGGGCTGTTGCATTGTCCTGCTGGAATTTCCCAATTGCGTCGGTATGCACAATGGAAATGAATGGGTGCAGGTGATTAGACAGGATGCTTACGTACGTGTCACCTGTTAGAGCCGTATCAGAGGTCCGATATCACTCCCACTGAATACGCCCCATATCATCACAGAGCCTCCACCAGCTTGAAGAGTCCCCTGATGACATACACGGTCCATGGATTTATAAGGTTGTACTCGTTTATAAGCCATACTCTTACACGCTACCCGCTCGAAACAACGTGAAACGAGACTCTTCAGACCAGGCAACGCGTTTTCAGTCATCAACAGTCCAATGGTGCTGTCGGGCCCAGGCGAGGCGTAAAGCTTTGTGTCGTACAGTTATCAAGGATACACGAGTGAGCTCCGAAACCCCATATGCATAATGCCTCGTTGAATAGTTCGCACGCTGACACTTGTTGATGACCCAGCATTGAAATCTGCAGCAATTTACGGAAGGGTTGCATTTCTGTCACGTGTAATGATTCTCCTCAGTCGTTGTCGCTCCCGATCTTACACGATCTTTTCGCGGTCGCAGCGAAACTGGAGGTTCGATGTTTTATGGGATTCCCGATATTCATGTACATTCGTAAAATGTCCGTGCGGAAAAATCCAAATTTCATCACGACATCGGCGATTCTATGCTCCATCTCTTTTGCACCGGCAATAATACCACGTTCAAACCCACTTAAATTGTGATAACCTGCCATTGTAGCAGTAGTAACCGATTTAATAACTGTGCCACACTCTTGTTGCTTTAAATAATCTTTGCTGACCGAAGTGACTATTCTTATCGATTCCAGAACTCTCTATTTCAATACGCACGAGTGTACAAGTTTTTTTTGGACTCTTCAGTGTATTTCTTACTAACATGCTGCATAATTGAACAGCAACTCTGTTAATATTCTTAGTACGCAAAGAACTGGCGTACGGTTTATATACTATAGTATGTATTTGCAATATCCAGGAAGACATTTGTTGTTAAAAAATTAATTTTTTGTAGTGTTATACAACTGTATTTTATTTTTTTATTCTTGAGCAATGTGATACTTTTTGTAAAAGCATTATGTGGCTTTCTTCAGCAGAATTATTGCAACTGCAGGCCAGTAGTGTTACACATAAAATAACAATATCTCAAGAGAACGCGCTAATAAGTAAGAATACATTTCTGGACTTGTTGATATAGCTCGTGACTGGCCGTTCTTCCCGGGCCTTTTCCGAATCGCCCGTCGTCGGCCTGAAAATCTCGGCGGGGCGCTTGGTCCGGCCTCGACGATGGCCGGGGACGTGGACGGCGCCGTCCACTTTGTTCTGAGCCTTCGCTCAGCCACCGTGACCTCCCGCCGCCCCCGCCGCCGCCACCCCCGCTCCGCCGCCGGCCTCGCCGCCACCGCCAAACTTGGAATTGAATTTCGCGGCCTCGTGCGGTCGGTAACTCGATTTTGATTAAGCGCCCCCTGCTTTCTTCCCGGTGCGGGGCGGCACGGGGCGGTGTAGGCGACTGCGTAAGGGCCGCCCCTCCACTCCCACCTCCACCCCCTCAGACTCCGCCTGCACTTCCGCCCACGCCTCCGCTTCCACGGCCGTCCCCGCCTTCACCGCCATCTCTGCCCGTGTCCGTCTCCGCTTGCGTCCCCGACCGACCATGCCTCTGCCACGCCCCCGAAAACTCCCCAAAGTACCTCCACCACCGCCTGCCTCTCACCCTATCGCTACCTCCGTTTCTTTCCCCGCCTACGTCTTTGACCTCGCCAACACCCTCCGTCTCCACCCGCCAATTCGCCTCCACCAACACCTCCTCCAGCTCTGCTTCCGCTCCCACCTTCACCTCTGCCTCGGCCCCCGCCAATTCCTCCAACTCTGATTTCACTCCAAGCCCTCCTCCACCTCTTCCTCACTCCTCGCCTGCGCACTGCCCCGCCTCCACCTACGCTTTCACCCCCGCCCTATCTTCGTCCCCGCCTCCGCCGTCGTCCCCGACACCGACATCCCGTGCGTCTCCGCCTCCGTCCTCTCCACGCCCGCCACTGCCGCGGCCTCCTCCTAACCCGCCCCTACCAGCATCCCCGCCCCCACCGTCACCATCACCCACGTCGACGCTCAGGACTCAAGAACTGAACGCGGTGCTCGAAAGGATGCGAAACATCGGAGGCCGAACCTTTCGAAGGCCTATGTGACACGCAGAGCGCTCTCGTAGAGAAATTGGGAACGAGAATGACTTGTAAGACTACAGTGTTCCTAGCGTGGAAAATGATAACTTTTATGTTGGGGAGTAGAACACACTTCTTGGTTTCATATTTTTTTTTTTAAATAATTGTTAATTTATTAAGGTCCATTTTCTGATGACGTATCAACTTTTAACTGATATAATGTAGTCAGTAACAATTTTACACGAATCCTCTCAATGACCGTTGATTAAAAACAAATATCATATTCTTTTTTTTTAAAAATTCATATTAATTTGCAATTGAATATTCTTTTGCTTTTCTTATTTCTTTTATGATTGCAAATAATTACGTCTTAAAATATTGACTCTTTGATATTTTGAAGATGAATTTAAAAAAAGATATTTTCGTAATTTTAACGAAGATAAATTTAATAAAAATACAACTTTAATACCCGCTAAATAATTGTGATATTTCCTGAAATATCACAAAACGTATGTCTAGACGTCTTCTGACAGTTTCCTTTGGGTAAAAATTGTGGCATAATTCTACATTTCCCAGAGCATTATTTATTGTTTTAGCTTTAATTTATAATTATTATTATTATATTTTATTATTATTATTATATTTTTATCATTATTATTGTAATCATTAACATCCCATGTGGACAAGAGCCTTCTGCTGGGCAGGATAAACACTTTTCGAGCAACCACATCGATAGGGGAGTTTCTTAATAATTATTAACACTAGTGGCTTGATTCTGAACACCAGCTCTTATTTAAAATTATCAGTACTTTGTTGTATATTTTCACCACATGTTCACTTAACACACTGACTTTTTATTGGTTTATGAATAATTCGCACCAACCTTTCCGTTCTCTCAGTCTTTAGTCAGTCTCCTCCACTGTATGCCTACTAGCATTTCGAAGTCTTCTGCCCATCTCTATCTTCGTATTTTTCTGCTAGCGGGGTCCCATGGTATCAAACGAGACCAGTGTTTTTGGATGCGCGTAATATGTCCTCCCCATTTCCATAGCCCGGCGGGCGCAGTTGTGTGGGAGGGTGACACTCCCGCTCCCACGTAGTCGTCGCCTCTCGCGCGCAGCGACGGCGCTCCCCGGCTCGCTCCGTGCGCAGGCGCCTCAGCGACCCGCAGCTGGGCGATTTCGCAGCTGGGACGGCTTGTGATTGTTTAGTGATTCCCGGCACATCAACTACCAGGGTCATTAGTTCCGTAAGTGTAATTGCATGTTGTTTTTAGGGGGGTGGCGGTGATCTTTCCCCCGCTGGATAGCGAGATCCGGCGCCGACCTACCGTCGGCTAGCGGAGTTTCCCCCAACCAGGTATCTCCCAACTGCGAGGCACCACCTCAGCCTTGACCAAGTCTATGCTCCCGACCGGTCTCCCGGCGTGTGTAGTAGTGAAGTGCATGTTTGTATGTGTGTGTAAGGGGTGAAGGTAGAACAAGAAAGAGGAAGGTGAGATCGCGCGCGGTCCGTGCCCTGTTTCTTAAAGTACCGCTCCGACATTCGCCTGGTGTTGTTAGGAGAAATCACGGAAAACTACCGAGCAGAGCATCCGGTCGCTAGATTTCTACTCCAGACAGCAGACTACTCCAGTCACTGGGTGCCCTGAGCCTCCTCTCCTGGTAACTCGGACGGGCTCGCGTCACCTCTCGCCGGGCGATTTCGCAGCTCCCTCTCGAACGACTCGCTCCAGCAGGCCGTGTCCCGTCACTCGGCGCTCACCAAGGCCTCATTCACAATGCACAATTAAACGTTACGTAATGACGCGAAATTAGCAGTAAAGTATACACATAAAAACATGCATTCAATATGAGGAACGTAGCGGGAACGTGAGATTCGCCTCAGCCAATCTCATTTCAGGGTACTGACGTTTGATAGATTGTCAATGCGTTTCTAGCGCGGTGAAAAGATCTTTCCACCTTGGTTTCTAGCTTTGTCTCTGATTTTCCTATCGATTTGTTTTTATATATAAATACGAGAAGCTGTTCTCTTGATTTCATTTTCTTTACTTTCTAAAGAAGGAATCTCTTGTACCAAATTCGCAAGTGATTTCTCGGCCGTAATTAATTTATTTGTCAAGTTAGTCACAAGATAAATGGCCCAAAATCTTACATTGAATTTACTACTCGTGTCAACAGTTCGCAAACTATAAAGCATTGAAGGCTTTCACGGCCGAAGTCAATATTATTCATGTCTTCCGGGCTGATGGGCCATGGTCCAATGGGCTTTGAACTACCAAACGTTTCGCCCACGACTGCGGTGGGGATCCTCAGTGGCGAGGTCTCGGGCGAAGTGTCTTCCAACACTTCGCAAAAACTTCGCCCGAGACCTCTGCCCATCAGCCCGGAAGACATGAATAGTAGTTCGCGAACTAGTTCAGCACATAACAGTAATGAAATGGCATAATCACAAACTACCTGAATACAATTCTTGTTTGTTTCTTTCATGGTGCTCTCTGATTGGTTGTCAGTAGAATTCCGACCTAAACTTAAAGTAAAAGCTTGGTGCTTGTGAACTCTTTAAGTTTAAGGCATTACGTCTACGGTTATTTCAAGGTCTCACTTTAATATAACATTTCTACGTTTGCGGCTACGTTATGTTTAGGTTTAAGTTTGCATTGTGAATGAAACCTAAGCGTACGGAGCAGAAAGTCGAACGCCCTCGCACGTACTGTTGCTTGCAGACCCCTTAAGGCCTATTCACAATGCAAACGTAGCATAAGCATGGCGTTAACATAAAAGTTAGGACTACGTCCATAAGCGGACTCATTCACAATGCGTTCGCCTAAGCATAACACGTAAGACGTTAACGTAAAAGCTTGCAAGCTTCAAGCTTCTGTACCTATGCTCAAGTAAGTCATAAGAAATGAACAAACGACAGTACGTTAACTCCAAGTTGAGAATCGAAAGAGGAGCGAAGTCGATAGACGAACTAACGCCATGTGGGCCATGGACACAGTCGATACCTCAAAATCTATTCTCACATCCAACCAATAGTTAACTAGAATGTCTAAACTAGAAGCCAATAGAAACTCTTATTTTGCTTATGTTTATGCTAGACATTGTGAATACTTCAGGCTATCACTTATGTTAATGTTTCCGTCTATGCGTGAAGCTTGTGTTAACGTTTGCATTGTGAATGCGCCTTTATAGAGCAGATAGTAGAGACTCGCGCCCCGCCAGGGGGCCGACAGCGCGTGTCCCAGCCGCGCAGCTGCTGCGAGCGGCCGACGCAGCGCGCGTTGCCAACGGCGAGGCCGATTTGGACGTTGGCCGCACGGAGCCGAGGGTGGCTAGGCGGCGCCGGGCGAGGGCGAGGGCGAGCGGTAGGCGAGGGCGACAACGAGCCAGGAGGCGGCGGAGGCGAACAGCGCGCCCACCAGCGATCGGTCCATGGGCGCGAAGCCGCTGGCCGACGGCCGTACCGGCGCCGACAGCACCTGCAACCACGACAGCCCTCCGATCTTAAAGACCATCACCTGGAAGGAGAGGGAGGTACTGTTTTCCATCCGGAGCTTCAATACCTGCCGTATCGAAGCTCCCGATTGCAGGGCGGTGTGCCTCCCTCCTTATAGTTCGTGACCATAAAGATACACCACATTTAAATCGGAGTATAGGACAGGATTTGCAAACGGCGCTCGCCTGAGCTACTTGCTCTTCTGGGAAACACGGCGCTCCTGTGAGCACGGGCCACTTCCCCTAATTCCGCTCGCATTTCCCCTCCGAATCCAGAAATGGGTGTGCATGTGCAGGTGAAAGCGGCGCGAGGCGGGAAATCGTGGCTTCATACGAAAGTGGTCACCAGATTAGTTCCATCAAACAATAGAGATTTGTATTATGTTCATATTCTTCGCTACTTACTTCTAATTTATTTTTATTCCTTTCTAAAATATGCCATATATAAACAAATTTACCAAGTGGCAAGAATATGAACGATTGTATTCTTCTATTCGTTTTGTATGATGTTTTATTAAAAACAACTGCTGCATAATGAATATTGCAAAACAAATTAATGAAGTGTCTACCAATTATCGGTTACGGGAAAACACCTCTTTTATCAGACAAGAATCTTTCTCTATTAAACCTTCTAACCCGAACATAGAAAGTTATTATTGTACTCTTTGGTAAACAGACAACGAAATCAAGATGCTTTCAACTCAAAATGTTTAATTTTACTCCCAAATGGCAATTTGAAATCTGACGGATAACCGTTATTTAACTTTATTGGATAATCTCTCTCTTTAGTAGAGAAAATTGGAATTAATTTAACTACATTTGGGCAAATAACTGTAAATTCATATCTCTAGACGACTGTCAAGAAAGACGTATTACTGTATTTCGTGACTCGGGAGACATTTGCAGAACTCGTACTTTTAAATCTCGCGCTCTGTATTACCCCAATTAGGTAGTTAAGATACCTTGCCCGCGAACTTAATATGCCTGCTCTCGAATCATGGATGGAGGACATATGTCTGCCCCTCGACAAAATACAAATTAAAAACTTCTTCTATATCGTATCCTTATGATTTTTACATTATTACTATTCAAGAAGCAATTATAAGAAACGAAAGAATTGAAATCGTGCGCCGCAAAATACGGATTTTTCGACAGAAAAACTTTAAATGCCTGACCCTTGCCATGAGAATGAGGATAAATATTTTTCCTACAAATCGTGTGATGTACCGAAATATATCTATTAATATGCCCGTATTTTTCTCATCAATACATCACCAAAACAATTCCATTTACCAATTTTTAAGGTATGGCTTGTGCTTTAAAATGCTCCATACGGAAAACATTGGTCAAAATTGAGAAGAAAGGTTCAAAATAAAAATTTTATAGCTAAAAATAAATATCATGAGTTTCCGTGTTGGAGAAACAAAATTGTATTAACTATAGTAATTTACATGAATAAGAAAATTGAAAAAACGGAACAAGAAACTATATTATTATTCTTGAATAATTATTTCTACACGTTTAAGGCTTTCTTTATTTTTCATTGCACTAATAACACTATTCTTCCTTTCTTTGCGACATTATTGCATACTGACTTATCTTGTATACTTCTCAGATGATCTTTGTTCACATTCATTATGCAAACTTCCTCCTCGAGAACTTCAGCGCTCAATTCAACTTACTGAAGTTCCCGGGTCACTTCTTGTTGCAAAAACCATTTTATTACACAACTTGTAATATTAATAAAACATTAGTTTCTTAGTTATTGACACACAGCAATAAACGTCCCCTTTCAACCTTTTTTTTATCGTCCTTTTCCTTTTTCAAATCCACCTGTCTCTTGATTTTGGTCGACCAATGTTCAATGTGTTTACACATACATTGTATATAATATGTTACAGTAGTAAATTATATTCTATAACAACTTGTGCACAGAATCCTCCACTAGTTGTGTTTTGTAATTCCTTGATATCGAAAAACAGATTGATGATAAAACGTCATTCTGTCCGTCTGTCTGTTGTCAACGGTAGCGCTTAAACCGTTCAGACGATTTTCTCCAAAATTGATATTCTGCGATTGATCTGAGCGAATTTGAGGCCCTGCGAGTTTAAAACAATATTTACATGAAGACGCAGCTGAAACCGATCGCGAGTAGCGATTAGATTAGCTTAGATTTATTACTAATTCAGCGAATAAGTTTGAGAACTTGGTACACTAACGAATACACTAACTTAAAATTACAGAACTTAACAACTTCACAAAATGTACCCACTATACAAATTAACATGAACCTTTCACTGTGCAAATGTTTGTAGCCTCTCTAAACTTTCTAATTCACCTCACTACACTTCAATTCACAGCAGATCATTGAGCTGTATTGTCTTTCTAACACAATCGATTCCCTCAACGTCATTTCCACAATTCATTCCCACAGCACTGCACGCCAATGTACAAAATTAATAATAATAAAAATTGAGATAATACAACTTACTTTACATAGTAGACCCGTAATTTAATAATATTAAACCACTTCTAAATACACAAATTAACGTCTAGAAAACTAATTCTTTTTAAATTTGCTCAGGCCTTGAGGAAAGGGATTAAAAATTGTCATAGGCGAACCGTTTCGGCCTCTAATAGTTCGATTCGCGAATGAATATTTCCCAACGTCTTTTCATGAATTTTGTGCTTTTCATATAGCTTTTATTTTTATAATTTTCTTCTATTTATTTCGCCAATTATAACACTTTCGTATTCTCACAGTATCCTACCGAGGAAATATTGGATTCATTTCGACGACATTGCACGAAAGAAAACGTTCAGCGCACGAGCGAAGGCCAAGGCGTGTCTGGTTTCTAGCTGGGCTACGCAGACGGGACACCGAC
This sequence comes from Gryllus longicercus, assembly GCA_038098605.1. NCBI lineage: Eukaryota > Metazoa > Arthropoda > Insecta > Orthoptera > Gryllidae > Gryllus > Gryllus longicercus. The sequence continues at coordinate 269,994 of JAZDUA010000631.1, read as the reverse complement.
CTCGCCCACAGAAGCCGACCGTGCCGCCACACCGTTGCAGGTCGACCGTCGAGGGATGTTGCGTGAGTCTTGATCTGTCAGCAATTACCTGTTTTCTGTTTCTCCTGCTATTTAAATATGTAGAATTTCTGAAAGTACTGAAACTCAAAGTCATAAGACTGTTTCGTTGATTTTATAACACGCGCAGCTACGAAAATAGACTTCGAAAATGCCGAATTCTAGAACCTAGATTCTATATCCTGGATATAGTTTTAAAATTTCTTTACCTGTTTTATTCAGTGACATCAAGTGTGAACCCAGATGCTAATTGTCGAGTTTGATTCCTCTTTAAATTTTATATTTTTTGCGCTTTTTTGCTTGCTTGCCTTAGACAACAAAACCAGGAGCGTACTGGTAAACCGAGAACCAGTAGAAATGTTTTGATTAAACTTCGTCCTCGGGTAACGTAGAAAATACTTAAAACAATTGCCCGGGTCATTTTGTCGTTGAAATCCGTTTTCACGAACATCCATTCTTTCTCACATTATTTATGTTTTTTTTCAATTTTTGAAAATTCAGAAACAACGAAAATTTCAAAGTGATCGTGATCCATCGGCAATTACCTGTATTCAGTTGCTCCTGCTAGTTAAGTGTGTAGAATTTCTGGGAGTACTTAAACACAAGGTTATTAGACTATTTCGTTGATTTTATAACAAGCACAGCTACAGCAATCCACTTCGAAAAGACCAATTCTTCATCCTAGTTAAATTTTAAAAATCCCTTTAATGTTTTATTTAGTGACAGCCAGTGTCAATGCGGATGCCACACTACGACTTTGCTTTCTCTTTATTTGCTTGCTTGAGCCATCGGAATCAGAAACCAGCTAGTAAAACGAAAACCGTGTGTGTGTGAGTATGTGTGTGTGTGTGTGTGTGTGTGTGTGTGTGAGAGAGAGAGAGAGAGAGAGAGAGAGAAAGTGTAGAGGAGGAAACATTGGTGCGGAAGGGGAAGAATGTGCGCGGTTCGTTTCCCGTATGTTTGGGTACAGCTCCAGCATTCATCTTGTGTTGATCACAGAACCATGACATCCTACTCATTTGCACAGCCGGCCGAAATCTTTATGTTTTTATTATTGTTTATTCATTAATTGTGAGCTGTGATTACTTCCCTTTTCCGCTTCTTTGGTCTTCTGAGCTTCACCGGCTGAACTTAGCTCAGAGACAAAATTTGCCGCTGTCTATGCACCGATTCTGAGCGGAAGGCCCTATTGTTACTCTAGCAAGATAGCTAGGTAGATTTCCGCCGCTGTCTGGAGATGAAATCTAGCACTGATCAGTAGTTTTCTGTGATTTATCTGATCAATACCAGGAGAATGCCGGAGCAATGCCCTAACAAAAACGTGACGCTTACAAAAAACTGGACACGGACCGTGCGCCATCTTTCTTTCCACTTCGTCATATTCTCTTCTTTACTCATATGATTACGTTTAAATCCACTATACTAACATACATGTCGGGAGACCAGTCGGGAGCTTAGAGCTTGTCGCGGATGGGGATATGCCCCTCTGGGAAGATACCTCGAGGGAGAAATCCCTCGCAAGACAACGTTCAGAGAGACGCCGGAACTCACAATCCAGCAGAAGAAGAACACCGCCCACTTCCGTGAAGGAATATTCACTACACCAACGGGACTGATGACCTTAGCAGTTAAAGTGCTGGGAATTATCAATCAACTAATCAATCAAATAACCGGGACAATCAAATAACCGGGACAATCAAATAACCGGGACAATCAAATAACCGGGACAATCAAATCACACATTCAGGAAATCCTAGCTCATTCCTCGCAGTGTACCTGTGCACGCAGCAGGCGCAGTTCCCTGGCGATGGGACCGCGGGGCGCTGGCGCGCGCAGAAGCAGCGCAGACGCCACGCGCGCAGTTCGGTCTGCGGCTGCGCGCACGCTCTCGCCCACCGACGCCAGCAGCACCACCTCCACCGACAGCACCAGCGCCACCAGGCCGCTGTTCCACAGTATCTCGTTCACGCCCTGCGCACGTCAAGGCTCTCTAGCGGCCGCTTCCCAACACTCGGCAACGCAGTGCGCAGCGGGGAGCATTGAGAGTGGACACGTGTGGAATGCATCACAATGAGCAGGAAGCAGGCGAGGCTCGAGCCCAAGGGGGCAGGCCCAGAGGGATGGTACAATACTGGCACAAGACCACGTTTTGTAGCGTCGTGTCGCGCTAAAACACGGAGACAAGCACGTACCAGACGGCGGGTATTTAACAAAGAGCGGAGTGATGACGCACTGGGACTTTCCGTGGACGTGGCGTGGTAAGGCGGTGGTAGGATGGAGGCAATGGGGGCGGCAGGTAGCGCCGAAGGGCCTATATAAGGCCACGAGAACAATGCCTCGATCTTCTTGCTTCCCAGCAGCGTCGGCGGCAGGTGGTGCGTGAGTTTGTGTGAGGTGCACGAGGGCAAGGGGCCGGCAATTCATTGTCGTGACTAGCGAGACATGTAGATGGTCTCAGGGTAGAGCATTGCTCCGCACAGGGAACATTGATCGCACGTTGCGGTGTGGTAGCCGTTCCGTAAATTATCTCTCCTAGCAGTGGGTTCTATTTATTTAGTTAATTGTAAGCAGTGTAATTGTTTAATTGTGGCTACGGTCTAGATTGTGAATAAATATACTGTTTTTACAGACCACTCTCGTCTGTGTTCTGATTACACCCGTATGGCGCCACAGTTCGAACAAATGAATCACTGGCTGCAGAAACCCTCTAGATGTTAAACTGTAGATGTTACATCCACAGTTCCAGCGGACAAAAGGGATTTCTATTCTAGTCGATGTATCTGTATATCGTATTTTATCGTGTGACCAACATATCTCAAAAGCTGCAAAAAATTGACATGAGATGTTTCTGCACCAAGTAATTCAAATAAAAGAATTAGAGAGGTCTTGGCCGACATTATTATTTAATACAGGAGGAGCTTTATCTGCTCCTATATTAATGTTCAAATTATTTTATTTGTAATGCAGACAACGGATGTCACCTACAAACCAATACTATCAAACAAATACAAAATTTTAGGCATTCCTCATGCATAAATTTAAATTCATTCAATCTGTACATGAGTAAATAAGTTTTTTTCGAGCTCATGTCATGAGGCTTGTACTGTCGTCTACCCAGTTAATTGGTTTTTAATATTGCATATTGATTAGTCGGGCTTTAGTGTTCAAATCTCGTTTCGTAATGATATCTCGAAGAATGATGTAGCTGTTTAGCAACATAATTACACCAAGAAGCAAATACAAATGAAGGTTTCAGTAAGATTTGAATTTGTTCGTAATCTAATTGAGAAGCAAGAAATATTCAGAGATGGAGATTTACTTAAAATGTGGATTTTTAAAAGCTATTTCAGAAACTTGCGTGATTAGTTTTTAATATTTTCATTATCATTAAATTTTAAATGGCTTAACCAATTCAGTTAGAAAATTGGTGGTTTTCTGCTTGATTTTGTACTGTAAATTATTATAAAACCGCCCAACTGCTTATCGAACGGTGTTTAGAGTCAAGGAAAGAGGAAACAATTTCTTTCAGATTCCATGTATTTCAAATTCGTAGAAGTTTAAATCTGAAAGAAAACTTCAAATTGAGGTAAACGTGACAAAATCGTTGAATCTTTATACGCCATCTACCTAAAACATAATTACTATAATTCTGAATATTTTAAGGGAATACCATGGTCCACTTTTTTCTCATCCTTGGAGCAGTCTACTGCATATCTACAAGCAGAAATCAATTTCAATTATTTAAGATCATTATATGCAGATGGGTTTCAAAACAAATTTTCCTTATTCTTCCTGACCGTTATAATAGAAGAGTAATACAAAATGAACAACATTGACCCTAGATTGCAAAGGCGTCGTCTGTCAGACGACGCAACTAGTACCGATAGCTTTCCCCATGCTCTTCCCCTCACTCCCCGTTTCTAAAACTATGTACCTTCATTGTGTGACTAGCCAGTGAAATGCACTATCGTTGTCGGCGTGCATATTTCCGGTAAACGCCCTTTTAGATAGGTACACTAGACTAGATAACGCATTGTAGTTACGTCAGTTATATTTGTGATGCTTCATTGGCTAATACTGTAAATAATAAATACAAACTCTTTGCCTTGTGGCATTTACATTTTATTCTGAAATATAGCAATCATGATAGGACAATGGCGATCATAAGAAAGGTTGTTTGACGAAGTACTACTGCGGACCTTTCTAACAGCAGCACGAAGCAAATATCTGTCGTGAGTGTCAGGTCATATTGGTGTATCTATAGAAACCTTTAAAATGTATTCTATAACTCTATATCATACATGATTAATACATTACATTTATTACTTTATTGTTAAAATGAATTTTTCTTTATTTTTACCCAAAGTAGTATCGAACTATGTCTTTGTAATAATGCTTGGTACTCGTACAAGTCGTCTTTGTAGACTACGATTAGCGAAAGAGCGATATTAGAAGCAGTTTTGCCTGAGCTAGCTCTTCTTTGTTCTCACGAGGAAATACAAACGGGATGCATCTGAGCTCCATCTTTTTTGGCGGGGGTGAGGTGGTTAAAACGTTTGGGAAAAGTGGAACACAGAATTCAATACGGAGACGACCGAATTGTTACATAGAAATTATTCTTAGAAGCCCCCCGAGAATATCATGGATAACGTGATAGCTTTTTGTGAAGTGGTCCTCACAAAACGTTGTTGTGGGTTCGATTATCGACAGAGACAAAATTGAAGCTTAGCTTTCTGATACAAATCGTCTGAGTTTCGATGGCTCTGTATCGAAAGAAAGCTCAAGAAGACCAAACATGCTAGGTACTGTGATAGAAATAAGTCACACTCGTCACGTCTCCGTTACCCACAACCGCGAACCTTTCCCAGCAGGGTTTATTCCAGCACTACAGGCTCTCAAAATTCGGATTAATCAGACCCTACGTACCAAATGTATACATACCTTATTATTAGAGCCATTACTTCCATTATTCTACATAATCAACAACTAACCTGGAAGTTGTTCTCAAAGACGTCCAAATGCAGGAACAAGAACGCCACTACGACGTATAGTGCTGTGATAACCCTTTCAAACACCCCCAGGATGTGAAGGAGCATCTTCCATCCAAAGATGTCGTTGATGAGCTCTGCGCACTCGCAGAGAGTCATGTGGGCGCCACGGAGCTTGTACAGCTCTCGGACTGCCTCTGAGGAGTCCCACTCTGACACTACATCCACGATCCCCGCGTATTTATATGTTCCAACGACATTGGGAAAATTCAAGGGCGTTTCCTCGAGCTTCTTGTTTACGATATCAAAGCGAGTTTTCACATCGTGCAGCAGGTGCATGTACTGTATCTCAACGATGGCCGATGGATACATCAGAAAGAAGTGCATGAAAGCTTCTTCGTGATATTTAACTCCGTCGACAGCCATCAGTTGCATAGAAAGAAGATAAGCGATGAGTAACAAAGTAGTCACGGATACTTCTATCATCGAAAGGACTCTTGTCTTGCGGTAGATCTTCACATGGTCGTTTAGAATGAGAGCGTCTACCTCTGCCAACTTCTCCAGAAGTTGCACCGTCTTACTTCGATAAACGATCGCACAAGTGAAAGAGCACAAATAATCACAAGACACTGTGAACAAATAAGCAACGAGGAGAAAGCCACCGATTGTGGAAACACTATACGCGAAATGTGATACCGATGCCACACACAAGCCCACCGTGATGATCGTGTATACTATTGACGGCAACAGATCGCGACGTCGTGTTTGAAGACGACATCGTGGAGCGGAGTTAATAGAGAATGGAGCAACTCCGATTGCATACGATACATGATACAATGGTGATATAGCAGAGAACAGGCGCTGAGTGTAAGAATTTTGCATTTGATTTTGGTACGGAATTCCAGCTCTTCGAGAACGAGTTTCTTTCTTTGGAAAGAAAAATAGTGTTCTCCGCTGCGCGTAATATTTACTGCGCATAGCAAACATCTGAATGATATTTTGGTTCCAAATCCTTCCTACGCTTCTACAGAAGAAGTGAACTCTTGTGTTTACTTCGTTTCCATGCCACTTTAATTTTTGAATTTACATAAAAATGTATACGTATATTGATTTTCCGTCCAATTGTCTTTTCCAGGGACACCTATTGATTTCGCCACTAATTTCACTTTCACGACCTAATTCGTTGTTTCATACCAATTAAAATGTTCTCTCACATTGTATTCAAATAACGATTAGTGCTAATTGTTTGAAAAAGCGTGTCATTCGTTCACGGTGTTGATTTTCGCATCAATGCTAAAAAGAATTAATTTATAACACATTTTGCCAAATGTATCTATTATTATTATTATTATTATTATTATTATTATTATTATTATTATTATTATTATTATGTTAAAACAGAAGTTCGAATTTTTTAATGATCATATTCTTCACATACGACTCAAAGTTTAATGTACCGCGCCAAACATTTTTCGATTTCTGGGTCAATTACTAGGATTTTTTAAATTTATTGATTAAAAATATTTTGACTTCACGAAGTAAATACTTACAAAAAAGGGCAAAACACAACATTATTGTTCGCGTTGTATTCAGAAATTCAATTTCTTACAACATTACTGACTCTCCGGGTGCGGGAGATCGGTAATAGGCCAGCAGCATTTTTGAACTGCAATTTTTACAAATAAAATAAACTAGTTTAAAGAAGTACCTTATGTCATTATTTAGAATACCTAATCTTTATTTTCCGCGAAATCCGTCGAACTAACAATGGCGCCGATAGGCGTCACAGGAACCTTAGATTACATAGTACTCACAACGACTCTCATTACAATATATGAGTGAAGAAACCTAATAGACTACTCAGGAATTCTGTGATAGACATTTTTAGTTCCTCGTAAATATAGTTTGAAGCAAATACCATTAAAATGATGTTAAAATTGATGAAATCAGCGAAACATGCATTAAATATGTATAAATTTAAAAAATGACTTAACATTCGAAATCGACAAGAAATGCAAAAAAAAATGGCACATAAAGATGGGTCACTTCGTTTTGTCATGCCATAAAATAAATTTCAACACTAAAAGGCTTTGTTCCAAAGTGAAAAGAAAAAATAACGTTTCATTAAAATTCGTCCCTAGAAATAATGGTAAACAAGCTGAACCCCCGCAATTATATCGCAAAATAAGAAATGTAGAAACGCTGCAACACAAAAGTATTATATACGCACTCTTTGAAAAATCGAAATCCCAAAATTGTTGTTTAATGTTGTTCAGAACGTATTCTCCGAAACTAATTAAATAGGGAGGTTAACATGTTCTGAAGCAATACAATCCCTGCTCGTTATGAATACAGAGTTAAATGCTTCTAAAAATAAAGTTGAAATGCTTTATATTTACCCAGATCTGTACATTTGTAGTGTACAGATACCCTGCTATTCACCTTAACTTAAAAACGTAATGCATCACATATTTTTACGGTACCTGAGTTTGGTTTTTTAAAGAGAGAACGTGTCAGAGGAAAAACATTCACTATTCTAGATGCTATTCATTATGCAAGATATCCTTGCACACGCATGACAAAATGTCGACCGCTTTCGATGGCAACTCCAGTTTTAATGTTGTTCCTCTTGAAAATAGTGTAAACAAAGATATGTGTTCCTTGTATAAATTTGAGTACGTTGTTAAAATTCATTGATTTCACTATGAAACCAGTTATTAAGAGCAACTGATGGCACATCTAGGGCTCACAACATTTCATTTAAAGAAAAGTGACGAAATTTGGTTGAGTACAAAGCACAAATTATGTTCTAAACGAAAGCCCTGAGTGTTTTAGTTATTTAGATAGATATTTATTTTTAAATGTCTTCTCTCCATTCTCTCCATTATTTTCTTTTCCTTTCGGCGATCTTCACAATCGGACGGTGGCGCGTGCTTCAATCGACTCAACGAGGAACTGCGCGCCAAGTGTGTGCAGCTTCTCATAGGGTGGGAAGTGTTGCCGGTAGAGGTCCAGTACTAGATTAGGGGTATTTTTTCTAGGGGTATCTACAATGGGTTAAGTAATTTTGAGAGAATTTTATTTTTCAGTTTTGATTGTTTTTATAATAATATTGTTATTGTTATAATGTAACGTTCTCCAACATTTTGCATTATATTAACTTCGATCTCCGACAACAATAATCCGAGTAACCGCGACAACATATATTTTAATAATTCGGGTTTTTCGGCTGCATTAAAATTATACAAATTCCGCTTCAGTCCATAATCATGTGAAGAGGGACATATTGGTAATTCAAGGCAAGTGCATATATATTTCACGAATTTACTAAACTGTAACTGCCTTTAGGAACCTCTATACAAAGTTTCTCCCTCTCTATGTGGGGGGGGGGGGGTATTGCACGAGTGGTATGTTCAAGAAAACGAGAGATGATAGGAGATCGTTTTCTTATTTACCACGAGTAATACCCATCCATCCACGCTTTACGTTTAGTACTTCTTGGTTTCCATTTAAGAATAATTTAAATTTTGAGAAATTCAAGCCCATCTTTACCTTTTGAGGCATGCAACTGATGGTGTCTGATACTGTTTCTGAAAGAGGCATGTTTTAATGGATCTTTCCTTATGTTTTTATGATCACCATGGTGGATACTTAGAGGACACTTAGATGATAATGAAATGTTTCCAAAAGGAAGGTATTGATCATATTCCGGATGAAATATTAGAAGAAGCTGACAAAGCCATGAAAGCATTACTTCCCACAAAACATTAAGACAAGTGTGACAGAGAATATAAGATGTATAAATATTGTAACACATTGTATTACATGTAAAACATTTAATTTATTCGTGTTAAATATTTTGTTGTTCCATTATTCAGCTAGTGACAAAAAAGTGATTACTTCCTCAATTTTGTTTCATTCATGCGTTGTTTATATGTAGTTGATGTAGTACATAATATCTTATTATTTTTGTTCATGTTTCATGGCCGATATCTTGGACATGTGTGTAATAGTGAAAAATTATGTAACGATTTTGATATTTTTCTTAATTCTGAATGGCAGTTGTGGAGTTTTAATTGCGCATTATCATAGTGATAATTAGAGACCGAATTGTTTTGTAATTGCAGATTTTTTCTTTCTAATTACTGTTCTCAAATTTGTAATCTTGGCGAATCGTCGCCATCCTAATACAATATCTATTTTTTCGTTACATTCTTTTTTTCATATTTGGTACTATATTACATATTTTACATATTTTGGATTTTCACAAAATAATATTTTATTCTACCAATTTTTTTCAATTTTATTACTTAAGTCTTATGAAAAGAATTTGTTGTTGTTTATTTTTTTTCATGCATTTTTTCTCTACATTATTACCGCGTGCTGTCTACTACACTTACCCAGTGCGAAGATGCGAGACATTCTCGAAGTCCGGCGCGTCTGCTTCAGTTATCCCAGTAGTGGGAAGTGCTTGTCAGCGACTGAGATTATTTTCACCTTTAGTTGTGAAAAGTATCACTGACACCGCGTGACCTTTAGCCTCGATTTCTGAGAAACATTGGTGATCGCCGACGTTTAATATTTTAATGATAGTGCTTCACGGTACAGTCACTAGGGAGTTTGTTCACGCCATAACCGACAGTACTATCTATATTCTGCGCATGCGCGGATGCACTAAAGTGAAGCACTAAAGCGAAACTTGAACTGCGCATGCGCAGATGATGGATGGTGCTTGAACGTCTGTAGGTGAACAAACTTGCACTGTTTGCTGGTCGTAGATATCACAGTTTGTAAGAAATCTTCTATTGGGTTTAATCGGACTTCAAAGCTACGGTCCTGGAGAGCAATAGATGACGCTTTTACTTCTGACGGGAAAGTTGTAAGGTGCAAACTGTGTATCAACTTGCGCTCTCCAAATAATTTTAAGGTGTTTGTATTATTTTTAAAATTTGTTTAGGAAATTGTTTATATATATATATATATATATATATATATATATATATATATATATGAAATTTCGTATTATGTATTCTTTCTAATTAATGAATTTTATTATTACAAATTATATCCGATTTTACATATTTATTACATACTAACGGAACGCGGCAATCGTTGTTCTGCTTTCGTTACCCTCTCTTTCTGCGTCCCTCCCTCTCTCTTCGTATATCCTTCTCATCGTCTCTATCTCCGTCTCTCGTTCCCTTTGTCTTTCTCTGTCCCCCTCTCCCTGTCCCCCTCTCTCTGTCCCCCTCTTTCTGTCCCCCTCTCTCTGTCCCCATCTCTCGGTTCCTGTCATATACATTTAGTTGAAGAATCTGCTCATCTCTGAGCAGGTGGGGTAATATCGAGAAATCGTCGAACCAACAAAAAGGTAATAGAATATTCAAGAACATCTTACCCTACGGTGTGAGAAACGTCGCTTTTAGGCCTCCCAGAAGAAAGTTTTAGATTTTAATGCTCTAGAACGCTTTGTTTATGAGTTACTTAACGATATAGAGTCAAAACTTTCATAGTGTGTTGCGGGTTGCATTTGACATTCATATTTCGTTTTGTTCCTTGTTCTCGTTTTTTTGTGAATATTTTAATAGTTTTCTGCTATTCGGGGCGGAGATGAATCCATACAATCATAGATAGTTAAAGTTGATTCAGCTGTTCTTAAGTTATAAATTATGTAACTAACACGACTTTGTTTTATATATAGATTCTTACTGCTTTCATTACATATTTATGCACGTACTTTGACGTTTCGGACTATATATTTTTCTGGTCTCTAGGGACAATCAACGATTTTTCATGGAATTAATAAGTGTATATTTAGTTAACGAAATGAAAAAAGAATAAATCTACCACTGCAGGTCAAGGCATTTTCAACTATTTTTTAAAGGTAACCCTTCACACCTCGAAAAAATCAAATACCTGATTGTGTTCTTAAAATTCATCTCCAGGGCCCACTAAAATATATATGAAGAGTAAAGCCATCATCGAAAATTTATTTTCTCCATTTCTTAATTCGTTCTTTACCCATTTTGTGACTCAGTACACGGTTTTCTTAATGACGACTTAACGTATAATTATTTGTAGAAACATGATATTGTAATTAAAAATACCATAAACGCGTTATTAAATCGTAATAACGTTTAAAATTATGTATTTCTTAGAATTTGACAAGCATTTTCGACATAATCGTTAATATTGACAAAATAAATTAATCCGTATTACACATTTATTGGTGAAAAATGATCAAAGATGGGAACATGGTATTATTTCGACAAATACCATTAAAATTACATCAAGAATTTAATAATTTTAAAAAAATGCGCTTCTGTAGAATGGTGGTACGCATAGTAATATTAATATTAGTTCTAACTGGTTATACATAACAGCACGATATTGTTGTAACAACCACTTGAATAGCGCCGTCAACAAGTAGTTTGAAAATATTATAGCGCTCTTCTGAATTTTGACATCTAAATTGGCAATAGTTGGCACAAATAAAAAATACTAAAAAATATGTATCTTTTATTCCAAAATGATCAAACGAAGCATCAATGCAAAAATGTAAATAACATTTGAGAAAACACACTTCTAAAGATTTTGACCTCTAAATTGGATATGAATGTAGTAATAAAGTGAAATATTATCAGCAGCACTCCCCTTCTCTCCCTCCCTCCTCTCCCTCCCCTCCCTCCCCTCTCTCCCCTCCCTCACCTCCCTCCCACCCCTCCCCTCCTTCCCCTCCCTCCCCCCGCACTGCTTCTCTGAGCGCCTCTTTGCGGAGGGGAACGCTGCTCTAACGTCATTTCTTCTCCAGTTGGCAAAACGCTGCTCTAGAATGTCACAATATCATGTGAGGGGAATGTTGGCAACAGTGAAGGACTCGTCAGCTTCAATTTATGATTTCATTGATTCCAGCCACGGGTACCTCCGTCTAAATTAAAATTGCGCTTCTTGGAACGTTTGCGTTAGTGATGCGATTACCTCCTCTGTCGAACGCCTTTGAATTATCTATCAAATTCTACAACTTTAGGGGAACATTTGTTGTGTTTCAGAAGTTTCGGCACAAGAACCTCATAGAAAATTCTCATTTTAAGATAGACGTTGGAGAAGTAAAAACCAGATATGGCGGAAAAGAAGAAGAAGGAATCCAAGCTTCTAAAAAAATGTTGTTGCCTGACCCTGAGAGTGGGAGCCTTCATAGTTGCTTTGTGCTTTTTGGTACGTTTAAAATATTGTTTCAATACATTATTGTTATATTCACGTAATGCAACCAAACAGACGCGACCAAACAGAGTGGCAATCTTAACAGTTGGCGTTCGTTTAAGATTTTAACATTCCCCTTCCTTTTACGAGCAATTGAAACAATTCAGGCGTGTCAGTATTTATCAGGCGTATTTCAAGGTAAAGTGAGCTTCAGTAGTTTACTGGTTAATGAGCCAGTTTCCATGACGCAACGCCGGGTTAGATTCCCGGTCGAGGCAAGAATACAGTGTGCGGTTTCCTTACATGTCTCAATATCTATTGCTGTGTAAAATAAGTGTGAAATATGTGTATAAGAAAGCTCACTTCTCAGATGGAAAAAACCAGAAAACGGTGTAGAGATGTGTATGTGCTTAGTGCATGTACCCCTCAACCCATGACCGCAAGGCCGGGACGAAGCTGGTAGGCCTTGGCTGCTTGCGGAGATATATCAAACTTCATACACGCATTTCAAGAAAATGTAATACTTTTATATATGATGTTTTTATACGATAGTTCAACAAAACTATTGAGAAATAACACGTATCCCGCCAATAAGAGAATTTTTATCGGCCTAATGCCTATAATGATTATTCTTTAACTACCATATTTTCCCTTTATTTAATATTTTTTTGGTGTAGGGAAGGTCACGTCGTAAAGTTAAATACATCTTTAATACTAGAGGTGATACAGAAAGGCATGAAATGTCTCGAACTAGTCAGTTCCCTCTTTAGTTTGGGCCAGCTTTTAGATTTTGCCCCAGCGTATCGGAGTCAAAACAATGCGCTACTCACGTGCACCGGGACAAGTCTCTCCTCTTTTCCCAGAGTGTTGGGCCACAGCTACGACGAAGCCCAGTGCCCAACTGGGGGACCCCGAGTCGGTCGGGGTCCCCAACCCGTCTCATCTCTGCCTCCCTCTCGAGTCATCAACGAGAGTCGGCCGGCAACACTGACAGGGAGATTCGTTTTCCCCTCTGGAGTTTTACATGTGGGTTTGAGATACGCTGCCCAGCTGGAGATGTCTAACGTATTCCACACCCAATCCCGTCCAAGGGTCGGCAGCAAGCCACCGACTCACTGAGGACCGACCTCAAATTTTAGACGTGCATTGCGCCGCGGAGCTTAGGGTCCGGGTGGCCGCTTACATTCCTCCACCAGAAACCAAGACTACCTACGCAAACGTGGCTCTGTCCGTGCTAAACGACAGTATTTTCTGTATCACTAATTCACAATAACTTCTCGTATAACAGCGTCATCGGTATTCTGAGATTTTTTCTGAAAACTGATTCTGCAGGTGTACAGGTCCGTAGGTGTATGGCGAAAAGTATTGCCGAAATGTATTTTTCCCACTCCGGACCTGCCCCCAAACACAGCATGCGTTGCACACGTGTTAATTTTCTGTGCATGCGCTCTGCATCCATTGCTCTGTGACGCAGTACACGGAGCTATGCACGATTCTTAGTCGAATGTCTCTAATAACTCGTTTGTCAATTTACTCGTAAAACGTGTTTCCTGATAGTACTGAAGCTCTCTCAGGAATTCCAGTCAGCTGAATAATTCGAGCAGCGCGTCTATTATTGTTACCTATGTAAATCTGTATCGAATAGCCTCAACGTAGCGACATGGCACGCACTTCGCAATAAGCAGGTACGTGTTCCACTTCTCGGATTCCGGAAATGGCCCGCATACATCGATTGATTTTGGAAAGAACTTTCGCTACTATCAGCACAATTTTTAACGGAGTCTTTTACGTTTTTTCCCACCTTTCCAACCTTTTGAAAACTGTCGCACGTTCATGCAAATGCCTCCATGTCAGGGTAAAAATTGGGGTTCAAGTACACAGTCGGGGAGCAACGATCGCGAAATGAAGTATCGGTGCCATATGATACGTCACAAAGGACACGGAAGATGCGCGAAGCCAAAACTCAAGATCTTTTCATAACTGCCAATAGGAGAGGAAAATAATCAAGAGTATGCTCTCAGTCTGCTTGCATGCAACATAGGATTAACACAAGTTTATTAATTGTGAAGTTAAAGTTTAAAATGGCTTCTAAGGCCTCGTGTGCAACACTTCTCACACACAGGATTGAAAATGATTGTCTCGAGAACGTATGGAAATGTAGTGTTCCTAGTCGAAATGTTTAGTGCTCAAGTCTAATGTTGATGCAAAAATTATATAATTTGAAATTCTAAAACTTAGAAAAGGATAAAACAATGTCAATGAAATAGATATGAAATGAAAAACAAACTTTCAGTTTTATTGAAGTGAAATTAATAGTTATCGGGATACTATTAATATTTTTTAGCACTTTTGAGGTTTTCTGAGGTTCAAAAAATTGTTTCGTATTGTTTGATGCATTATTTTAAAATAATTATTGTATGTGGTAGTATGCATATTCTGTCCAAACCTTTCTCTCGAGTTTCAAAATGTTATCTCTATTATTTTTAATGTTATTGGAAAAAATTGTAATAAGGAAGTATTTCGTATTTTTTTCTTTTAGTTTGTTTGAAGTACTATTAGCATCGCTGTGTCTGTAATCAGTTTTTGTACACAATTTTATTTTCCAAGTTGTTATTACTTATGTTTGTTAAAAGCACTTTCGTATTTGTTTTGCACCTCTACATTCATCGTTACACCAAGGGACTGCTTTTTTCTTTATTGTAGGTCTAATATGTTCAATAGAGTCATTGCAGCTTTTGATATGATATTCAAAAATGAGTGTTTGATACAGTCAATATCTTATTTTTTTTCAAACATTTATTACTGGTTTAGGAACGTGCTGATACATTCCTTAAACACATTCCTGTTTGTATTGTCGTAATTACATTTTAGAGATTCTAGGAAAGCATTAGACGTCATTGTATAAGAATATTGTCAAGTGATGACTAACATGCGGATCCTCTAGTACACCAGTTACATTTTATGGCAAATGCATCAGAGCATAAGGTAATATAAATTACACTGAGATATCTATTGCTCACATTAAAATGAATAGTCTATCCAATATTCCAAATTATTAGGTCCTCATCAATATCATTTTATATGCAGCGTCTCCTTGTCAAATTTATTTGATCCCCACAAAGTGTTCGGGTTGCTGAAGTCAAGTACACAAGTAGAATAAAAGTTGGGGTTCAAACCATTTTGTCAGACTTTATTTAATCATCATTTTTTAAATTGTTCATTAAGTAAGATATCACTAATATAAATATATTAATATATACAGCAGGAAGATGTCGAAAAAAGTTTGAACTCAGCAGGAGGTCTTAAGAGTTCGAATCCCGACGGTTGGGGATTTCTGACACTAACAAACTTGCTTGATCGTATTCAGCCGCTATCCGGGTGAGAATTCTTGCGGCCGGCTGCTCTCGGGAGTTTCGGTAGATTCTCCAATCAAAACCAGGCGGTGCCGAAGTAGCTCCCTGACAAACGGGCCAAGTACCGCGCGCAATCATTTCTTTCTTTTCCTTGTCATATCTTCACCCTTTACTTACACACACTTATGCTAATATGCACTACACTTCTCACAACTATGGAGACCAGTCAGGAAGCTTATATCTTGTTCCGGCTGTAGCGGTGCCCCGCAGGGGCGAAATATCAGGAAGGGGCATCCTCCACAATAGTACATAAAGGTTATTGACAGAGCCAGTAGGTAAGGTATCTGCGCCGCCTCCCGGGATGAAAATGATTTTGTATTAATTATCAAATCCTTTCCCTACAGGTAGGGATCGTGTTGAGCTTTGCCTACAGTCTCTACAACATTCTACTGCGTGGCCGTGGGAACGCTGAAAGGAGAGTGGCATGGGCGCTGGACGGAGAGCTTCGCAAGGAGATATACAGAGCCGCTGTGCGTGCGCAGGAGAGCTACGAACGCATGTGCACGCAGAGCAAGGACAACTTCACCGGTACACACGCACCCCGACCCGTCATCCCCAAGGCGGCTCCTCACATTCGGCAAGCGACGGGCGATCAGCCGGATGCTGCCGGCCGAATAGTGGCTTCTTCCGACGCGCCCAAACGCCTACACCCTAGGTCGCGGGGGGACCGAATGTTGGGCACATAGCTAGCAACCCGTCCAGATTACTCCTGATTCAGCGAGCGGTCGCTCGCTACTCGCACAAAACCGAAAGTGTGGTGCCGCCTTTAATCAATGCTGCGTTGCTGTTGTTGTGCCCGGACTCTGGTCACTTGTTCATTGCACACATCGACAACGAGTCGATCGAATTCAAATTTGCCAACACATGTGCACACAGCACTATTATCTGTATGTACACTTGTGTTTGCACCGCGTAGAAAAGGCACTTGAGGAATCCTCTTGAGGCGAAAGGGAGTAATTCCTAACCCGGTGCTTTCCAGGCGTGGGTCATTCTAGTGCCGGTTTCTCGGAACTACTCTGCTGTTAACAGAAGACCCCCGCACTGGACAATGGACGTAATAGTAGTCGAAGAGTATCAACTCTTGTGGAATGCATGACAACGTCACTTCGAACGACAGGGGGGGAATTTGATCGACGACAGACGTTAGATTCGGTGGGGATATAATTGTCAATTAAAATATTAGCTTGCTTCATGTTAAGTATCCCAAAACTTTTAAAGGTTCTATTCAAATTCATCTGCGAGTTAAATCGGGGAATAATAGTATTGATAATAATGTGCGCCGTTTATATGCTAATGCTGTTAACAGACGGACGGACAGAGGTAGACAGACAGATTAATAGAGAGACTCTTTTTAAGCTCGACGTCGGTGCCAGGAATCCCAAAACGTTTATTTCCGTGAAAATTTCGACATTTGCAGAACTACATAATTTTGCCTGTCCCACGTTTAGGTGAAGGTAAAAATTGGTAGTTATTTTCAGTATTCCAAACCATTTTCAAACTTGCAGAGCCTTCACACAAGAAGATGTCGAGCGGAGGATCTAGCCTTTGTCCAGAAGTCTCCAAATCATTCGCTCACGAATATTTTGTGAATCTTAAAACTAGAACCAATTGACTTAACACTTGACTAGAACTAATCAATACAAAAAACATCCGAGCCTTAAGCTTATCTCAGGAGGAGTGGCGAATGAACCTCCTCTAATCACCGAGTGGGACAGCGATTCCTCCCAAAGAACGTTGCTATCAACAATACTGAAGAAAACACCATAGCGTTGAGCTCATTACAGGAGGCGTGGCGAATCTATCTCCATTCGCTTCGCCCTCCATGTAACGCCAATT